>JARVGW010000427.1:7863451-7881307 GCA_031762495.1 Anablepsoides rubrolineatus | reverse complement strand
AATACAAATCCTCAAAAAAATTACTTAAGTACTGTAACTAAGTAAATGTACTTAGTTACTATAGACCTCTGGTAATTAACAAGTTATAATAATTGTTTTACATCAGTTTTTCTTGACATTTTTTATCATATATTAATGTGTTTCTTAAGAAGACTTGGTTTCATGCTATATGTATTTCCTCCTCCTTGACATCAGCCGACACAGACTGTGCAAATGATGTCACATAGAAATGTTTTTTTTTCTGCACACTGCCTAAACAGTGACAAAAATTTAGAGATGCAGAGCAAGGACTGATAGCATCATCTTCCAACAGCAAAATAAATGTACAATCAGCTGAAAAGCAGAGGGGTTTTAGTCTTTCACTCAACTTTATTTATATTTCCACATGCCACTGTTTAATTGGAAATTCATGAAAAGCCTAATCACAGCCGATTTTTCCCAGTGGGGCTTGATAGTTTTGGTGCCTGCTTCTGTTTTGTACTTGTATACAAAGCTCACATGTCATGCTGCTACTGAGTGCTGCATGCCTCCAAACAAACCTCTCCAAAATAACCACTTGAAAGAAATTGTTGCAATGCTCTGCTGGTCATCTCTCCCTCGGCAGCTTTTCAAAACTTAACTTTGGACTTTGAGTCTTTTATTATTGTCACAGACATGTTGTTTGTAGTCATGTTGGTGCCACTCTGCTGCATTGCTATCTCTTTATTTTTTTAATGATCCTGCCATGCTCTTTTTTCTCTACCCTTGCTTCCCCCTCCTTGTCATTTCCTTGTCTCCTTTAACTTGACTTTCATGTTTCTCTCTCCAACATTCTCTCACACTATGAACCTCAGGGCTCCAATAATTGGAGATCAGTGTTCCAATGAAAGCTGCTAATCAACACTAACCTTCATTTAAAATGTAATTTGATATCAAGCACATACGCCCTCTTTGTAAATTGGATTTTACATCTGAAGGACAACACCAAATGAGGGTGGCGATTTGGCAACTTTCCAGGAAAGATTTAGCGATTGAGCTAGCCATGACCTCAAGATAGGAGCTTCATTCACTTTCAGCGCTATGGGGCAAATCAAAAGCTGCAAACGTATGATTTCAAATGATAAGAGAGGCGATTAAACAGTGGTTTGGATTAGAGAAAAATCTGCAAATATGCAGAATCTTTACACAACTTTTATTATGTTTTTCATACACGAAGCAATGGTCATATTGTTTGTACTGTTTTTTTATGTTTCTTTTTTAGTAATTTTTGGTCAACTATAGCACGAAAACAGCTGCACCAATAAACATGAAATTTAGTAGAAATGTAGATGTGTCCGACCTACACTGCACCAGCCTACGGTTTTACGTTAGAGCCTCATATTTGAGGATGGGGGGCTTCATTTTAAAAGGGGGTGTTTAGACATAAAAAACATGCTTACAAGTCAAAAACTATTCTATATTGGAGCTTCAGATTTTAAATTTTTTTTAATTTGTTTTGTTTAGCTTTGATGAAGGGCTAAATTTTGCGCCCACCAATGAGACCTCCCACCGGAAAAGCTGGTGTCTGGACATAAAAAAATGCTTATAACTCAAAAACTATTCAGTATAGGAGCTTCAGATTTTTTTTTGTTGTTTAGCTCTAATAAAGCGTTATCCATGGGGCCCACTAATGAGCCACCCCAGCCCACCTGAAAAGGGGGTGTCTGGACAAACAAAAATGCTTGTAAATCCAATACTGTTCAACATGGGAGCTTCAGATTTTTGTTGTTGTTAAGCTCTGATGAAGGACCATCCATTGGGCCCACCAATGAGCTCCTCTCCCCCTCAGACCCCCACCAGAAACAATAAATCTGTTCTGGTAAGTGCTGAGTTCTGGTGCATTGGTGCTTTGCGTACGTGCGGGGGTTATATAGGCTACCACTATGCAGTTTCTAGCTAAAGAACAAAGAGTTATATTGTTTTCAAATAAAACAAACTATTCCAACAGTACATTGTGTTTTTTGTAAAATACCATTGAACTTTTCAACCTTAGTTTTCTATTTCCATAAAATATCACGCTCCAGTTCTTGGTGTGCGCTGCGGGGATCTGTGAGATGATGTGTAACAATGCTTACAACTGCCAAAAATTATTCAACCATGCATAAAATATATATATGTAGTCATTGTTAAAGTGCTTAATCATTTTACCTGCTCACCCATACACTAATTACGCCTACCAAATCTGTCCTTCCACACATGCACACATGCATTCTGACACCAATTAACTTGTGAAGAAATTGTGTCCATAAAACACGCCTGATAAAACATCTCCTTTTTTCCTTTTTTCCTTTTTTTTTTTTACATTTTAGGGTGATTTAACATCATGAGCTAAAGGAACTCTGTCAGTGAACCCAGAATAAGATGTCTTTCAGCTACATCAACTTGTTTGATTCATTAGAGTTCATACTTGGGGGCATCTTTGTGATATGCTCTGTTTAGGTTCAGTCAGTCGTTGTAGAAATGGTGCATGGACAATTAAGTTTTTGTTTTTTCTTTTTTTTAGCCATAAAATGATGAGGTCATCTGGAGTTATGATTATTGTTATTGTAAATCATAGATTTGATAAAGCCTATTTTTATCCTATTTTAGTTCCTTAAAGAAATACTAATCTGTTTCCTCCAGTTAAATTTCTTGCATTTTTTAATCAGATTCCTATCCATTAACTCTTTAATTTTCCAGTTTCTTCCTCTAATTGTGTAGTTTGCCTTCATCTCAATATTCATAATTGTATAACCAATATCTGATTTAATTCTTCGCTTGTACATCACTGCTGTCTTTGTTTTAATATTCTTATCCAGCTCCATTTCCTGCAAATTTATTTTTTCAGCTTTTTTTTTTCGTCAATGAATCCATCCTAATTAAAGTAATTAAGAAAAGACCATGAAAGTGAAATATGGTAATGTTAGTAACATGGGATATGAGTAATTGAAATGATTTAAATGTTGGTTTAAATGGCACTTTTTCTTTTTTTTTTTTTTTCAAATAATCCGACTGAGCCACAAGAAAGGCCAAGTACATATTGTATATTGATTCAAGAGATGCCTTGGCCCTGTTTTTATTGCACTGAGTGGCCTAGCGATAAAAGCTTATTGTTCTCAAGTAGATACTTACCCATTTATAGCGCAACCTCCTGTCTGAAATTTAAGTTTAATTGTCCCATTTCACAGACAATCAGCACTTATGGATTCCCTTTTAGTCAGACTTGATGATCGGTCAAATTTGAGCGCGAAATTAAGACATTTACTCTCAGGTTTGATTCATTTTTTAATGTACCAGCTATTTTTTCTATTCTTTTTGTTTATGCTGTATAATTAAGTTATTTGACAACTAAGAGGAAAAGGATTGTGTACATTTTAATAAGTGTCCCATATGACACATTTTTCTTTCTATATTCAGGATCTCTTGATATTCACAGCATTGCTGAGTGTTTTGTCCTACTGACGCAGTGAGAAACATTTTGGCTGTTTGCATAAAAAGACATTAAAGCGGGGAACCTCATCAATCAGTGTTGTTCTGTGTGGAATGCAGAGGAATTCATTGTATCTTCAAGCATAATGGTGCAATGAATTCTCCTCATTAAAATCATGCGACTGTAATGTTTAGTGCCGATGCAGCGCGTCTCGTCTAAAAGCCTCCATTCATCTCCATTCATCATCTGCCAAATTATCATTCACTACCATGTGTTTGTTTTTAAAGCTGCGTCTCAGTCTTGACAGACAGTGACTTACGCCACCCAACCTCATGCACACATCTCATGGTAAATAATTTATTTTAGGATTACCCTCCAGAGCTTTGAACCTTTTTGAATCAATAACCCAAGAGGCTAGACTGTGATGCCGGACAGACGGTTTGATAGTAGACATTGTGTCGTGTTACGGTGCTTCGATCGCCACCCCACCCTTGTGAAGGAAAATTAAGATAATAGTTAATCAAAAGTTCATTAGCATATAGCGCCTTGCTCTGTCCGCCCTCATACTCTGCTTGTAATAGACACTTAGGCAGCACATGTGAGGCGAATAACAAGCTTGCACCACTCGTGGCTTGGTTGGGAACTGAATTTAAAAAAACTTGCATCATACCCCACCTCCCAAATGAGTTTTCTGACCCCAATACCAACTTGATTTATTGGGGTTTCGGTTCTTAATTTAGAAATAAACACAAACATGAAAACATTTTTTTCCATGTAGAATATTCACATTGAATTTAGACTTTGTGTATTTGTGTTTTACACATTTTATTTTTATTAAAAAAGTGAGATCATGTCAAATCAAAGGTGACTCAAACCAAAACCACTGCAACACTATATTACCATTATAAATCCTGAAAAGCAATAAGTCAGCTTTTTCTGAATTAAATTTTCACAAGCTTTTATTTTAGTTGTTTTAAGGAGTTAGATGGGCAGAATTTAGTGTTAATGTGTACTAGTACTACTAGTACCTTCAGCTGCTTAATCTTAACATTAGGCAGTAGTCATGTGGTTTATTGCATTCAATAAAACGAGGCCATTAGTAACATGATGACGTATTGATCCGCATGATCTGTTTGCTGTGTTATGATTATTACTGGCTATTTGTCTTCTAATGACAAGCTAAGAAAACAGATCAATCTTACAGTAAAAAGATACAGAAAACTAAGAGTAACTCTTCTGTTGGATATTTTGTGTTTAACTGAATTTTAGAGACAGTTTTAGATTTTATTCTTCGTGATCGGTTGAAGTCATTTCCTTTAAAGAATAAAAGAATCAACAAGTCAGGTATGTGCCTCGCTCCAGCAGTGTAAAAATAATGTTTAACATTTCAGGCATCCCAGTGCTGACTTAGGAGTGCCCACCCCCAGGGGATGTGACCAGGTTTTCTGTAATTCGCGGCCATTTTGTGTAGACATACGGTGCCACAGACAGACTCGGAGTGAAATCTGAAAATAAACATTCAACTGAGAACTCAATCAGTTTTCTGCGTATTAATCGGGCTTCCAATTTGAACAATTCTGTACACTACAATGAATATATTGTTTGAACTGTTGTAATGTGGAGAGAAACCGTACAATGCTAAATATGTTAAGGTTTATTATATTTATCTGTTTGTGTCATAGAAATAAAAGTAGAGTAGAATTATCTGACCTTGAAGATTCTCTTTTTTGCATCTACATATCTTCTGACCCTGTTTCATGCACCTTTGATGATCCAGACACCCACCTGGGAGTAGCTGTGTTGAACTGCCACCTCTCCCTGCTCACCTTTTTCAGCTGTTTCATGGCAGCATGTCTCGTATTAGTATTTCTACTGTTTTTGCTCTTGGCAGTAAGCAAACTAGATGGCCACTAACAGCCCCGTGTTTGTCTCCGTACTCCAGGGGAGTCGTAGCTTTTGAAATATTCATTCAGTACAAAGCATTGTGAATTGTGAATTAAGTTAAAAAGCCCATGACTGGCAGGTAACAGGAGGATTTATAGCCGTTAGTCATATGTGCTCACTTCAAACTAGCTGTGTGACTGTGTTCGGTCTGTTTGTGCTTGCACAGTTTAAATATTGTAATGCTGTCTTTTGTGCTTTTTGCAATAAAAATTCCTCAGACACTGACGAGTCCCTGTCTTTCTGTCAAAAATAAATAAAGCCTTAGCTTTCTATATAAAGGAATGCATACCACTTGCCTGCCACCTGTAATCCCAGGCTTTAGAATTTATAGACTATTATAATCATAAAATGCAATTCATTTGGACAATCTAGTTTTTGCTAGAAATGATTTGCATGATGACTAAAGCAAATAAAAAATAAAACTTCTGTAGCTTTGTATTAGTATGGATGGAGCTGCTGTTGCGCTGTATCAAAAGATTAACAAAAGGCAGCTGAAAAGACGCACACATTTACAGATAATAGCTGAAACATACAATGATGGAGAATTTGCATTGTGTTTTTTGTATTAAGGGAAGATTAGTACCCTCAGGATGAGAACCATTTAATTTATTTAGTCATAATCGATGTCAGTGAAGCACTTTGTTGTTCCTGCTTGTCTGTATTCAGGCATTTGATGGGCAGCTCATCTATGACTCTGCCTTCCAGACTCCCAGAGCCTGAAGTGGTCAGTCAGGCAAATTACATCCTTTTAACTCACCTGTCAGTCAGATATTAAGTGGACCCCCTTAGGACTTATTTCTGTGTGAGAGCAAACATTCAGAGATAGTAAAACGGCTACAAGCTCTCTGGGAGGCATAAACAACATCTTCATATTCAGACCATCATACTGAGCAGAAAAGCTTCTGGTATGTTTTCTACATGGTGCAATTTTCCCACCAATATGCAGGATGTCACTGGAGTCCAGACGGGTAGTGATAAAAACATGACTGACTTTGTTCTGATTGTTAATAGAAAAGCCATTCTGTGTCAAATCACACAAAAAAAGAGGACATTTTAACCTGACCATCTCAGATTTTGATGAAACTAGGTATATTTGTCAATTGGGAACCCACAGCACAGTATCTCAAAATCTAGTTCAGTTGGACTACTGGTTCCAATTTATTATTTTATTATTATTTTATTTATTTTTATTTACCGTTATTTAATCAGGAAAGTCCCGTTGAGATTTGAGATCTCCTTTTCAAGGGAGGCCTGGGTCTGAAGGCAACCTATTGTACATGTTTTTAGGGGTAGGGTAAACCGGAGTACTCAGAGAAAACCAACGCAAACATGATGAGAACATGCATACTCCGCACAGAAAGACCCCAGGACCGAACTGGGGATCAAACCCAGGACCTTCTTACTGTGAGGCGTCAGTGATAACCACTAAGCCGCCGTGCCGCAAAAGAAGTATATATGGGCGTGTCCACATATTTCCAACCCTAACTAACTCAGGAACTACTGGGTCAGTTTTCACAGACTTAGTGTCCTGAGAGAGAGAATTTGATAAGGATTCTAAATCTGCTTTTACTTTTTGATTTTAGTACGTTAGTCTATTAAATGTTGGATTTTTCCTACAACCTTTGTGGCTCACATGACCTTGAGATGTCCTTTCCTGAAATAAAATCCTCCACTTGTTTTCTAAAGCATATACAAGTTTTATACTCATAATAAGTGTGTGCGTATGTGTGTGTGTATATATATATATATATATATATATATATCTTTGTTTAGGAACAGTTTTGGTTACAAATACATAATGAATTAAATAACCATCAAATGCATTACAAAATGTACATTTTTACATGATGCAAGTCTTTGGATCAAACACATGTTGGCGGCAGATTAACCTGATTTGTAAGAATCATTCTCAGAGTGACCTGGTATTTTTCCACTGGGTATATTGGAATCTTTTTCAAATCGCCTTTTCAATGACAGAGAGTTTGTGAAAATTGATCCAGTAGTTCCTGAGATAGCTGGGGTTAAAAAGAAGAGATGTCCATTTTTGCCAAAAAACCAAAAGTTTTAGAGGCCCATTTTGCTGGAACCACTGGTCTGATTGATCTGAAATTTGAAATACTGTGCTGTGGGACCATAATTAACAAACATGTATGCCAAGTTTCATCAAAATCAAAGATGGTGGGGTTAAACCCATTGGGTAGTTTGGAGTGGAATGACCCAGAAAGGATTTATTTGTATAGGAATTGGTATTTTTCCTTTAAAAGAGCATTGGAAACCTTATTCAGTGAAAGCACACAGAGCAGATTTTTTGTATCTTTGTATTTCTTTGTGGAAGGAAAAAAGAGAAATAAAATAATAAATAACATTAACCAAACAAAAGTATATTAGAAAAGTCTAATCTCTGAACCTAAATTTATATCTGCAATATTCAGGTTTTTAGTCTTGTTAAATCTGGCAGGCAGAACTGCAAAGCTGGGAAAAAATCCAATGTAACTACCTTTTCCAAAACAAAAACTTGGTCTTCCTCCTTGGTGTGTAAATGGCATCGAATAATACAGTATGGCCAAAAATCAAAATGAGGAGGAAGAAATATGAGCTGGATAAAGTAGAATGAGTCTGGAATGGGTAAGTCCCAGAGGAACTATTGATCTGTGGCTGCAACACACACAAACACAAGCGTGTTGCCAAGAAGGATGCTGGTGGTCAAATATGTATAATTGATGGAGTTGAGTTTGACACAGCTGTGTAATGTGATCTGGGGCTGGAGTCTCTGTGGTGTTAGACTGTGTGTGTGTGTGTTTGTGCGAGATAGGGAGTGTGTGTTGGAGGACGGGGCCAGGTGAGCAGATGTAGTGGTTTGTGAGAAAAAGGGACAGAGATGTGTTGCAGGGACTCAGTGTAGATTCGATGCATTAGAATTATATGTTTTTCATCTACCAGCCCCTGTGGGTTACACATGAAAGAACAAAAACCTGTTTTGTAATTGGCTTTTACCTTGGGGGACCCTGTTTTCACTCACACAGTGTGCATGTGAGAATAGGTGACAATCTGTAAGGTGCATTTTTTTAAATTTAATTCACTTTTACTGGTTTTCACTCAACTTAAAAAACAATAGTTTCTCATATATTAACTAACATCTTTTATGTGCACAAATGACATTTTGAAAGCGTGGACCCTAGGGTACATGAAAATACCAGGGTATACATGTTGACCCACTCTAACCCACAGACTTAAAAAGATGAACATTTTCACATTTTGTTGGGGTTGTTACGTTTTATCTCCCGATGGCATCATCGAGCGCATATTTAATTAGTGAAATGTAATTTAAATTAAAGAGCTAATCAATGTGAATCTGCTGATACCTTGTTTGTAAAATTTGGTTGGTTTATTGCAAAGTTATTGGCATTTAAGTTTTCTGTACTCCTAATTTTGATGGTCACACTAGAAAAGGGGTGTGGTCACAAGGGGTCAACGAGACCCAACTTTTTTTCTGTTAACATGCATTTTTTTTGAAACCCTAGGGTACATGAACATACCAGAGAAATTCAGTAGTTGGGGGGGGCACAGTGCCTGGTGAGCCACCGTAGCCCATGGACTATAAGACTTAAGAGAGCAACATTTGTTTTTATTTATAAAGCATATAAAGCACCCTTCATAATAAAAGCAGCTCAAGGTGCTGTACAAAATTATGCACAATGAACAAACCCATATTAAAAAACAACAACAATAATACAACAATATAATAAAAACAACAATAAAAAATAAAAATAAGTAAACATATATATGTATATAAACATATATACACACACACACACATACATACATGCACACAGTGATCAGGAAAGATACAGATCAAGGAATACATTTAAAATATGTGTCTTAAGCCTGCTCTTAAAAACAGCAACACTCTGCAGACAGCCATGACAATATGTGACTCGTTGTCTGTTGAAGAATGTTTCATGGGTTAACTGGGTTATTTTAGTACTTTAGAATTAGCTTTTGCTAAAACTTTTAGTGCATTAGTGCTTTAGAATTAGGAGACCTAAATATTTGATTGAGTGTTTTAAGGCTAATTTTGAAATTACTGCTGCCCACCACTAATTACTGACATACTGTTCAAAAAGCAATAAGATGTCACACTTTATACACAGCAACATTTACTCCCAAATATTTGTTTTCCTTGCAGTTTAGCCTGTATGTTTTTTTTTTAATGTTTGTGTGTTTTTCCAGGCTTTGTGTCTGGCCTGACAGCATGTTCTTTGTTCCACTGTTGCTGTGTGTCTAGTTAAATTGCAGGCCTTTGAGAAGAAATCGATTTGAGCAACAAGATAACTAAGTTATCAAACTGTTTCATTGACTGGCTGTCCCTTCTCTCCCCCTCTTCGCCTCCTCTCCCATTTTTTGTCCCACTTTTACCTTCCTCATCTGTTTTTTTTTTTTTTTTGTTCTCTGTCTCTTCTCTGCTCCTCTTCTCTCTCATCTCTTTGCTGTCGTTCTCTCCTCTGTACTTTTATTTTATTTATTGTTTCTTTTATTTTTTTCACGCTGTCTCACAACAGGCCGACAGACTTGTCCACCGGAGAAGTTTGATTGTGGAGGGGCTGCAGGCAAATGTGTTTCGTTGTCATGGCGATGTGACGGAGAAAGAGACTGTGAGAACGGGGCAGACGAGGACCAGTGCGCTGCAGGTAAGAAGTGAACGTTTAGAAAAGAGAAGGACTAGAATGACCTTTGAGTAGTAGTTGAACAATAAACTTCACATTTAAGCTCTTCAGTAGATCTTTTCAGCCTCAAAGTCCATTTATGATGGAAGAAACTGTAGTTGCATTTATTAAATTCTGAACACATCTAAGATACGTCTTACTAAGACAGATACGTCTTAGTAAGTGTTGGTGAAATGTTAAAAAATTCATATTTTTCATTCTTGAGCTCACTGTTCTTATATTAAGCAATTTTTTTAACCAAAAGTTAAATTTAAATGTTAAAAAAATGTATTTAAATATTAAATCCTGAATCTAAATGTAAAAGCTAAACATTAAATATTGAAGTTAATATTAAGGTATTTTAGAACGGATTTTTGCTGTTTGTGCTCGGCTCATGTTATGACATCATCATTCTGAGTCAATAGCAACCATTAGCGCCCCAATGCAGCTAAACATAGATATGTATATAACTAGATAGGTCATATCGGAGTTTCTGGTGTCCTCACATTAATTTAATTTAAAATTTAATATTTAAATAATATGAACAAATATTACACTCAAAAAATGAGCTAAATGGTGAAAAATGTGTTGGTGAAATTTTTCATTTTATTCTTGGTGCTCCATATGTAATAGTATCAAGGAAACATCCCTCTCCAAGTTTTTTTTTTTTTTTTTTTGTGTCAGTTTGAAAAAGTTACAAAATAACATTTTCAGCAATCTGCAAAGATCCACTTAGACTGCATATTTTCCATGCAAACCACTGTCTTGTCACCATTCCAAGTCTTCATACTTCCAGCCGGTGTCTAAAATGTAAAAGAGACATTGATTTTTACTGATGTAAACATCTGTCACATGAGCTTTTATTGATTTTAAGCTCGAAACGAGCCGACACATGAACATGCAGTATTTTGCTTCCAAAGATTATGGATTGGATCGGCAACAGAAATCAAACGTTTTCTAACCAGACTTTCTGTGGACCCATGTGTACAAGCTGCTCTTCATCAAAACAAGTTACTGTCAGAGACATTAAATGATGGTTGAGTGAAGATAAATAGATTTAAGTCATGTATTTTTACATGTGCAAGTGGATCAAAAGGTTGGTTTTTATTGGTAGTGTTTATTGTACTTTTTTACAAATTAGCCAGTAAACCCTAAGCTAATTATGTTTGGATTTGTATTCAAACTCATAAACCTACAGTTTATTGCTGATTTTATTCCTCTAGAGATGTGTCTGGGGTTATTAAAAAAAGATAAGTAAATTAAAAATAAATAAATGTCATAAATGCATAAACCTCCACTGTAGATATAGTTTAAAAAAGCTATTTTTAAATAGCTCATTAGTAATATTTGTATTCAACAATATGGTTGAGGTCACAATTTTCTGCAGCTTTTATTTTGTTGGTGGAAAGCTGAACTCTCTAGAAACAACTGCTTTAATAAAGCAAACAGATTAATATAAGTGTAAAGGCATAATTATTGAAACAAAGGTTTTAGATGCTAACTTTGTTTGACTTGGATAGAAGCGTTGGGTAGATGCATTGTGTGAATTCTCTCCCCCTCCCTTTGCTGCTCACTCCAGTAGATTTGTGTTGATTCATTTATCTCCATTCCATGTATGAGTTGCAGACTGCCGGTACAAAGAGAGATCACATTAGGGACTTGGTGGCCACAATCTAATGAAAACAACAGCTGCTATTGATACAGACATGTAACCCAAGCTGCCGCTGCTCGCTTCGCATACTTTTAATGTCTCTCTCACGAGCTGTTGAAACTATCCGAAAAAGAGGAGCGCTCTCCATCCCCTCTTAGCAATTGCACTTTATTCTCTTTTAATTTGACACGGAGGGCAAACAGAGATCATCCCAATGCCTTTT
This sequence comes from Anablepsoides rubrolineatus, assembly GCA_031762495.1. Taxonomy (NCBI): domain Eukaryota; kingdom Metazoa; phylum Chordata; class Actinopteri; order Cyprinodontiformes; family Rivulidae; genus Anablepsoides; species Anablepsoides rubrolineatus. The sequence goes on along the minus strand of JARVGW010000427.1, from coordinate 7,869,359 downwards.
CATGTGTCTGACCCGCGTTCGCTTCTGTCCATTATTACGGAGTGGTTAAGAAAGCTGTTAAAAATTTCATAGGATTCTTGATAATAATTGATTTTCAACCTCATGCGGTTCGACTTCGTATGAAACGTTACGGTAGTCCTGCTGTTATATTAACCTGCAGACATCAGCTTTTGATCTATCATTTAGAGATGTAGCGATGAATATTAAGGAGATAATCTGGCGTGTGGAGGAAGATCCGCGGTATCTGAGTTTGCACAGAAACATTGGCTGCAAGAGGCTGAACACAAGCAGCACAGGGTAGTGGTTGTCCTTCTGCTGAAGGTTTGGAGGTTAGATCCCAGGCCTCTCTTACCGTTAGGGAGAATTCCCAGGACCTGCTTATCTGTGTTTTCATAGCTGAACGAGAATGTTTTTGCAAAGTATTTTTGTTGAACCTGAGAAACTTATGTATGAAACATTTACAACAAATTCAAAAGTTGTTTTTGTTTGTTTGTTTTTGAATAAAACACAATTAAATAATTTTGGGTTTATGAAAGCTTACGTCTGGTTTATAAATCTGATGCTCTCATCCAGCCTTTAATCCCTGTAGCCCCCCCCCTCCCCACCTCTGATCTCCCCTCCTCACCCCTCATCCTCCAGAAGCTATAGTTGGAAGGCAGCTAATGTTAATTAGGGCTTCTAATTGAGCATGTCCAAATGTTGAATAATACATGAATCCAGGAAGAGGGGTTCTTTATTACGTTCGGTTTCGTGGAAGTCTCTTAAGAAAGTTTATGTGCCTTTAATTTATGTTAATGTGAAATTGCTTTCGTTTAGGGACGCGGCTGCTGATAGATGTGTGTTTATATCCTCCAGGGTGTGTGTGGGGAAAACATAATTTTATGTTTGTGTAGAGAGTTTGTTTCTCTGTTTTTTTTTTTTTTCAAGAAGGATGGCGTCCTTAAAAAAGTACAATTATAGCAAATGTTTTCTAATAAAACAAAGTGGAAACATACTTTGCTTTCATCTACCAGCAGCAGTAAAGACAATTTAAAGTCGAATGAGAGGTGATGACATCAATATTATTTCAGTTCAATTTACTTTTATAATATCTTTCAACAACAGAAGTTGGACACTATTACTAAACTGCTTAATTTCTATTTGTCCTGTTGAAGTTGCAATCTCAGTATAATCATCTAACATGTGTTGATTGGTCGTAGAGACAATCTCTTAATTCTGCATTAAATGAGGGTAATATCCAAAATGGACTTTGTATCATGTTATAATGTTATTCCATCATCAAAACCATACCCTGACTGGCTTTCACTCATTCATGCATGTTTGAGAAATCTTTAAATCTCCTGTGGCAGCCACGAGGAGCTACCTCAATGCGTGCTGGTAAAAAAAAAAAAAAGCTCTGCCTATTTATACAAAGCTCCTCCCTGGAGCTCACTTCCCAGCTGAGTTCTTTCCCGGAGCTCATTTTTGCCCCACAGAGTGCCCCTCCCTCGAAGCATTGTTGTGAAGCCGAGCTGAAGTGGGAGTATCAGAAATGGTAGGACAATCTTGAAGACACAGAGGCCATTTTCAAGGCAGTTTGACAGGCTATCAAGCAAAAATCCACTTTTTTTAGACATTAAATACATTTTGTTGTGAACTTGGAGTCTCTAGGAGTGCAGAAAAATTGAATCATTAAAAATCACTCAGTCTTTACTTACTTGGATATACTATCGCTGCCTTTTCTAGAAACATTTCCTGAACTTTTGTTGTTCAGGACAGGAATGAGGAAGACGAGCAGAGAGAATAGTCAGAGTGGCTTCTGCAGACCCCGGGGACCTGTTGATCTTTTTGCATCAGGATGTGCAGCTCTGTTACATTAGGGCAAGCTGTTACTGAATCGATGCCCACCAGGGAAATGTTAGCTGGTGTTTTATAGCAGGGAAGAGAAAGGCGGCAGAAAGGAATTACTTTATGTGCGAGCGTCGTATGGGTTTTTGTTCTGATGGAACAAGGAGATGTGAACTGAATACACTGGGAAAACCAACAGGGTTTTCTCATATATGTCCAAATTATAAAAAAAAAACATGTTCAGGTCTAGGCCTCCCTTAAAAACTAAGATCTGTCATGTCATTAGGATTTGTCTGGGTAAATAGGTTGCATTGCTCTGTATTACTCTGAGTCATGTCAACAAAACAATACTGTTCCATTGCAGGATACGCATCAATCTGTCACAAAAATGTCCCGAAACACCCATATGTATTATCCAATTTCTATAAAATATGGCTTAAATTAAAGCGGAGAATATTGCTGATGTTGTGATATATGAAAATAAGTCTTCTCCCAAGAGATAAATCTATAAACAGGCTGAACTTTTCATTATAGGTCTTTGCTAATGCATTTACTGTAGAAGCCCCTAAATGATGTCACATGGCATCCTTGTATTTAACTTTCAAGTCTAATTCTGTCATTTTTTCCTCATTCGTGATTCGCACCCAAGTGACAGAACATGAATTGTTACAGCTGGTCATAAAATAAATGCAGTCGGCCTCTTCGCCACTCAGCAAGCTTATTAAATTTATAGAGGAAGAGGGGGCGTTACAGAGTTTTATATACATATATAATTGTAAACTACGGGACATATTATGTGTTGACTGGACAGAACACCGGTACCAGTGATATAGATCTACACAATTCAGCCTAAAAGTAAAGGTAATTTTATTTTTGTCCATCATATTTACAACCTCCCACACTATTATCTTAACATGACAACAATAATAATAAAAAAATATATGTAATAATTTGTTGGAACAGCGAACTTTGAGTGGGTTTACTCAACATAAGGTTGCCAAAATCAAGCTAACTGACCTATTTCCTGCATCTACGCCATTTTTTAAAAATAAAAATTATTTTAATGACTGTGAAATGTGATACCTTTTGATCTTGTGATCAGTGATACAGATCAATGGGTTAATAAATAAAAATATTAATAATGTGCTAAACAATAAAGAAGGCAGAAGAAAAATGCAGATGAAAGTTTTGCATTTTTTGGTGCTTTAATCACATTTCTATTAAAAAAAAAGGAACCACATAGAAATACAATTTTCTCCTGTTGTCTGAGTTTCCCTCTTATTATACTCTCCTTCATTTATAATCTGTTGACTGCTCTCACTGTGTGCGTAGGTGGAATGTAATGGAGCAGCAGCACACAAACAGGCTCACTGGGCACCCAGAGGTGGTTTTTATTTCAGATTCACGCAGACTGTTTCTCCAAAGGATGCATAAAGAACTTTATTCATTTTTTTTTCATTATTTATCTGCAGTGCTATCCATCTCCATGTACACAAATCTAATGTTCATTCAGCATCCCAAAAGAAAGCAAAACTTAAAGGAGACATATCATGTAAAATCCACTTTTTTTTAGCCATTTAAATCCATTTTGTTGGGTTTTGGAGTCTCTAGTAGTGCAGAAAATTAGAATTTAGTTTCTGAAGTTGATGCAAAGATATCTTATATTCTGTTTGGGTCATATTTTTTCAAGCCGTTCTGTTTTTTTTATTTTCTATTACGTCACAGTATTTGCGACAGCACTGCCAAATAAGGTCTGGAATTACCAACTACAATTTGGTGGTCTTCATTCTCCTCTGGCTCCAACATGTGAGGCTGGATGGACAAGTCTTCCCTTGTTGACATCTTTTAAATAATTTGTAAATAAAACCTTTCTGTGCAGCTATATAGTCATAAACCCTTATATCAAACTAGAATGGATTGCTGTGAAAGCTGGAGGGGGGGCGGCATGTAAAACACCTTATTTGGATTTAAAGAGACAGCCTCAAAACGAGTTGATCTGAGACACATTTCAGAAAAGGGGTGAAAGAGGGGCTTGTGGAGTTACAATAAGGAGGACCCGCAACTCAAGGATTTAAATGTGTAAAAGAAGTATTTGAAAGCACAATATGTCTACTATAAATATAAACTCCAGTTTAATAGAGATTAATCTGTAAGCAGATTCTTTTCACAAAAAAAAGGAAAGGACAACTCAATTATTGTGAGTCTCTTACCCCGAAACATAAGAATTTTCTAAAGACAGCTGCATCATCTTCAGGGTATTAAAATGTGAAATCAATTTAAATATCTTGTGCCAGTCGTGTGTGCAGGCCGACCTTTACAATAATATGTTGTAACAAAATGAGCACAATGCGAATCACTCATCTTTATTTCTGTTATTAGTAGAAGCAAAACATAAAGTAAATGAAAGCACTGACATTAGTGACATTCTATAGTATTTATTTAATTTATTGACAGACATTCTCTTCTCGGCATGTTGCTCCTGTATAGGAGGGGGACGATGATACAAGTGACGGCCGTGTCACATTTCACATTTAATGGATGAAACCCTATAAACTAAAAAATATATTGACTAATGGTGCCCACAATGCACATTATGTCCTACCTGCCTGCACAGAGAGACTTGCAAGGACATTCATCACGCACAGCCTGCACACACACACACCGTCGATGCACTGCCACCGCTTGTAAAGCATTTAATATTCTGTTCTAAGTGGCTGTCAGATGGCATTGGGATTGAGCTGTTGAAATGTATGTGCTGGTGGGTTCAGTGTGTGCGTGTGTGCGCGCGCAAATTCCCCAAAGTACACACTCATCATGCAGGTGGTTAAGAAATGTCTTTCTCTTGAGTATATCAATCGGGGAAACAGAGAGAGTTTCAGTCTCACAGTGAATTTACTTCCATTTTTCTCATCTAAGCTTTCATTTCACTCGGACTCCCCCGGCTCTGCTTTCCACACCACATCAAAGCTGTATTTCAGTGGCTTTTTCGCGCTCAGTTTGACATGTTTTTTATGGCGAAAACCAGTTCATTGCAGGTGAACGAAGAATCCAAACAGCAAAACTGGCTGGTTTTAGCTGCTGTAGTTATGGTCAATATATGGTCAGTTATTGGCCATACCACCCTAACCACATCAGATCTCATCCTATCTTGGAATCTAAGCAGAGTTGGGCCTGTTTAGTACTTGGATTGGGAGTCCACCTGCTCAAATGGCTAACATTTGTATCCAGTATGTATTGATTGATTTTTTTTTTTTTTTTTTTTGCCAAACATTATTACAAGACAATGGATGGATGGATGGATGGATAAGGCCTTTATTGTCGTTGTACAGAGCACAATGAAATTACATTTCAGAACACCCATTCAGAAGAAGACAGAACATAAACATAGGAGAACAGGTGCCCTGGGTCATTCTGCCACAGACCCCTGTACAGAACAAGGATCATCTTCATGAGGAGGCGCTACCCTTAAAAGAAAAACTAAAAACCACACAAGTTGCAAAGGCGTTAACAATGTAGCCGATTATTCTTTTAATACTTAAGCAGTTGATATCTCTGTAAAGCTTAAAGTAAACATAAAGGACTTACCTTTTAGTTATCTAGTCCACCGCAACTTTGATTAGCTTCTGATAGCATTAGTGTCATGACCAGGAACTGCTAGCAAATGCTGCCATTTGATTGGTAAGTTGAGGAAGGACCCTCTTCCATGGACCTCACTGATTGGTCAGTTGAGCAGCTCAACCTGCTCAACGGGGCTCGATGATTGGTTGGTTCAAATGCAACATAGGGACTTAAGGGGGAATCTGCCTGGGAATACTAGGTGCCATAAAAATCAATGTAGGAGTTGCGCCCACATTGGTCACTTGCAATAGAAAACCTTTGACCATAATAGTTCATAAGTCGCCTTCTAGAAGGATGCCTTGTAGGAGTTATGGTATATATTGTGTGCAATAAATCCTCCTAATAAACTTTAAAAAAGGTTATTTTTTGGCACTTGTTGGCCGCATGACGGCTCAGTGGTTAGCACTGATGCCTCACAGCAAGAAGGTCCTGGGTTCGATCCCCGGTTTGGACCTGGGGTCTT
>JARVGW010000427.1:7819922-7843330 GCA_031762495.1 Anablepsoides rubrolineatus | reverse complement strand
TTTATGTTTGTGGTTGTAATGTGACAACATATGGAAAAGTTCAAGGGGTATGAATACTTTTGCAACCCACTGTATATCTATCACCTTTACCTGTGCCTTTACATTTTTTTCTTTGCTTTATATTTACCTCTACATCTCTCTCAGCTGGTAAAATTGATGGTTACAAAACCAGTAGTCAGAGGAAAATGATTGCATCCAAACACTAGCTGAAGTGTAATATTTTCTCTATGTGAAAATGTGCATGGTAAACATAGAAACACTGTTGAGCTATAGTTGATTGTGAATGTTTGTGCTCATACATCAGAATGCTTGTTTACGGTTGCCTAAATGGTTTAAGTGGCACTTTTGCTGCTCTGTGGACAGAGAGTCAAAATCAAATGACAATTTGGAGACAGTAATGAAAATGTGGAGAAAGGGCAATAAATGTAATGAGTGACAATATGAAGAAAAAAGAGAAATTCAGGACTAAACGTTAGTGTTTAGCCAAACAAATAATATTCGTTAACTCCAAAAGTAAGAAAACCGTCCATCCATTATCTTCTGCTTTATCCGAAGTTGGGTTGCGTGGGCAATAGCTTGAGCTGGGAGTCCCAGACCCCTCTTTCTGCAGTCACATCTTCCAGTCTTTGAGGATTCCAGGGCATTCCCAAACCAAACAAGAAATAGTCTCACCAACGTGTCCTCGGTCTTCCTTGGGGTCTCCTTCCAATCAGCCATGCCTGAATAACCTCCCTAGAGAAGCGTCAAGGAGGCATCCTTGACAGAACCCTGAACCACCTCAACTGGCTCCGCTTGATGTGGAGGAGCAGCAGCTCTATTTTTAGTCTCTCCCAGATAACTGGACTTGTCAGCCTCTCTCTAAGGAAGAGTCCAGCTATCCTGCAGAGAAAACTCATTTTGACCGCTTGTATCCACGATCTCATTCTTTCGATCACTACCTAAAGGCCGTGGCCATAAGAGAGGGTAGGAACGTAAACCGCCTGGTAAATAGAGAGCTTTGCCTTACAGCTCAGCTCCTTTATTACCATAACAGACCGATACAGAGTCCACAATACTGCAGAAGGCTCATCAATCTGTCTGTGAATCTCATGCTTCATTCTTCCCTTACTTGTGTACAAACCCCAACTTGGGGAGAGAGAAATCCACCCTTTTCCGACTGAGGACCATGGACTCAAATTTGGAGGTGATGATCCTCATCCCAGTGCTTTACACTCAGCTGAAAACCCCTCCAGAGAGAGCTGAAGATCACGGCATGATGACGCCAACAGGACCACATCCTCTATGGAATCCTGAGACCAATGAAGCACACTCCCTCCACCTCGCTTGCTGTTATGAACAGAATCAGTGACAATAAACAGCTCTGGCCTATTCAAACTCCCACCCCCTGAAAGTCTGACTTACTGCCGGCAATGAGAACCATACTCTTGTACTGCTTGTATGAGGACTGAATGGCCCGTAACACTTGACCCACAATCCCATACTCATGGAGCACCCCACACAGAGTACATCAAGGAACACGGTTAGACACCTTCTCCAAGTCCACAAAACAAATATAGACTGGATGGGTAAAAACTCTCATAACCCCTGAAGGACCCTAGTGAGGGTAAAGAGCTGTTCTAGTGTTCCACGGCCAGGACAGAACCTGCATTGTTCCTCCTGAACCTGAGGTTCGACCATTGATTGGACTCTCTTTTCCAACACCCCGTGAAAGTAAAAAAGCATTGTCTAATTTGTGCAGTTTCACATAGCTTTGTTAGGTGTTTCTTCCTTATACTGTCATGTACGGAAATGAAAATATCATTTATATTTTTGTATACTAAAGATGAAGGGAATCCTGTTGACTGAATGGTATTCAGATCCTTTAGTCATGCTGTCTGGTGAAAAATGTGCCCTGGGGACTTGATGGATTTGCTATCAGAGAGAACAGAAACACTCCTCTGACACATTGTTATACCAAATATAGAACAATGTGTCATGTTTGGTTTTTGGGTCACTTTCTTCACCAGTGCACTGTGCTTCGTCATTTCATATAGCAGCAGGAAAGCTACAGTTACTTGGCAGGGCACCTTCTGATGTTTTTGCTTTATATTTAGGTTGACATATGTTGTGTAATACTTCCCTAAATAACTGTGTGGAAATTAATCAAACAGCATAATGAGGATTTAAGGGCTTTAACTAAATAACTTGCCAAACTTAATGTTAGTCTTTCAAGAATCCCACAGGGTCTATTCCCTTGCCTTGTTCTTTGAAGCCTACCTGTCTTGTCTTTTCAGTGTCTAGCTGTAAACAAATGTCAGAATCGTCACATGTATAATGACACGATCATTCTGCCTTCCCTGTCAGGAAAAAGTCCTTACCTGATGTTCACAAACCGCCATGAAATCCGTCGCATCAACCTGCTAAAGAGTGAATACACACAGGTGGTTCCAACACTGAAGAATGCTGTGGCCCTGGATGTGGACGTGTCCACAAACAAAATGTTCTGGTGTGATCTGTATCATCGTAAAATATACAGGTAGGTGTACGAATGTGCACTTAAACGAGCACCGATTCACAAAGACAAACATGGAACTTGCTTTATGTAGTTTTATTGTATCTTAGTTCATTTTAAAAACAACAGTAGGAAATCATGACTTTTCCTTTTGTTCAGTTTTGACATAAAAATTATAGTGGAATGTAAGTAAGAGTAAAGGTGTATTCATACCAGGAAAGTTCTTTGGTCCACTTTTTAGGTCTGGACCAAATAGCGAACTTTTTTTTTTCTTTGGTGTGGTTTGCATTCAAATTGTGCTTTTTGCAAGTGGACTATAACTTATAAACAAAGCCACACAGGTGACGGTCATTGCTCCTATTGGACTGAAATGACAGTGGTGGGACAGTGCACAGTCTCAGAAATAAAGATGGTGCTGTTAATACAATATCAAGAGCACCTCATTCAGTGGTGGTTTTGCGATTATATACTTATACATTTTGGGATAGTGTTGTCAAATCAGTGCCACAACCTAAAGCAGGGCTATTCAACTAAATTGTTCCGGGGGCCACAGTTACTGCAGGTCAGCAGCTGAGGGGCCGAACATCCAGCATTTAAAGTCATTATGTAAATAAACCAAGTATTACAAAGATCTGTTATCTTTGAAATAGTTTACTTTGCTGCATTTAATCTTAAATACAACATACAGAACCCTATAAAAGTAGTGATAAATAAACAATATCAAAAACAAACATAACACATTATGCACATATAACACAAATAATATTTTGACATCTCTGACTTGCCAAAATTTAAAATCAATTTTATTTTTACTTTTATAGTTTTATCTTCAACTGCTTGTAATTTTAACTGTTTTGAGTGTTTATATAAATGTTTTTTTTACCAGGTTGTAGTCAAGATTCTGACGTTTCTGTAGATACCAAACATGTCTATGTTTAACTAAAAGAGTAATTAAAGTAGAAAACCAGGGGTTTGTGCTTAAGAGATGAATGAACCAATTGGTGGGCTGAACTTTGGTCACTTGCGGGCCAGATGTGGCCCGTGGGCCGCCAGTTGAATGGCCCTGACCTAAAGGAGACAAGATGCGCCGCGTTCCATGACCCACAACAGCTCATTATTTGTAGTGCATTGTTAGTGTTAGCAACACTGAAGGGCTAATGTTGCTTAGCAATGGTGGCTTGTGAAGTCCAAAAAGGTGCATGTTTTCTATAGTTGGTTTGGTTTGAGTGTTTGTTTTTTTTGTTTGTATTTACACCAGAAGTGAACCGCACCAGAGTTTGTTTGGAAGCAGACAGAGAACACCTCAACAGTGGGTCTGGGTCTTGTTGTTTGATCAGCACCAGAGTTCACATGAGTCTGGACCAACGGGGGAAACCCGTTTACAGCAGACCAAATGTGTCAGTTGTGAATTATACGATTAGAGGAATTATATGTGCTTTTGTGGCAAGATTTCCAAAAGTCTCTGAAACCACCAGAAAAAGTAACAAAATTTGTTGTAGTAAAAAAGAAGTTTGAATACTTGATGAATATTGTGACACAGTTTCTACGTTTGTAACACTAGGTATAGTTTTAGGACTTGGATTAGATGCATGAATCTTTTTAACATGCAGGCAGTGTGAGTAAAAGATTAAAAAATAAAAAAAAAGACCAAGGATGACACAAGCCAAGACCTTAAACTCCCTCCCCACGTTCTCCGTCAGATCTGTTAGTATTGTCATCTTCTGTTTATTCATCTTGTCGGCTTCAACCTGTCCCACCTTCTAGTGAAGCAGACACACCTGTAGGGCTGTGGCATCTGTTTGGTGGGAAAAGGTGGAGCTGTTTGTCCTTCACACATACACACAGTTACACACACTTCAAGTATATTGTTGTTTTTCACATCGCTGTGTGTGTGTGCGTGTGTGTGTTGTCTGGCAGGTAGATGGAGGGGCCTTCTATCATCCCGGCTGAGCCATATGTTCCCTTTAATTTCACTGCCTCAATAATCGCCATCATTACTCATCTACATACACACATGGCCACGCATACACACTCACCCTCATAAAACTCAGTGATACACTCAAGGGCTTGTGACAGAGGAAGGACAAATGAACTCATCCTTCATGAAGAACTCTATTTTCAAAGCAGTAAACAAATGTATGCGTGCGTAGTTTCTCTAAATGATTTGCAGCGAATGAAGTTGTGCATTCGACTTGCCCTTGTTTTAGCTTGCCTTGTCTTCCCTGTTGTTCTTTTTAAAACATTGTTAATAGTATTTGAAACATTTCTACCTAGTCTGTAGTATTAAAAGAGAATTACAATCATGGTGTTTTTTGGAGTCTCTAGGAGTGCAGAAAGTTTAATTTAGTCTCTCCTGGTGCTGCTTAGATATCTTTATATTCCAGTGGTGTACCGTCAGGGCCAGCAAAGCCTTCTCTGCTGGCCTAAACACATACAGAATCACTAGTTTATATTATAGAATATTTTATATTTATTATAATAGTTATTAATATTATTATATTATTTTTGAATCATCTGTTTTCTTCGCTTCATAGCTTTTCTCCTTGCTGCCCAGATTCCAGTAGCTTGTATTTATTTTAGAGCTTTTATCCAATCATATTTTGATCATCTGTTGCTAGGGTCCACAAATCTGCCTCAGGCCTTCAGAACGAGCAGCGAAGGCTTTGGGACGGTGAAACACATGGCAGCGATACTGTTGCTTTGACCAATCAGGTGCTGAGCTGAAGACACCACAGCCTGCTAGCTGGCTTCAGACAGCGTCAACATTTTCTCATCGTTTGATTGGCTGATCAGAGAGCAGACATTCAGAACCAGGACACTAGATTTCTATAGCTTCTTGTAAGCTAAATGCTGACCGGACATTCTCAGCGTTAAAGAAAATTAAAACTTATAACAAAAATGCAGAACAGAACAGACTGGACTTTCAGTGTTAGTTTCTTGGTGGTCATAGAAAAGGACTTATTGTTGAAACGGGAGATACCTGTCTGTGGTGCAGCTGTAGCCTATATTATTCTTTGTTTCTGTGTGGTTTTTGTAGTCATGGCTTCTTGTCAAGTTGTACGGATTGTCTGTAATTTATTTATTTATTTATTTAATATTGCTAATAAGACTGGTTTTCCCCCGTTTTGCATCCAGACCTATAACTGTATTATTATTATTATTATTATTATTAAATTTCAAAGGTATTAAGTTTTAGAGCTGGCAGCCTCTTCTGCCTCCCTGCTCTATCCGCAGTCTCCAGCGCACCCCCCCCCCCCCCCCCCATGCGTATCTCTGCATCCGGCAGGTCCATTCTCTCCCAATTGAAGGCCTAGGTGTCAAATGCACGGCCTGCCACTGTTATATTCTTTATGGTTCATATTTTTAAACCTGTTCAGTTTTCTGTATTTTCTATGTTTTTTTCTGAACTACTACTTCACAGTATTTGCGACAGAACTGCCAAGTAAGGTCTGGACGTACCAACTGCAATTTCATTGTCTTCATTCTCCTCTGGCTCTGGGTCAGACGCTGGCTCCAACATGTAAGGCTGGATGGACAAGTTTTCCCTTGTTGACGTGTTTTAATTCATTTGTTAATTAAAAGTTTCTTATTATTTACCGTTATTAAACCAGGCTAGTCCCATTGAGATCTCAGATCTCTTTCTCAAGGGAGACCTGGGCCTGAAGGCAACCTATTGTACATGTTTTTAGGGGTGGGAGAAACCGGAGTACCTGGAGAAAACCCATGCAAGCATGAGGAGAACATGTAAACTCTGCACAGAAAAAACCCAGGTCCGAACCGGGGATCAAACCCAGGACCTTCTTGCTGTGAGGCGTCGGTGCTAACCACTGAACCATCGTACCGCTGTATAGTTATAAACCTCTCTATCAAATTGGAATGAACCGGCCTGGAACCTGGATGGGGGGTAGGATGAGAAGCACCTCATTTGGATTTAAAGGGACAGCCTTAAAACAAGTTGAACTGAGACACACCTCAGGAAAGGGGTGAAAGGGGGGCTTGTGGAGTTACAATAAGAATGAATTCAGACTAAAGCATCGCAGTGCCACTTTATATGGACCCCAGCTGTATTATTTAAATGTGAAAATGAAGGATTTAAAAGCCTGATATGTGCCTTTTAACTCTAAATTAAGGCCATAAAATTTGCTCCAGTGTTTCACTGTTATAAAAAGTAAAATGAGAGCAATCTAACAAGCCATTCCCTCTTTGTAATTTGAGAATTTTGGCTTGGGGGTAATAGCAACAGTTACTTTAATTAGACACTTAAATACCTGACTGAATAACTGTCCAAGACTCATTCAAAGCAAATGTCTTTAGACATTTTGAAAAAAGGAGATGGATTTTTTGCAGGTTAAAATAAAAAGCGGTGGAAATGATCACCTTACATGACCAGCCCATTGTTCTTCAGACTTCCTAGAGTCAGGTTCAGTCCTACCCATTCAACTTATACCTAACAGTATTATCTAAACTATGCAACAGAGTTTGCGATTCCCTGTTTTACTACATATATATTCCAAGTTCAGATGTTTGCTTTAAACCATCTTTTAGCTGCACATTGGATTAAATTAATTATTTGATCTCAAAGATGCAACAGTGAAATTCCTGCATCAGTACATTAAATCAGGAAATCAAAAAGCTGCATAGGAAATAGTGAATAGCATCCAGACCACATTTGATACTACAGGTAATCTGGAGGCAGAGGTAGATAAATGACAGGACAGTTTCAAACTCGTACTGTAATCTGCTACTTCAGTTGCCTTGCGTGGAAAAAAAAAACCTCCAAGGTGCAGCAACTTTAATATAAACTATTATTAACGTGTATTAAGATTTTTTTTCTTTCTTGAATTTTATTTTTTTTCTAAAAAGGTGCAGTTCAACAAATTAAGCATTTTGAAGTGTGAACTGGTTCCCACTGATGGTGAGGGTTTCCTGGCATATTTATAATGATGAACATGTCTTGGGTCAGAGTCTTGTTAACTTCTCACCATGATACAGATGTCTGTTGCAAACAGTTGTTTAGCCAATTAACGATCCAATCTGTTCTGTGGTCTTGGACTCATTTGTTTCCTTCTGATTCTCCTCTGCAGCCTGTAGCCTTGGTTTATGCTTCCAATCTGTTCCCTGCAGTACAGGTGAAAACCTTGAACTACAAATAAGGACACGGTGAATAAAAGCAACAATAAAACAATAAAAAAGCAAAACATTGGATCATTTATATTCTGTTACTTGTAAAAGTGTCTTTGCATCTGAGCTTTCTAATATTCTTATTAAAAAAACAGAACAAAGAGCTGGTGAGATGTAGTTTTCTGACAGACTTCATGTAACATGTGTTTTCAGTACCATGTCTATTTGAGAGTAAATTCAGGTACTAAATACACCGCTGTTGCATCAATAACGTGAGGGATTTAAACCACATCTACTTTGCTCCAGCCCTCACTTCAGTTTGCTCCCTGAAGGAGAGCCGGTTGTGGCATTCATGTTTTACATCCTGAGGCACAAAAGAAGTGAGAGAATCCTCAGATTATCCGTCGTCCAGACTCAGGGGTGCCCCCGAGCGTTACGGTCAACGGTCTACAAAAACAGGGATGCCAAGAATATCTATGGTGGCAAAAAGTAACACAGTCAATTAGCAACACAATCTGCTCCCAGGTCCCGCTGTCATCCATCTCCTCCTGATCCTTCGCTCCAATTATCTCAGCAGCCTTCAGCTGTGGTTAAGGTACTCCTCCCGTTCAAAAATCTTTTCTCTTTGTATGTGAGCTTTTTCCCTGCCCTTTAACGAGACAGATTTGTCAGGAAACTTTAATTTGTCCTGAGGTGAGAGTGAGAGTGAGAATGGTTGTTTGTCTTCATGTAGCCCTGTGATGGACTTATGACCTGTCCAGGCTGTACCCTCAATGGATGGATGGATGGATGGATGGATGGATGGATGGAATTAACAGAAATTGAAAATAAGAAAACTTAATTAGGAAAGAAAAAATTACACTATGGCAAAAACTGAAACAAATTTAGTCTTGAAGGAATCCAAATCACTCTTCAATCCAGATTTTAAGACTAAGATTGTCTTGTGACAAGAAATAGCATAATTGTAGCAGTTTTAGTTGAACAATGAACATAGCCCTTTGTGGGATATCTTGTGTGATCTCACATGACCTGTTAGTGTTGGGAGTATTAGCTGTGAATGGCTTTCATTGATACACGAGGCCATCTTAAGGTCTCTTTGCATTGCAAGGCCCCGCCTGGGTCAGCCCGACTTCAAACTCATGTTTGAATAATAAACTGTAATAAACGAGTAATAAACTCGTGCTAAAACCGCAATATGTAATAATTGACACAAAATGTGATAAGTCTTCAACGCATTTTGTAATACTTGCAGCTGCATTATGTAATAACGTTATTACATTTTGTGGCAATTGTTACAAAATGTTTAATACTATGACCCTGCCCACATCAAGGTGGCACAATGCAAACACAACCAGGGCTGGGGTATAGGATGATGTTGCAGTTCAGTTGCAGCAGAACTGACATCAGTTCTGAGTTGAAAGTGTCCCAGTTTCCAGCAGAACATTGAAAAAAAAAGTTTACTGTTTTTTGCTCTGATGAAATGCAACAATAACACTTTAAAATAGCACATTACATGGCGTTTTGAGTGTACAAACAGTGTTAAAACATATTGCCTAATAGATACTATATAGTACTACTAATGTACAGTAAACAACACGGAAATGCTAAAAAGCGTAAAAAGATGAGAGGAGTAGTATGGTTGAGTATGGTCGAGTTGCACTGACTTCCCTACTTGAAATTATGACATTAGGGGCCGCTCCAGTTGATATTTTTGACTCGGAAGTCATAAATTCCTACTGGAGCAAAGCATAAGGCCAGGCTGCCTGGAGCCGGAGTGAGCCAAGGTGGGCATGACATGCAAACGCCTATAGATGTGTCAGGTTGCGTTGCACTTCTCTCAAGTTTCCCTCTAAGTACATCAGTTTTCCAATGCACACTCTATGGAAAAGTACAAAAAAATAAATAAAACCTAAGAGACTAGCAGGGATATAATTCACTTAGTTTTGGTCTTCCATCCCACAGTGCGTACATCAACGAAGCCAGTAACTCATCGCAGCAGGTGACGCTGATCGACTCGCTCCACTCCCCGGAGGGTCTGGCTGTCGACTGGGTCCACAAGAACATCTACTGGACCGACTCGGGCAACAAGAGCATCTCTGTCGCCACAGGAGACGGCAGGAAGAAAAAGGTGCTAATAGCCACTGAGCTTAGTGAGCCACGGGCCATCGCAGTGGACCCACACCAAGGGTGAGTGAAAACTTTTAGAGTTCAGTTACTTTAGAACAGATGGACAAATCTTAAGAGACTGGCACAGAAGCAGAGTGAAAAGGCTTGAAGGGGGAAAGTGTGAGGAGACGTCTGGCCTGACCAGCCTGTGGCCGTTCTTTTTTTGTTGAGTGTAAACACCGGTGTCATTATATCAAAACTCTGTTTGAGGAGTTGGTCTTTAAAAGATTTGACCAAAACAGAGATTTGTTATTTTTACTGCTACATCATAAGGTATATTAAGCAGTTCTTCAGAGAAACCGTGTGACTCCTTTCTTTCTTTTTCATACACCATTCTCTTTGTCTCGGAAGTTTTGAGCTCCCCAAAGGAATCTTTCCACAGCTCCACAAAGCTTGGCTAGCATGAAATACATGCAAATGAAGCCACATTTTCAAATGTTTCTCATGGACACACACATTTGAAAATGGTCCAAGATTCCATTACTCGCTGTTTTGAGCACTGTCTGTTTTCCTTCGGTGACCTTAAGGCCTGTTTCAGCTGTAAAACAATGTCATTTTGAAGGGAAAACAAGAAAAAAAAGAGAATATTGGATTCCATCCTAAATTGAGTGTGACATTGCGCACACACCCTTGCCTAGGAGGGACTTTATTTTATTTTATTTTAAATTTCTGACATTGATTTGGTTTGATTTGTGTCTGTCCACAGGTTTATGTACTGGTCTGACTGGGGAGAACAGGCCAAAATTGAAAAAGCTGGGATGAATGGAGTAGACAGACAAGTTCTGGTGGCTGATCATATAGAGTGGCCGAATGGGATCACTCTAGGTAAGAGTTGGATATTTAAAAAATGGTCATGTTCTGCAGTAATTACTTAAGCTTATTTTATGAGATATACAGTTATTTAATATTGTGAAGAGGTAATCTACATTTGCTGATTAGCTTGCTGCAATCAAAGTAAAATTACAATACCAGTTGTATTAATTCAAGCTTTTTAAGCTCCAGCTACTTGTATTTATGTATGTGAGATTTGAGGAGGCATTCATTAAAAACACTTATTGAATCATTTTTAACCGTCACAGAAAAATCCAAATGCTGTAAATTTATTGTTGTATATTGGAAAACTGAATGTCTTTTTTTTTTTTAACTGTTGACTGTTATTAGGTTGGTGCATGGTTCCCATTTCTGGCAATAAAATATCTAGTCTTGACAAGTAGTAGTAATGAAGGCTAAAATCATAAAAAGAAGCAAGAAATAATTTAAATAAAAATCCAACTATCTTTAAATACTTTTAAAATTGAAAATATTCACTCCAAGTATCTCATTTAAATTATGATAAAAGCAGATCAACAAATAAACGTGTTTCAGCTCAAGCTGTCAATCTGTTGCTGTGCTTTTATTTTTATCTGACAAACTTACAGTAATTATTGTTTTTTAATACACAACTTACACACCGTTTAATAAAACCCTGCCAGGCCACCATGATTAGTCAGCACAAATACCGTTAGCCAAAATATACCTCCTCCTTGTACATCTGTAACATGACAGATTATCACAGATTTAGGTAACCGTATTTTGCAAAGGGAATACCTGATTTTAACTCCGGACATGTTCGAGACATGCATCAGCTGTTTTTGTTCCGGTGCAGAAACATCGAGGACTTGCAGAGCATTGCGCGTTGTCGTCTTTTGTGTTTGGTTCTAAATGTTCCCATGCGCTTTATAATTTGTTGTTTTCTGAGTGCTTCATTTTGGCACTCTTCGTCTTCTTCCAAAGCTAAATATAGCGCTTAGCAAGCATACACGCATCAACAGTGTAACTGTTAGCGGAAGCGCTAACGTCATAGCATTGTGTAACACAAATAATGTTCCGGCCGGACGAAAGTGCGCTGATTATAACAGTATGTATTTTTTTACAAAGCTTTGATAATTTGCCTCGAGGATTTTATGTAATCGAATTACTTGAATTATTCGAGGAATGGTTTCAGCCCTACTTCATACAAAACAAAATAAAGAAACGAGCGGTAAGATTTGGGAGATGAACCCAAGTAGGTCATAAAGTTACGGCTGAGTTTTCCGGCTCTCCATCAAACCAGCTTCAAAATTAATACATCATACACCACATGCTGCCAATGCATACCATCATCCTTTCAACCCCCTCAGCAGCACCAGCAGATTTCTCTCCGCTGCCCTTGCCTGAGGAGAAATAGAAGCACATATTCGCCTCTCTCTCTCTGTGGAATTGAGATGTCGCGGTACATGCATGAAAACAAATTATTTTTAGAATAAGGCAAATGAGAGCGAGCCCAGACAGCATTACACTCTTATGAGAGAAGAGGTGGATTATTTTCCCTTGGTCATTGATTTCATAGAGTGACTGACTGTCTGAGTCATAAGAAATGAATTCAAATTATGTGATTTCTTTTTTTCCCTACCCCATAATGGGGAATTAATGTAATTTCTGTTCACTTTGTGGCTCTCTTCGCTGACTCCTTTCAACATGTGCTTCCTGGTTTTATTGTAGCTTTTTTTTTTCCCAGACCTTTGTGAAAATATATGTCTACAAACTTGTAAGTTAACCCCAATAGTACTTTATGGCCAATAGCGATCCAAAACCAATGTTCCAGGCCTCCTCCTCACTGTTAAAAGGACCGTTACTCAGAGAATAATGGAAATGTTAAACACCAAATCATTCTTCTAAAGGACGTCCAGCAAAACTAATGAATTTGCTTGGGGGGGAATATATTACCCCCAGCAAGCAAGTCAAGCAGCAATATTACAATCACATCTGTGTTTTCTCAGCACAGGCCCTTCAGCCGTCATGTCAGAAAAGATTGATGGTGTAGCTACTGGGCCGTTTCATTCATACACCCCTCACCCTGCTTCGTTCTTTGTTGAATGACCTTTCTCTCTCTCTCTCTCTCTGTTCACCTTCTTCCTCCTCCTCCTCTTTTCTTCTTCTCCCTCCTGGTTTTGTTCTTTTCCCGTCTGCACCACCCCTACATCTTGTCAGATTTGTCTAACAGGCGTCTCTACTGGGTGGACTCCAAGCTGCACCTGCTGTCAAGTGTGGATCTGAATGGAGACAACCGCAAAGTGCTGCTCTCCTCCCACCACCACCTTGGACACCCCTTTGCCCTCACAGTGTTTGAGGTACAAGAAAAAGTTCATCGTAGAATTTACTCGGTATTTAGTCCAGCCTGTAGATGTAGAGCATTTTGTCCTGGTTTATTTCGTAATTTGCCTTTTTAAATACTGCAGAAAGATCATTTTGCAGTTTAGCACATGAAATATGTACCTTTTGACTGTAGGAGTTAGAGATTTAAAAGGCATTTCAATAATGGGTCATTTACTGATTGACTGAAGAAACTGAGGTGTTTTATATGAATCGCAGTAGAGTAAGCTCAAGAAGTAATTGCTAATTTGCTGCTCGCTGACTGTGGAGTCACAGTGAAGTGCAGCAATCAATAAAACTAATATGGATGTATTTTTTAAGAGGAGCAAGAGTCGAGAGTCAGTCTGTCTGATTCCATCAAGAGTAGGTTTGGACAAGGTGGAAAACTGGCTGAGGAGAGAAGAACAGAGACGAAGATAAAAAAGAAGCAGAAGGCAAAACGTTATCAGTCAGAAATATTTTTTTGCTGCTCATGCTGTGATGATGAGAAGCAGTGAAAAGGGAGGACATCCATCACGTCTAGCTCAGAGGATGTGCATTGATGTTGGGTATAAATGTGTGTCTGTTGTAAAGGATCTACGTTTCAGAAAAGGCAACCCTCAAAATGAATAGCCCTTAAATGTTCTGCTCTGCGTTCCGTTCTGGTTCTGGTACAGAACAAATTAAAAATCATCTAGCCATAGAAGAAGGTTGTCTTCTGAAAAAAAAAACAGCTGTAGGGAATTAATTATTTTAAAGTTTTCCTGAGCTGAGTTGTGAACTGAAACTCTGAACACCTTTTGCAGGTCAATTTCTGGAAGTTTGTGGTAAGTTTAATAAATGTTTCTAAACAGGTGAAACATGCAGGTGGAAGTGTGCTGATGTAGAGGGGTTATTATTCCAGAAAGTGTTGGATCAATCAGGGGACTGGTGTTTGGCAAGAAAAACACCCAGGAAAGGATCATGAGTTGAGACAAAGACCAGACTGTGTCAAGACCAAGAAGATCAGAGTGTATAGAGACCGGGACAAGACCAAGACTTTTAGGGGCTGGACTAAGTCGAGACCAAGACCAGAAAAATAAACAAACTAGTTCCATAAAACATACAGTACACTGTACACAGGTGGCTAACTTACTATGTAGCTAATATTGAGTAAATATGTTTGTGTGGGGGCTGGTAAAGAATTTTGTTACAGAGGGAGATTGCTATCGTTAGCTAGTTCGCTTTCCTAACATGGCAGTTCAAGTTTCCTGTCTTTCTTTGTGCTCACTTTCTAAGTGACAGTGAAAGTTTGACATAGTCCTCTGAAAGCAAAACACTACAGAATTTAAACATTGCTGTACGCTTTTTCCTGGACATTACGTTTACTTGAAACGTGGAACTGTTAGGGTTTTGACTGATCTAGAAATAAACTCCAGTGTTCAATGTCTGAGACCGAGACCATCAAAAAGTGGTCTCAAAACCAAGACCAACTAAGTACTACAACACTGCCATTTCTACACATATTTAATGTTCTTCACTTTTAATAACGTTTATTTATACATTCAAAAACAAATCATGAATATAAGCTTTACAGAAACATTTGTTTTTTGCCAATAATCAAACATGCCCACCCCAGTTCTGTGCCATTTGAATTGACTTTTTATCCCATGATTTTGTAATGGAAAAAAGCGTAATTAAAGTGCAACATTTTCAATAAAATTGTGGTAAAAACTTATTGAGACAAAGAAGAATTTCCATTAAAAAAGAAGAAAAAAATGCTCCAAACATTAAATTAAAGATATATTGATAAAAATTCAACTGTTCCACTATTAAAATGCTAATTGGATTGAAGGAAATTTAGTAACTGATTAATTGAATCGATGCAGCATTGTATTTTATACTTTCTGATCATTTCAGCCTGTAAGTTTAAAGCAGACAGAGTTGGTGTGTCTTATCATGTGTTCTGTCATTAAGCCTAAACAAAACGTTCTGACGTCTGACCCTAACACCTCCAGGGATGTAACCAGGAAGAGATAAACATTAGAAGCTCTATTCGTTATTATAGTAAAAAGAAGTTGTTAGTGTGCTGCTGACTGCTCAGAGCGGTGCAGCTGTGTTTTGATTTGCCCAAGGTCTCTCAGAGGCCTGTGTGCTGTACTTTGAATCTGATTGGAGTCAGAAGATCGAAAATAAAGTTTTAAAGAAGAAATCCCAGATTCCCGTTTATTTGGACATACCATTTTGAACAACGCAGATTTTTCTTACAATTTGGTGACCCTGACGTGATAATTGACTATGTCGCACCAAGAGAAAGTATGTATTAAACCCCATTATCTAACCCACCCATTATTGTTTTTGCATTCCACTTAAATTGATTTTTTTTTTTCCAATGTACAGTCATGCACATGAAGACTAGGTAGTTTGCCTTCTCTTCCAGGAATCAAATTCAGTCTACCTATATTAGTACTACTGTAAAACTGTAAGAAATTCTGTGTTTGTTTACTGAAATTGTGTCTAAACCAGGCATAAACCACATAAATGTTGAACAGATTAAATGTGAAGAGAATATACCAAACAACCACTCCAGTACTGGGCTGAACGGTGCTTTAATGTTTCAGCAATCGGACAGGCCGAAAGCCCGGAAGAACAAATGATTTTATCACGTCTCTTTGGCATCTGGCCCTCCCATCACATTCCTTAAGATATTCAAACAACCTCCTCTTTCCTAATGGTTAGATCAACATTATGTGTTGTCATGGTGTTCCAGGCATGTAACTAAAACTATTTAAATCAAGACACAACAATAGTCACACAATAGTTTATAAAAACCAGTACTTAAGTAAGAGAAAACTATAAAATGGTGTTGTGCTTTTATAATCAGCAAGTAAATAACCAATAAATTTCTTCAGGATGCTTAATAGGGGTGTAAATCAGCAGCTTTATCACGATATGATATTACATCAATATGTTTGGATGACGATTTGATATTTCTCGATATCACAATGTCTGTCACGATACGATTTCGATTCAATTCAATTCACATGTCTGCGATCGATATAATGCGATATCATATGTCCATCTAACACAATGACTGTGTTAGATGGACATATGATATCGATTCCCATCGAGAATATGATGACGATATAGATCGATATTTTTGTTTTGCCACGATATAACTGAATCATGAACCCTTCAAATCGATATATCGATATAGATCGATGTATCGTTACACGTCTAATGCTTAACTTTTTCTTTTTTAAACATTTGCAATCCTTCATTTCTAAACTGTTGCAGCTACACCTATGCAATATTTTCATCTTTTTAAGCACGTTAACTGTGAATTGTCCCAAAAGTGAAGTTTGTTCGACATTTTATATGCTGACTCTGTGCTTACCCCTGAAGAGAAAAGACAAAGAACGTCTCCATCAAAAGTCTTGAAACACAATCACCAAACTCACAGAAAGACTTTTTGACACAAATTCCCGCAGTCATTGTCAGCCCCCTGCCTTCACACCAAGCCCCGAGGAAACGTAGACATTATAGGCTCACAAAAGGTAACCTTTTTTTTCTACCTCTAGTATTATTCCATCACTTTTTATTCCCTCTTTGTTTGTCTAGAGGGCATAGATGAAAAGAGGAAATTGTGTTTGGGAAGAAGAAAGAAGGAGATGATACTGGAAACTGATATGTTCAAAAAGACAACCCATTTGGTGCTTTATCAGAAAAATAAAGATATTATTGTCTCCACAGTCTCATGAGGTGTATTAAATTGAAAGCAATTGTTATTATTAATAATAAATACTGCACAGTGTGTCACCACAGTTTTCTAAAACAAAGAAAATTGCATTCAATAGTTTTCGTTAACCAGAATCTTCTGATCAGATTAAAAGGTTGATCAAACAAAATGACTGAAAACATGATGTAACCTGCAGTGGAATGACTTCTAAAACAAGATGAATCTAAATCTTCTCCCATCATCAACTTCTGTTCCGTGGTAATTTTTTATTTATGACTTTGTATTCACGCTTCTGAGACAGAATCAGAGTAAAATCATCAAAGGCTGTTTTCCCCTTGACCCTTTTAAAGACTCCATTTAGACGTACCGTCTTTCCACCGAGAGACGCCGACATGATGCAACGCCATGTGCTCAGGAGAGTTTCCTGTGCGCGCTTGTGTATTGGTTCAACACATGAAAGATTCACCTTGATCTTACAACAAAGAGAACCACTCTCCTCAGGTGCGCCTTGCCGTTTGAAGCCGTCAAGGTCAGAAAAAAGGGACGTGTGAAAAGATTGACAGCAAAGAACCTGAGCAAAAAAAAAGTAAACAGACTGACGGCTTGAAAAAGACATCTATAGAGGAGGCAAAAGAAGAGATGGAATGAAAGATTTAAGACTAGTTTTATCAGCACGGCTGATATTTGTCTTTCACTGTTTCAGCATAACTGTCATAGGAGTAAAGGTTATCTCAATAAAAGTGCAGAGGATGGAGGAATACAGATTTTTATTGAAAGATGGAAAAGAGGGAGATTGGAGAAAGGTTAAGTCCACTGATAATCCAACACAAATAGAAAAAAGCTGTGACTGAACCAAACCTAAACACACTTAACAAATGTCTGCTTGGACCCTGCTGCTCGTTTCATAGAAAAAAAAAAAAATGACTTACCTGTTTTATCTCTTTATCTCTAGTTTGTAAATTTTTTTCTTCAGTTTTGAACCTGCTCACATTCCCATCATGTCTTTGCTTCCTCTATACAATTGATGGTTCCCGACTGAGCGACTCCGTGAATACCAAGTGTCTTGACCACTTGGGCTGTGAATCAATTTATTTT
Organism: Anablepsoides rubrolineatus; assembly: GCA_031762495.1. Classification (NCBI taxonomy): domain Eukaryota; kingdom Metazoa; phylum Chordata; class Actinopteri; order Cyprinodontiformes; family Rivulidae; genus Anablepsoides; species Anablepsoides rubrolineatus. The sequence continues at coordinate 7,825,589 of JARVGW010000427.1, read as the reverse complement.
CTAATATCACTAATGATAATTGCAAGGCTGTGTGTGAGAGTTACTGAAAAACAAGAACATGGAAAAAAGATACATGTTCATGATTCCAGTGTTGAGGGTAGTACCTCACTGGGTTTGGACTGTTGGTCACTTGAAATTATGAAGAAAAATAGTAAAAAAAAAAAAAATTAATTAAAAAAAAAATACATAAATATAATAAAATATCAGTTTATTTAGCTGAAATAGCCATCCATCCATTATCTTATTTCTTTCAGGTTCACGGGGTCACTGGTGCTAATATCCATCAGTTACATTGCAAGGGGCGGGGTACACCCAGGACCGGTCGCAAGTCCATCACAAGAAATAGCCAGTATCCTGAAATAGGGAAAATTAAATGTTCCAGATGCGGCTCTTTAAACCGATATGATAATAATTAAAAAATGGCAAGCTGTGTCTGCCTGCAACTTGTCCAGCACCTTTACCTGCTACCATTCTGAACCCTCCTTTCCTTTTTCCTTTTGTATTAATTTTTCAGACGACTGTGTGATTTACTTTACTTTTTATTTATTTATTTATTTGTTTGTGTAGTGTGTGTGTACATGTAAATGTTTTACCATTTTCCTGGTACACACAGCCTGGTGAGGACCCACTGTTCCTTATGGGGACAAAATCCCCATCAGGGGAAATACCATTGGTGGGTCGAGGGTTCGGTTTAGGACTATCATGTGACTCGAGTTAAGGTTAGATTTTGAATCAGGTATGTACTGGGGTGGTTAGGTGTCAGGGTTAGGCTGTAGAAAGGACTAATAAATGAATGGAAGTCAATGCATGTTTTTTTTTTTATAAAAATGTTTAAAAAAAAAAACTTAAACAAAGCATTCACAAATTTCATGTTTGGTACATTGTATTTTCATGTCTTCTACCACCTACTGATGAAAAATATAAAGCTAGAAATAACCAATATGCAGACTGCTAAAATCTAAATTGTGGAGCGTCGGTTATTTATTTAAAAAAACAGGGTTTCTTTCATGTTTATGTAAAGCAAGATTTTGGTTTTGATTAAGATAAAGGTCGTGACTCTTGAAGACTAAAAATTGCGAGGAAAAAAGCAAATCTTCAGTTTGGCTACCTTGGCAGCCACTTTCACATTTATGATTTATTTTAAAGAACTTTTGATATTAAGAAAAGCAGATTAGACCCGTTTTAAAATATAATTGTTTTCTTTTTTTTCCCTGAACATTGAGGGCTATGTGAGCTTTTTTAACGTTTTATTTTAATTGTTTTACTGTTTGTTTGTTTTTAAATACAGGATCGAATATATTGGACAGACTTGGAAGACGAAGCAATCTACAGTGCAAACCGACTGACGGGACATGATGTGGCGAAGGTCGCAGAGGACCTTAATAACCCTCTGGATCTGGTGGTGTTTCATGAACAGAGGCAGCCTAAGGGTAAGACATAAACACACAAAGTAAATCTGATTTGATATAGGTGAAATGAGAATAAAAAAACAAGCTGTCACAGCATTAAATGCAAAGTCAAAGGTGACGTGTGTAAGGATTTCTGTGAGTGTTTGCATTGCTGGGCAGAGTCAGTACTTCATAAGGTCAAATAACAAACTAATCCTTTCAGCATCACAAATAAAACCTTGAATTGTCTGAATTAGACAAGAGGATTACCTTGTCTGAAAGTAAAAACCTGTTTCAGATGAGTGTGATTAGACTTATGAGAATGTTAAATAATGTTTTCATAACTATTTATTTTCTTAGGTGTGTATGTGTGTGCCTGCCAGCAGCGATGGGGTGGAAATTGGCGTGTTTTTTTTTGTTTTTTGTTTTTTTTGACAATGTGTGCCAGCAGTTTGTTTGCGAGTCTGTGTTGCGATTTGTTTTCTCTCTTCCGCCACGTTAAAAGCAGCCCGTGTGCCAGTTGGGAGCTGGTTGTGTTCTCTCATTAATAAATCACAAGTTTTTTCTTTCAAAATATATCACAGAAATGAACATGTTAGCTCCAACATGCCAAAAAAAACCAAAAAAAGTGAGATATGTATGAAACAAGCAGGTTTTACCCAGGCCAAATAAAGTTAAACCAAACCCAGTCCAGCTGTCCTGTTTCAACACCAGCAGCTTTAAAAAGGGAAATGTTTCAGTAAATTTTATTTTATAATGTTTTTCATTAACTAGTTTGCTATTAATAAGTCTTCATGGCCTAATAATAAAAGTTCCTGGAGGCAGGTTTATTTTGTTTAGATGTGGTTTTAAATAGTAAAAATTGCTCTTTTGTATCCTTTTGAGTAGTTTTAAATTTTTATCTTTGAATCTGTTGAACATCGCTAAAAAAATCTGGACTTAAAGTAGACATATCATGCTTTTAAATCCTTCCTTTTCACATTTATATCATTCAGTTGGGCTCCTTATAAATTGGAACTACAATGCTTTGATCTTAATTCCTCCTTATTTAAACTTTACCAACTTTACCATTTGATAATGTGCCTTTAAGGCACTTCAAGTCCCGCCCCCCTCTGGCTTCCAGACCGGTCCACTCCAGTTTGAGAGAACGAGGGTTACGTTTTATAGCAGGGCAGAGACATTTTATTTACAATTTAATTAAAAGATGTCAGCAACAGAAGACTTGTTCATCCAGCCTTACATGTTGGAGCCAGAGACCCAAAACCAGAGGAGAATGAAGACGAGGAAATTGTAGTTGGAAAGTCCAGACCTTATTTGGCGGTTCCATCCCAGATAATTTGACATAATAGTTCAGAAAGTGTCATATAAAAAAGAGAACTGAACAGGCTGAAAAATACAACCCAAACAGAACATAAAGATAACTACGCAGCACCAGGAGAGACTAAATTCAACTTTTTCTGCCTGTTAGCCACTCCAAGAACACAACAAAATGTGTTTAACAGCTAAAACAGTGGATTTTGCACAATATGTCCCTGATGATTCACAAAGTGTGACCTTACTCCACTTTCTGGTCAAATGAACTGGTGATATTAGTAAAGCATCAGTCAGCTCTAACCTCGTCCTGAATGGATTCTTCTTTTTCCACCAAAACAACGTAGTGCTTTGAAGCTTAAGCTCCACATTTAGTTCTCTTACCCAAGCAAAGGGAGATGTTGCAAAGAGATTTAAAAAAAAGCTGTTTTATCTTGATTTTTTTCAAAACTTTCCAATTCCTTTTAAATCACTCTCATCTTTTTACAGCCTCTCTATCTCTGACTCGCTTTTCTTTTTCAACTCTTTGCCAGTTTTCACAAAGCTGTAGCATTTTAAATGTCCCAGCTCGCATACGAAGAGTTACTTTTCTTTTTTAAGAGTTTACAGGTGAAGTAACGGCAGCTGTTATTCGTTCCGCAGAAGTGTAAATTAATTCATCACTTACTAAAAACCCGTGTGTAACGAGTAGTATGACTCCTCAAATACGGTGCTCTCGAAAATTTCCTAACATCAGAAGGCCGAAGCGGCTTCGACCTGACCTGATTCTGTTGCACCGCCTGACAAGCTGAGCCGTATTTTCAAGAGTCTGCATCTTTGGTTAGGAGACATGCATTTAAATATTTCATTTGAGGAGAGATTTTGTTGAGAAGCTTTGACACCTCTGTCTTCATCTGAGGTTCTCAGGTGTGTTGGAAATGAGGTTGCGGAATTATCCCAGGTCCTCAAATGTAGGCACTGAAATCACACTTAGCTTTTGTTTAAAAAGATAATTATTTTCTTTTTTTTTCTTTTTATGTCCTCCAAGCTCCTGACACTTGCAACATGGGCAGTCTACCCAACGGTGGCTGTGAGTATCTCTGCTTGAAGGCCCCTCAGATCACAGACCACTCCCCGAAGTACACCTGTGCCTGTCCTGACGGCATGGAGCTGGGACCAGACATGAGGCGCTGCGCTGTAGGTATGTTGTTCACGCTCTCGACCGATAAATCACAAACTTCCAGAGGCTCACCTAATGAGAAGAACCGTGTTGGGCTAAAACCATCTGAGATCTGCACTACTTTAATCACAGTGACAAGATGGAGTGCCGCTTCGCGCGGTTCTAACACGGTCCACATCATTATGAAATATTTATGTTTTCTATAAATAAATGCTCATCTTTTAGCTGTGCAGTATTTGGAGTGTTCTTGCTCTTTTAGTTTTCATGAATGGTTGCGAAAGAAAAATAAAACACAATTAAGACCTTATCAGTGGTGACAGTTATAAAGCGCAGGGATTGTCCAGGATAAGCTAATGACTGAACTATCCCTTTAACTCTATAATCACCATTTGTATCATATTTGCTACACAGGATTCCTATGACCTCTATGACCATTTTTTAAAGGGTTGGGCTTTAAAGGGTTAAAGATACAAAACATTAAAAAACTATTTTTCTTATGACAGCATTTTTGCTTCTGGAGAATTTCTGTTTTATACAGCAAAACCTTTAATTTCCCTGCTATTCATTCTCATAACAAAACAGCCTAATAATAATTTTCGCTCTTATCTAAATCCAGAATGCACCACGTTGGCAAGCAAGCGTTGTAACGTGATGGATTCAAAAGCAGACTCCTTCAAAGAATACAAACCTTTTTTTTTTAGTATTATTATTTTTTATGGCGCCATCTCAGTAAATGGGTCAGGAATTCTGCCTACGTCCCCCAACAACCCCTCCATTATTTCACTGACCTTATTTCACAGCTCACCTCGCGCACCTCCTCGATAGAGTCGCAGCGTTTGTGGAGTTGTTATCCTTAATAGACCCGCTCTAGTTTCACACCACGTGTTGTAGCAGGTGAGGCGAAATGAGCTGACTCAGGGAGACGTGAGAAAGAGGATGATTGTGATGTATGTGGGCCATCATTCAGAGGCTTTCAGAGAGAGAGGTGGCCCTCAACAGCTTTTGGGTTTCCTGGTGTAATTCAAAAATTTCTGCTGAACTCTCTTATTCTGTGATTTAGAAATATGTATCGGTTCCTTTTTGCTGGTTGCTTTAGTGGGAGTTAAAGCAGATTTGAAAAGATGCATTTTGTGACCATCAGATGAATTCAACTCTTTACCCAATTGGTTGTCTAAGAAGAAAAACACCATCATGTTACCAGCATTGATGACAAAACCTTTTGTTGTCAACCTACTTTATCTGTTAGCTTCGAATCTAATGAACCAGCAGATTGATTTACTGTACTCTATGTTTATGATGCAGTATGAGGGCCAAAATTTAGACTATTGTGCAACCAGCAGTTGTTATCCTTGTAGCTGGAGGCTATATCTATTCCTAAGCCAGCTATTAACCTGATTAATGATAGTCCGGCACCGCTAACTGAGAGGTCAGCGCTGACAAATGAGATGGAGCTTATTCATTAGCATTGGAGAGGCTAGCGACCAACATGGATAAGATGGCGTTAGCATTGGAGAGACTAGAGACTAACATGGATAAGCTGGCGTTAGCATTGGAGAGGCTAGCATCTAACATGGATAGGCTGGCGTTAGCATTGGAGAGGCTAGCGACTAACATAGATAAGCTGGCGTTAGCATTGGAGAGGCTAGCATCTAACTGAGGCTGTGTCTCAATTCAAGGGCTGGGTCCTCATGAGGACCCAGCCTACGTGGCCCAGCTTGGCTGGGTCCTCGCTGGCTGCACAAAACTGCTGTGAAATGAGACGGTCTACCCTTAGCCTGACGTCGGCTTCACGTGAGTTTGCGTGACCAC
>JARVGW010000427.1:7798679-7819822 GCA_031762495.1 Anablepsoides rubrolineatus | reverse complement strand
TTTATTTTGCTGCTCGCGCATTGAATCCTGGGATAGCCTCGGCCTGTGAGGATACACAGATGCATCCTCGGATTTCGAGAGTTTGTCGGCCGCATTCCTCGGCCGCATGTTGAGGAGCCTTCGAAATGGGACAGTCCTCCGCGCGGGGCAGTGACGTATGCGGCCGACAAATGCGCACTCATGAGGACCCAGTCCCTGAATTGAGACACAGCCATAGATAAGCTGGCGTTAGCATTGGAGAGGCTAGCATCTAACATAGATAAGCTGCCGTTAGCATTGGAGAGGCTAGCGACTAACATGGATAGGCTGGCGTTAGCATTGGAGAGGCTAGCATCTAACATAGATAAGCTGGTGTTAGCATTAGAGAAGCTAGCGACTAGCATGCCTAGGCTGTTCACCTACTTCATTAGACACAAACTTTTTGAATAAATAAAACTTTCTCAACAAAAATTGTTGACACACAAAACCTGTAAGCGACACGCACTGACAGGTGTTCCTTAGACAGTATTTACTATTCAACATGATATCAAGCATAAATATTAAACAAAAAACATATTACTGTGAAGGGGACAGTTTTACCACCTGAAATATCTGTATATGATATTATAAATTATAATTCAATATAGGGAAGTCTAATTTAAAACCCTGTCAATAACTGTAATAAGACCCAACTTGATAGTTCTGGATTTTATCATAATTTGGCTGAAGAACAAAAATGTATATAAACACCCCTGTCAACAAATAGACAAGGGCAAGGCTGCTGATTGAGGTGGTAACTAAAGCAGTGTGCTTCACAGTTATATGTTTTATGTAGGCATGCTAGTAATGCCAGTTTATCCAATCTAGTCACAAGCCTCTTCAATGCTAACGCCAGTCTATCCAAATGAAAAGTCTCCTTCTCATTTTCCAGCTGCTCAGTTACCAGTAAGATCAATAGGTGGCTTAGGAATAGATATAGCCTCCAGCTACAAGGATAGACCAACCACTAGTTGCGCAAAAGTTTAAATTTTGTCCCTCATACTGCACCATATATGTTAGCATACTGTAAAAAAAAAATAAACCTACAAAAGTAATTTTTTTGTTTCCCTTTTCTATTGTCCAGTTCGACTCAGGACCACCACCAGCACAACGACTTCCACTACAACCACAACGACAGCAGGCAGTACAACGACTACCCCCCCAGTGACCAGCACTACCACCGTGACTCCCACCACAACTAGCACCACGACCACCTCAGCCGCCACCACGCCAAGGCCCACGCCCAGGCGCCTGACGACGCCGGCGCCCCCTCAGACCTCCAGAAGCAGCAGAAGTACAGAGCCCCCTCAAACGCACGCGGCCACAAGCACAGAGACGACCAGCCTCAGCAGCACCACCAGCCAGACGTCAACGTCCACACGCACACCCCTACTGGGCTCAGTGGTCCCCAACAGCATTCAAAAAGAGACCAACGCCAACCTGTCTCACAGAGGTATGTATCAGAGAAGGTTGTCCTTAGGTTGATGAAATGGAAGAATAATGTGGGAACAATTTTTGGCATGCACCCCTATTTGTTGGGACCAACTGATACTTATCAGGACCTAAGCCTAGTTCCCTTGGAGGAAATGCCATTAGTGGGTTGGGGGTTAGCTTTCAAAGAAATGAATTAAGTTGAGGTTAGATTTAGAGTCTTGTATTTACCTGTGAGGTTAGGGTCAGGGGTCAGGGTCGGGTTATACAAATGAATGGAAGTCAATGCAATGTTTCCATAAAGATAGCTGTACTAGACCATAGCCGTGTTTCCATCAACGTTTCTTGATGCACATTTTGAAGTATCGCATCAGAAAAGGTGAATGGAAACTTCCTCTGATAAAACTTCTCAGTATTCCAGTAACGTGAAGAGAATTTCATTTCTTTCCAGACAGCATGTCATTCTTTTGATATGACAGAATAATTAAAACTTTCCCGATAGTAGCAATGCATTCCTGATAACTTCTCTCCATTGTCCTGAGACGTGTGGACCCTGCAAATTTAGCGACTTTTACTTCCTGTTTACTACGCAAAAGCGTCTGACGTAATTATTCGCTTCAAGCCAGTTGATGGAAACACGTCTGATTCGCATTTCTTCGTTTTTACATTTTTGCGACATTGTTAAAATTCGCTCAAAATTTGATTTAAAATTGGATAGAAACACGGCTCATATGTGAGTGTGTGCATGTGTGTGTGTGTGTGCAACCCCCCACTACCGTTACCACCTGCTATTAAAGCAGCAAGAAGCTGAAAATCAGTACTTACAGAACATCAGCTCCCCCCTCAACACATCTGTCCTTTCAACCATCTGTCCACCCGCTGCATGACGTCTTCCTCTCCTCCTCCTCTCAACCGTGCACTCTCATAAACACACTCACCACCTGTCTCTCTGTCTTCTCACTTTTAGTCCCTCATGGCCAGTTTCCACCAGGTGTGTCAGAGCTGACAAACAAAAGTCCGTTCCATTCTCTACAACCACTGTTCATCGCTCCATCCTCACTTTCTGACAGCCACTCTCTTTTTTTCTTGTCTCTTTCTCTGCCTGTCCTTCCTGTAGTCTCTTTCCTCCTGTCATTCTCTAACATTCATGTTTTACTGGAGGTCAAGGAAGAATAAACAAAAAAAAAGCCACAGTTGGTTTGCACAGATTTGGAAAAATTAAAACTGTATTTGCAAGAAGAAAAAAAGTTTAAACTACAAGGCTAAATTGACAATCCACTGAGCTACAAATAATGAGGCTTTTCTTCACTTTGCATTTTTGTTATGTTGAAAAATCAACAAAAGGCAGTAAAATTCTTTATTTTTTCATCTCTCTAAGGTTGTCTAGATATTTTTAACAGAAAAAATGTGTTTCAGAATAAATGTGATCACTTTTCATATTTGTAGGAAACTAAAAATGGAATCAAAGACAAGTTTTTAAACAATAATGTATTAAATTTAGAGTAATACATTGATACAGATGCATTAGCATTCTGTGTAAAAACTGTGGTTTTTGCAACCTTTCTAACATGCATACAGTTAAATCCTATAAGTGCGCTATAATTTTTATTACACCAAGGAGACATACCCTGAGCTCACAATGAGTGTTTAGATATTCATATCTCTAATTTTGCTTCTCCATTTCATCACATAATCAGCACTTGGTAGCTGATAATGTCAAAGTAATTTAGAATACATAAATCCAACATTAGCTCTTGAATGATACACCTGCATTTTCATATAATATATTTTGTCACTAAGCAGTATGATGTACATATGTGTACTTGTTGAGGACATGCATTGTTGTTATTCCAGTTGATTGACATTTAAAGTTAATTGTTAATTGAATAACATATGATAAGAACAGTACAGAGTGATCTGCAGAAAGTACCAAATATACAACGTTTTAAGGCATTCTCATAAACTTAATCTCGTCAGACTCATGTTCTAACAAATTTGTGAGGTCTGTTTTTGCTTGAGAATCCTCTAGATTCAATAACAGTTAAATCAAATTTATTGTTAACACCAGTCGCAACATTGAGATTTATTTTTTATTCTGTTGCTCTTTTAAAGAATAATTTCACTTTTGAATCACTGCCAGTTTCAATAGTGACACTATTTTTCCTCTCCCTGATTCAGATTCCAACGCATTCAGTAATAGCCAAGAACAAAAACAAATCTTGGCTGTGACTAAAACTACAACAAACACAGGTAAAAAGTGCTTTAAAAATGAGGCCGTGGGCACCTACAGTGCAGGAACATCTGCCTTCAGCCATGAGCCAAATAACATGAAACAAAATACAAGGATGGGAAGAGCAGTTGATAAAGACAAGGTGCTGTAGTGGGTGTGTATTTACAAAAATGCCGTTTCATTCTTCACTTTTAACATTATTCAAAGCACACTAAACTGTATGAAAGATGAAGCACAGGGGACAGGAATGAGAAAGTAAGGGGAACATTTCCGAATATTTAAACAAAAAGACACAGCTGAAGTCAATGAAGAGGCCAAAGAAAATGAAGAGTGGGCAGAACAAAATAGGACACAACTAAATATTTCAACACTGTTGGAAGAAAAGTTGTGCATTTTTACGAGGATAAGAAATGACAAAATGAGGACAAAGCAAGAGTTAAAAAAAAATAAAATACATTTTCTGGGATTTAAAAAAGAATGTTGCTGCATCTCTTGTGAATGATGCATTTGTTTTATGTTGCTATGCTCAAAAAGATGTTTCCTTTGGGTCTCTGAAGTTGTCAGCTTCCTCACCAGAAACGCTTGAAATGAGAGGTGAAAGCATTAAAATAAAATGGGGGCATGAACAAGACGTGTCTCCAGACCCATAGGCCATGTGTTGTATTTTTTACCTCAGTGCACAACGTCAAGTTTGCCGGCGTCAGCTGTTGTGCATTCGCTGTAGTGGGACGAGGAAGCAGGAGTTTAAGAGCAGACAGATGAGAAATAAACAACAGCTGGTAACCATATTTCAAAAACATCTATATCTTATAGGATTTCAACTTTTACTTTCATCTTGATGTGGGTAATTATTTAGGGGGTTCATAAGAGTAGAAGTAAACGGTGCAGACAGTTTTTCCTGTTGTATTCCATATATTCCTACTAAGATGCTCACCTAGTGGAAAAACACATTTAGTTACCTGGCTTTTATTAGTGCTTTAGAAATAACTTTTGCTAAAAAAAAATCAGTGCTTTAGAATTAAGGGACTTAATTATTTGAGTTAGTGCTTTAGATTTAATGCAACTATTTTTTAGATTAGTGCTGCCCACCACAGGCTCACCTGTTAACAATAATGTTGATCAATAACATTTAAAGACCTCAGTTAGTGCTTCTAAATTTGGCCCATAAATTTAGCAGGCACTAAACCCTTAATGATTTTTTAAATTAGCTAAAGTCCTAAAGCACAAATCAGGAAATTAGTTCCCCTGTTAGTGCTTTAGGGGAACTGTGCCCACCACTGCTAAAATACTGTTCTTCCCTAAACTGTGTTAAACTGCCTTTTTTTGAAAGTAATATTATATATAATATACGGTGATAATAATATTATTCCTTATTTATATGATATATACTTGGTACATATTGGGTACATAAATACCAAATAAATGGCTTTTACATACCGGGCTGTAATATGTCTTCTTTGATTTTTAGTCATGTTTTATTTGTATCATGAATTATCTCTGAATCAAAGAAGGTTGATTAGACAATCTTCAATAGATGTTGTATTTACAGTGCAATATTTTGATATTTTAGATTGTTGTTCATTGTTTAATGTATGAAACAAGGCATCAACAGGAAATATTAGCTATACTAAAAGACAAATATGAATATATAATTTTAGGATTAGCTTTTATTGAAGACTATTTTTAATTAAAATCCCTCCAGCAACATTGTTCTTAATGAGAAGAAGACTTTTTCACTGCTTTTTTCTGCCTTTGCTCTCTGGGACTCTGTTTCATGACAACTTTTTAATAAGATTCTAATAACCTCCATTTAAAAAAAAAAGAAAAAAAGCCAAAATCACTAAAACTTGCAGGCTTTGCTCAGTCTGATGTCACAACACCTCCTGTTCTTTATTCTAAAAAAATACTGGTCTGTGTGCATGGGTGCTGTATTTCCTTTTATTGCGTTCAAGAGAAATGATGTGTTTATCACCTGCCATCTGTGCCTCTTTGCGATGCATAGAACTTCACGGTCTCTTTCTAAATAGAGCCAATTGGTAGGCAGAGCCAGCGCTGTGATCTCGTGTTAATCTTCCTCACTTGACTTTATTTGAGACATCTGATCACACTTTGGCAAACAGCTAGCCTGCTGCTAATAAAAGGGTTGAGAGAAAGGTTAGTGCCAAATCCCGGAACCAACCTGTTAAGGTGGAAATGGAGGGAAAGCTTCTTTTTTTTTTTTTTTGTATTTTTAATAAAACAAATATTGCACTGCACCATGAATCAATAAAAATAATAAAACAGAAAAAAAAGACTGATGACATGTCAGTGGTTCCACAGTTACAGTTTGAGGCACCTACGTACAGAGTCAAGAAACTCTGACCCCAAATATACACTATATATATATATATATATACACTAGCCTGGCCCTTGCCTTCCTATGCAGTTCCACTCAATTCTAGTTTCCCTTCACTGCTCCGTCTGGGATTTTTCTCATAGACAAGGATTTCTTCAGCAGAATTTTGTCCGGGCCAATCAGAGAACAGAACAGCGATTTTCTGTCTGCTTGTAGTTTATTTTACCTGGGCCAATCAGAGAACAGAAGGCAAAGTTTTGAACGACGTTGATTTTCTGCGCAGTGTCTGCTAGCTAGTTTAGCAATGGCAGTGGAGGAAGTGAATGAAGCCAGTTCGTGTTGATAAGGCTTCCAAATTAAATTAAATCGGTCTGACAAAGCAGCAGCTCTCATTTACAGCTGTCTCATTCGGCTCGGTACTTTTCTCCTCTCAGTAGGGTTGTTTACAGCGCACGCGATTCCCGGTTAGCTTCTTAGCTTAGCCTCCTTCACAGTGGAGCTTACGCACACATACGTCGCGGCCAACCGATACAATCATTTTAAACTTCAGCAGAGGCCACGCCTCCAGCAAGAATCACTTTATAGCCGAGAGTCCAGACCCTTGTACAAAGCAAAGTGAAGGACAAGGGTCTGGTTTTTACCAGGCTATATACTTACTGGTGTCTCATAAAAGTATTAAAAAATGATGTTTGGGGCTTTTTATTAAATGCTTTATTAAAGGACTATCTGTCTTTATATTATGCAAATATGCTTTTCCAGCTCGATAATCTTTTGTTTAAACAAACTATTTCTCTTTCAGGGTTTATTTAAGGTAGAAGTGGTGTAGAGCAAAACTTTTTTTTGCTTAGTTTGTCTTTTCTATTTTTTTTCTCTCTCTGTCTCCCTGCTGATTCATCACAGCTGCAAATGATCACTACCTCATAGGTAACAACATCACGGTAGCTGTTTTGGGAATAGTCATTCCGATCGGTGAGTACTCCTTACCTTCTCACCTTGTTGTCTTTGCTTTCTGCCTGCCTGCTTCCTCCTCCTCCTCCTCCTCGCTCCTTCATCTCTGCTGGTCTCTGAAGTTCGGCATATTGTTTGTGTTATTTCTGTCTTGCTGTGTGCATGTGATTAAATATGTGCATGTGTGATTGTTGGGGTTTTGAAGTAATAGATTTCTTTTACAGGTAAGCGCTATAGATACAGTAGTGAAGCTTTAATATTAAATATTTCAAAGCTTTAAAAAAAAGTATTGCAAAATTTCAAGCTTACCTGCTAGAAAATGTAATTCAATGGACTTAAACTGTCAGTTAATCAAAGACCAAGCCTTTGTAATGGGAACGTTAAGCTATTATTAATGAGATTTTACTTTACATTTTACCAGCTGTTACTACATTAGCATTATGTTCCCAGTACACTGCCTCTGAGTCAGTCCAGTTCTCTGACATGATTTTTTATTTTACCGTAAGGACCGAGGTTTAAATATGTAGTGGCTTGAAACTGCTCATTAAGTCGGCACAATTGGGAATAGTTATTTAAAATTGCATAATAAGCTACAGTGAAGCATTTTCTTCTTAATATTATCTGCTTTTTTTAAATCACTCGGAGCTATTCCTTCGACAATATTCTCTATTTTGTACTATTGCTTCCTTCAAACCAGCTTTTGAAAGTTATTCTATTAGTGTCAATTATAATAAAAATCATATTATACGGAAACAATTAACACTTTCATGCTCAAACTAGCTGAGAAATCAGCTGAATGTGCAAATGACCTTTTTAGCGGTAGCATACGCTGCTAATTGAGATCTCTTTCATTCAGAGCATTGAATAGTTTCAGAAGTCATGGTTCTAAAATATTATAAAGCCTTTTTTTTTGTCCTTTTATTCTCAGCATTTGAGATGTCAGCTCATTAAAACAACCCCCTGAAACCGTTAACCCTTCATCCCTCGTTCTGTCCTCCTGCCAGTCATTACTGCCACAAATCCCCTCCATTCTGCCTTTTTTTGGCAGCTTTGGAACCTTAATTATTGTTGGAAGTCCACGAGGGATGGATTTCTGCACCCCCCCAGTTCTCCACTCTCGTCCAGTAATGAACCACCCACAGCTCCACGAGAGAAGCGAGCCCCGGCTATGATTATCAGTATTTAGAGGAAGTCGGGGGCTGTTATGCTGTTCCCTAATTGGAGTGAAATATTCTAAATGAGACAAAAGCTGATGTTTTCAGAGCGTTTTAGAAAAGAACAAAGACGGGCGGTGCCACGTGGGGATCTCCTGGGCTTACACTACAAAATGTGTGATAAGATGGGGCTTCCATGGGTGGGTGGGGCGGGGGGGGGATCACATCTGTGGATGCAAGCGAACCCAAACTCATCTTATCGCTCAAACCTGACACACTGCTGATGTAGCTGTTGGTTCCTAAGCCATATTTCCACTCTCCCTCTCTGTTCCCGCGCGCAGACACTGGTTTCTGCGGGGCAGTTAGGCATTTTGTGCTGATGTGGTAATGAGAGGAGAGAGACGGTGCTTATCGCAAATCCTCCAAACTCCCTTCCTCTCTATTCCCCCCTCCTCTCCATTCTCCTCTAATAACCCCATCCAAAAAAAAAAAAAACACCACAGCCGGGGCCCGTCTGCAGATAGTGTTTCATTTCTCAGTCAAGGCAAGAGCGAAATTATAAATCATAGCCCAAATGGAGAGCCGGGATAATAAGCTGATGGCAGTTAGCCTTGCAGAGCTTTTAGGAAAAAAACAAAAACGAGAGCTAAATCAACACCTTCAGGTCCAAAAAAGTGCAGGATCTTAGATGAACTCGTGTTGAGCTCAGTCTGCATGAACTGATATCTGAATGAACATCTTGCATGTTGGGTTTATTGTCTGTGTATGATAGTGAAAATGGTGCATGTGAATTAAGTAAATGTGTTTTTGATCTTGTGAAATTGAAAATAAATATGGTAGAATTAGTAAACACAATATGAAGGCTCATTATTATTATTTTTTACTTTAGTATATTAAAAAACTGCTCCTTTTTAAACTATAGGTAGATGTTTTTCTTCTTTTCTTTACAAAATAAACTTATATTATTCCCTCACAATGAATGAGACAAGTTTCTTCTGCAGTACTCTGGTCATTTTTGACTATTAAAGGAGGCGTATCATGCAAAATCAACTTTTTTAGCTGTTAAATACATTTTCTTGTGTACTTGGAGTCTCTAGGAGTGCAAAAAAGTTTAATTTAGTCTCTCCTGGTGCTGTGCAAATATCTTTATATAATGACTGAATGATATTTTTCAACACGGTCCATTTCCTCTGACGTTTTCTGAACTCTTACATCACTGTATGTGGTGCAGAACCGCCAAATAAGTTCTGGACTTACCAACTACAATTTGGTGGTCTTCATTCTTCTCTGGCTCAGGGTCAGGCTCTGCTCCAAAATTTAAAGGCCTCTACAGACTTCCTCCAATCTGCCGAAATCGGCTCTTGTTATCGCAGTTGAATGACGAAAATTGCGTCATTTGGTTCCGAGTCCTGACACGATCTTGCCTTCTTGACACACAAAGCCCTGGCTGAAATGTTTCTCACCGTGCTCCATGCAAAGCATTGTGTGATTGCTCTGAAGTTCGTGGGCGTGTTTGTTTATGCTAAAAGCGCTCGGACGGTGCATTTTGCTTCACCTACTCGCTTCCAGAACGTGACTAACCAGAAGTAGACATTTATAAAAACTCATGAATGGAGATTTAAAAAAAAAACATTTTTGGAGTCAATCTGCAGAAAAGTGTGGAGCATTAACTGGGACAGATTTGTGGACAAATAACCGTGGATCTGGGTTGTGTTTTTGTTTTTGTTTTGTTTATCCTGAGTGTTGACTCCGGAGCGAAAGAACCCTATGCAGTGACGTGTACCACAGCAGGAGGGGTGTCAGGAGTTTGGCGCGGTGTGACTCAAGAACTATGAAATGTGTGTGCGAAAACCAACACCGACCAACTACGTGACCACGCATTGACTGTTTGGCTTTGGATGGAGAATGTAGAGGCCTTAAGGCTGGATGGTACCCTTTGTTGACATCTTTAAGATCATTTGTAAAAAAAAAAAAAGTTGCTGCGCCTCATTTGGATTTAAAGAGACAGCCTCAAAATGAGTTTATCTGAGAGACACCTCAGATGAAAGAGGGGCTTGTGGAGTTACAATAAAGTGGAATTCAGACTAAAGCATTGCAGTTCCACTTTATATAGACCCCTATTGAATTATTCAAATATGAAAAAGGATTTAAAAGCAGGATATGTCTCCTTTTAGAGTTCTACAGAATTATACATTTGGCTTGACTCCCACAAATGTCTTAAAAATGTTACGTGGCGAGATTTGAAAATAAAGCCAAAAAATGATGAGCCTTCATTTGATGTAAAAAAAACTATGCGATGCCTTGTTTATGTGTGTGAGTGCTTTAAGCGCCGCTCCGTGTCCCCTGGGCTGTGTTAACGCTCCCGCCGTGTGTTGTTTGTTGTGTGTGTGTTAAACACATGCAGTCCCTATCCTTGCCACAGTGGTCATCGGATTGCTCTGCACCGGCGGCTACCTGGTGTGGCGCAACTGGCGGCGCAAGAACACCAAGAGCATGAACTTCGACAACCCCGTCTACCGCAAAACCACGGAGGACGACGACGACGAGATCCACATCGGGCGCCACAGCGAGTCCATCGGCCACATCTACCCAGCCGTGAGTGGCAGCCACAGCCAGCCGTTCATAGCGCTCCCGCTGGGGGGCGGCGTCACAGACAGCAACTCTCACTGGTACTCGGGGGCGCCCATGCTCTCCAGTGGCAAATGAGAGAGAAGCGGTGGGGAAAAAGGGAGTGTTTCTGTTTGGTTTTTTTGGGTGGGGGGGAATGGGAGGATGCACAAGGTTGGCCTGGTGGAACAAGAAAACAGGCTTGCACATGCATACTTCCCAAAGTTCACATATGACGTTTACAGTAAGACCACCACTCACACTAACATTTACTCTTTTTTTTTCCCCCTTTTTATTTACATTCATCAATCATATTCATACAGTGCATACATTTATCACCTCCACATCCCCATAGTCAACCTGCCATTGCATTTATTGTCAGTGTTGCTGGTTGTTGTGGTGATTTTTGGTATTTCCTTACAAAACTCTCAGTGAAGTCAGAGAATCTACATCGTGATGCCTCTCAGTAATCCAGGTAGAAAAATCAAAAAAGAAAAAAATAAGTAGGTCCTCTGAACGGGTTCTTTAATGAAACGTTTCGTCCCTCCTCCAAAAGACTTCTTCAGTCTGAGGAGCGCTGACCGCTGAAAGAGACCACTGGCCTGTAGATGAGTGTAAACTACAGAGTCCTGACCTGATGAGTTTACACTTGTCTACAGGCCAGCGGTCACTCTTTTAGGGATGAAGATGTTCTCATCTTTGATAGAGGAACATTGGTTTGAGAGAGGCGTAAAGGAAGCCATTTATGTGAAGACAAACCGTCCACCATTAAACAGAGGTGGAGGCTTTCATGTCCAGTTATCCTCCTCCTACAATGCTGTTATTGCAAGTATGACTCAGCCCCCTGTGAGCAAAAGGTGTGAATCAGGGTCCTAACTATAGTCAGGTGATGGGACACATGACCCTCTATGAACAATAGAGCCAATCAAGGCACTAATGACCCATTGTTAGGCTGATGGCCTTCTTTTGCATGTGACTAACCTGTTTGTCCACCATGTGGAGGCAGTGCTTATAAGTTTGAGTTCACCTGAAACTCCTCAGACTGAAGAAGTCTCTTGGAGGAGAGAAGAAAAGTTTCATTAAAAGAAGAACCCGTCCAGAGGACCTACTTATTTTTCTTTTTAATCAGAGAATCTACTTTACACACTTTAAAAAAATAGTTGACCTAAATGTTTGCCACAAGGTAACATTTTCTCAGCGGATTTTAGGAAAATAATAGTTAAAAAAAAACATTATCCAATCCTTTTTTACACCAAAGCTTAAGTAAACTGTTTTTATGAAATTAAACTTTTTTTTTAATTTGCAAATTCTTACAAGGACAATATTGATATCAATATTTAAGGTCAAACCATTCTGAAGGACTTTGTGTTGCAATTGCAGTTAAGAAAAACTAGTGTGAAGTGAAAATCCAGCAAAAAAACAGAAAAAGATGCAATTTGAGCTTGAGTTTAGTTGCAGAACCCGTTAATCTCCCCTTAATGAGTTTATACTCCTCCCCTCTGATATTTATTCCCTTTGGGGAGTACCTCTAATAATTCAGCTAAAGTTTCATCTTATAAATAAATTTCCCTCAAATCCAGCTAAATGTCATTATCAGAAGATTGACTTTATGGATTTTTTTTATTTGTATTTTTATGTGTATCAAGAGGGAAGGAATTTGTGTGCTTTGATGGGTTGGCATGGCAACAGATTTCTTTGTGGTGTTCCATTGAGACGGGGGGGGTGGAAAAAAAAAGCAAAGAATTCTGGGTATCCCTGGCACAGTGACAGTGTACACACTTACACACACACAGGTGCACGTTTAGCTTCAAGGTCGAAAGAATAACAGTCTTCAGTGAAGAGCTCGAAGAGAGGGGACTATTTTTTTTCTCGTCTTTCCGTTTTTTTGTTTTTTTTTATCTCTGTCCAGATCTTCTTTTATTGTCTTTGATCGTTACACTTGTTCTCTCCCTCTCCTCTCCACAAACCTCTCTCACCTTTTGCAGCGGAGACAGATCAGGCAGCCGGAGAGATCATGTTGGTATTCCGCGAGGCAGGAATTTGCAGTCGTAAGCAAGTTACCTGTAAAACCTTGCCCCAGCAGCCCGGGGAAGTGTGTGTGTGTGGGGAGGGGGGGGGACAGGGACATGCATGGAGGGAATTTGGCAAGAGATAATTAAAAGAAGGTCAGGGAAAGAAGGGAGAGCTGGAAGGAGAAGCTTTTTTCTTTCTTTTCATTCCCTCCTTGACTCCTCTGTCCCTCGTTTTGTTTCCTCTCTATCCTCAGTGTCAATTTTCTCCTTCAACTCACGATGGTAACCATCTCTTTTTTATCTGCTGTTTGCAGCGCGTGGCACTCAGTCTGGAGGACGATGGCTACCCCTGATGGGGGATGCAGCCTGCCCCCCCTCACTCCCCCTCTCAGTCCTTCCTGGCCCCCTTCTCTCTCTGCACCACTCAAGTGAGGCCAGTACAATGCAGAGGCCAATGAGACCCCTTTTCAGGGAGCAGGGGATGACCTGAGCATCATGTAATAAATTCCAATTGTTCTTTTTTTTTCCCTACTGGAGTAACAATCCTACCATTACTAGCCACTACTACTGCCATCGCCGTTAGCTTAATAGCCTCAGCTCCACTCCTCTTTTCTCTCCGCCTCTTCTTAACAGTAGTGCTGTGTGAAAATGCTGCTCGATGATATCTTCCACACTAACCTCATGTCTGAGTGCACATTGTAGATAAAAAGGCTTGATCCTGTTTATTTTTCCTCGTAGTTTGACTTTAATTTATTTAAGTGTTTGAATATGTAAATTGCAGACTTCCTAAAGATGAGCTTGATCAAGTTTTGCAGGGATATTTCTGCGAGGACGTTCGATTTCCAGTTTTGGTTTTAGTTTCTTTTAGAAAGGGAGAATGTCTTCCTTTTTCATTACCAGCCTTTCAGATGTTGCCGGTGACAAACTGTAAGGCTTAAAATAGCTAAAAGGACAGGGGAGGGGGAAAAAGGTGGTGGTGGTGGGGGGGTCTGCACATTTGGAGGTGATTTGGGGGTGAAAAGTGATGGAGAAAGCTTTTTTTTATGTAGAGGAATTGGCAGATCTGTGTCACTAGGGCTGTTGCGCCTCAAGGCAAAAATCAGCAGTAAGGAAAAGACAATGGATTATGGGTAATCTCCTCTCCTTGTTTCAGCGCCAAGTCAATAAGGAACTTTGGGCTTGCCTGCTTAATTGCCACGGCCTCCATGACTTGCACGTTTCAGACCTTTTGTGTTTTACCTTGTGACTATTTGAAACATAAACACGAGGCTGATTTTTTAGTTCGTAGCATAAATACACAGAAAGACTTCAGAGAGGTTTTAGAAAGTTATTTTTTTAATTCAGTCACTAAACTCATGAACAAAAACCAACTTGGAAGAAAAGATTCAACCATGTTTACTCTGTTTTCTCACTCAGACTTTGGTACAAGCATAAAAACGTTGAAGAGAGCAGAGAAAAACGAGATTTAAATAAATTTATTCATTTATAATTAACATTTATCATGGTCTTTAGCCAGAAAAGGGTAGCGTGTCGCCTCCGGGTCGGGGAGGAGGTCCTGCCCCAAGTGGAGAAGTTTAAGTATCTCGGATTCTTGTTCATGAATGAGGGAAGAATGGAGCGGGAGATCGACGGGCGGATTGGTGCTGCGTCTGCAGTGATGCGGGCGCTGTACCGGTCTGTTGTGGTGAAGCGAGAGCTGAGCTTACCGGTCGGTCTATGTTCCTACCCTCATCTATGGTCACGAGCTTTGGGCAGTGACCGAAAGAACGAGAAATTAGTCTCTCTGATTAGTTGTCAAGACGCATTGAGTGGCGAAAGTTCCGATTTTTGAACTCCGGCGTTGGCTGCTTTCGCCGCACCGCATGCACGTAAAATGCTCTGCCGCACCTTCCGCATTCCTTGCGCGCCGCTCACAACGGACCTGCCGCACCGCATGACCCCTAGAGGCGCGTCCACCATAGATTTTGCACATAAACCGGCTGCTCCTGCAGCTCAAAACGGGTTCGGTGTGAATCCACCTTTAGAGTAGAGCTGCTGCTCCTCCACGTTGAGAGGAGCCAGTTGAGGTGGCTCAGGCATCTGGTTAGGATGCCTCCTGGACGCCACCCTGGTGAGGTGTTCCGGGCACGTCCCACTGGGAGGAGGCCCAGAGGAAGACTGGAAGGAATGCCTTGGGATTCCCCCAGATGAGCTGGCCCAAGTGGCTGGTGAGAGAGAAGTCTGGGTCTCTCTGCTTAGGTTGCTGCCCCCGCGACCCGATCCTGGATAAGAGGAGGAAAACGGACAGACATTTATCATCAGTTTTGTGATGAACTTGTAAGTCTTGCTGGTTTTGCTGCTCGTTTCGTGGCGTGACGACTCCTCCACCCCCTCCCTCTGACAACCCAGCTGGATGAGACGACGAGGGAAAGGGAAGCGCTGTCACCGAGTGTTCACTGTGGTTTTGAGTGGCCCTGTTTTGCACGAGCAGATCAGTAATACGCCAGGGTCGGCTGAGCCCTGCTCTGATTTGATTTCAGAGCTGGATAGAGAGGAAATGTGTGAGCTGATCTTTCTTTGGTCTGCCTTAGACATGCTTCCAGCCCATTGAATCAGATCAACTTTAGGCCCACTGAAAATTGTAATAATTGGCCAAATTTGGCTTCGGAAGTAGATATCTAGAGAGACTGTTATCACAAAATGACAAGATAGCTGCTAGAAACCCTTGAAGCTAGTTGACGGCTATCGTGTTCTGAACACTCAATGTGTTAAACTAGTAAAAAGGAACTTTTTCATTTTTTTATTTATTGTCCAGATTAAATATAAATCACTCTGGTCTTCCCCTCTAAAGTTATCTGAACACTTAGATATGTTGGACTTGTGAGGAGTAATTTATTTAAACCCAGTCGTACTAAAAACATGCAAATTGTGTCTATTAGGGGTGCAACGACACAGAAAATTCATGATTCAGTTCGGTTTGATACTTTAGTCCAGTGGTTTCCAACCCTGATCTTTAAGGACTCCTATCCAGCATGTTTTACTTGTTTCCCTGTTATTCAGCAGGTCTTCAGAAGATTGTTAATCACTCATTCATTCAAACCAGGTGTGTCAAATCAGGGAAACATCTAAAAATCACTGCTTTAAATGTTGACCAACACCTCAAGAGCTTCTCTGAGCTTGATGAGACATTTTTAAAATATAATATTGACTTAGTTTTATGTGTCTGAAAGTCATATATTATTTTATTATCCGCTCCTGGAACAACAACAAACACATGGTCGGCTGTAATGGCTGCTGTCTACCGGTGTTCTGTAAAAGTTGGTCTACCTGAAATGTTTTTCCCCACCAGAGGGGGCGCTCACGAGACACAGAGGATGAGATTGTTGTTGAGTGGGATTCTGATGTCGTTATTAATACCAGAATCCTTTTGGTAACACAGATAATGGTGAGCCTGATTTAGAAGGCTTTTAATTTAGCTCCATTAGAGCCACATAGCTCTGTCTGTTTGTTATATCACACTAGTTAACAAATGAGCATTGATAGGTTTTGTTGTAGTTATTGTTATACATTTGTTGTTTGGTATCTTTTAGTACACGATAATTTTACTGATATATAAAAGGACTGCAAAGGCTGAAAAATCCTGAAGTCCATATGAAATTAGAGGTAGTATGAGAATTAAATTTTTATGCTTTTTAAGATAAAACTATGGGGGGTCGTATTATACATGAGATCATATTATACACGAATAAATACGGTAATTCCAAACATTGTTTAACCTCAAAACTACAGTTTTTAAATGAAATGTTGCTGAAACATCAAGTTTCTCAGTGGATCTGTGCTCGACAATGCAGCCTAGGTGGAGTAGTCAAACACAGATCCACTGATCCTTCATCACATAGCATCTTCAGAAGACAAGCTGATGAAATAAAGGTTCAAACTCTGTATTGATCCACACATATTGTGTATTGAACGGCTCCATACAGATACATGTGTTGTTGCACCCCTAGTTTCTATGTCTTCCTATGCTGGCTAAATACAGTTTCATATAAACTTATGCAACAATAGTCATAAAAATATGACAAGTTTGGGATTTAGCTACTTTTTTTAAAAAAAAAGAACAGTTTGTTGTGATTTAAGGCTTCGAAAACAACAAAAAGGATGTAGGAGCAAGAAAAATGGGAAGAACCTGACTGGAATCTGACTGCTAGGATTTATACAGCAGCCGGGAGTCGTCGTGTTCTTGGAAGATGAATAGAGGGTGATTTATATTGCTGGATTGTGTGTTTGTGTGACGGCATTCTGACATTCACTTCCTTAGAAAGATAGTGCACTTTCTTCAATTTATGATATACACCGGGCAATTTGTGGGTACTTTTGGCGCGCAAGCAAAGACCTATTGTTGGAATTTAACAAATATATACATATATCTTTCAGGAAGTGTGTAAGACCACAATAGGGATGTTTTCTCCATCCATCTTTACCTTGAAATATACTCGGTGCAAAGTAAAAACTGTATATCTAATGAGCTCGTACGGGTTTGCAAGACGTTGCAGCCACTTAAAAAGAAGGTTGTGTTGTTGTTCTTCTGCTTCCTGCATGACTTCTCTCCGTGCTAAAGGGGATGGAAGGCTGAACCATCGGTGCCACAGGTCAGCGTTTAGTGAATCTAAGATTAAATAAATCCTCAACTTTGTCGATGGAACCCTGAGATGAGTCAGCTCTCCGCTACACTTTTTTTTTTTCCTCCCTCCCGTCTGTGTTCGCCTCGGGTCTAATGGGGGTTCCATGCTGAGAGTTTGCAGTTAGGGGGGGGGGGATAAATTGCTTATTTATTTAGGTGCCTGAGCGTGACATTGTGGGAAAGTTATTACTGCTAAAGTGTGAAGAGAGATTTGGCTGGTTCACTTTGTGGTCACCTCCAGAGGAACTGTCTAAACTGAAGGACACAGTGAAAAGAACGGGAAAAAAAGTCCTCCACAAATTCTTCGTTTTTACCAGGAAGTTTGTAAAAGACACGCTGCGACCTTATGCTCCACCTGATGCACTATTGTTCTTTATATAAGTACAGATACTAACCAATACTGTCCTTTTTGTTGTTCTGCCGTTGCTTCAGCTGGTAAACAACAAGCTAGAGTTATACAGAATAATTGAAGAATTCTGTGTCATGCTGAGAGGGTTGGTTGTGTTCATGAGCACATCTTGAGTTTATTTAGTTACTATATTGTAGATTATGTGATGTTTGAGTACTTGAAGTGTAGCTCTGTCTGAGCCAACTTTTTTCAATTACCTTTAGAGTTTTTTATTAATAATATTTGTTGCTTTGAGAAGGATATCCCACATACAGTAACTTGAAATGTACAGTGGATTCAGCTTTTTTTGGATCAGCTAGGTTTAAATATTTATATTTAAATTAAAACTTTTTTTTCTTTTATTTACTTCATGTCAAAACTCAGTCATTCCTATATATAAAGCAGGGAAACGTATGGAGAACCAAACGTGACATAAGTATAAATAAATGCAGAAATGTTTAAATGGACCAATAAATAAATACACTTAAAATGCACCAATTAAATTTAAAAAAGGAGAACTTTACCTCATATTTTATAATTTAATTGCCCATCGTTTTTATTTTTCCAGCTTAGATCCAGTAAATATATATTTTAGAAGTTACATTTTACTTTTTTGAAAAAATATATATTAATAAAAAGACTTGTGGGAAAAAGTTTAAATGTTACATTAAAAAATGTAAACAATGTGCTAATTTATATCATTTATTGGAACTAAGCTGGAAAAATAAATCTGAAAGTCATTTAAGTGAGAAGACATGAGGTAAAATTCTCCTTTTTTTAATTTAATTGGTGCAGTTTAAGTGTTTTTATTTATTTATTGGTCCATTTATATATTTCTGCTTTTCTAATTATGTCAGTTTCAGTTTTCCGTAGGCAATAACGATAAGTTTATTGTTTGACATCTTTGTAGTTTCCAGGTGACAGGGTTGTGATTTTACACTGAAGAATAGATATTGTGCACATCTGCTCATTTAACTATTTAACTTTTAATTTAAACACCTTCACACTGTAGTTATTTATACCTTATTTAAACTGATTTTACTCATGTTAGTATAAAATTAAATTAAGATTAAATGGAGCTCTGCTGTGTTTATGTTGCATGTTTTTACCTCGTTATGCTAACAGTCCTGCTAACCTTAAAATCACGAAACGTTTAGCAGATTTTATAAATGTCTTCGTCCCCTAGCTTTTAAGTCTTAAAATTCCCTTTTTGTTTGTTTTCTGGATACCTGACTTGAACCACTTTAACCACTTTTTAACATCCATCATTTCATCTCTTTATGAGCAGTAAATGTTCACGCCTTTTCTTTCCTTTTCATGCTACTGAATTTTAACATTAATGGAAGGAAAGTTGGTGACGTTCACTCTCATTCAGCCACCCTCTCATGTTCATCTCACTGATCAACTCTTCAACAAGGGCTCAGTCTTTTCATAGGCAGACGCACACCGGAAGAAATAAACACTGGAGCAAAAAAAAACAAAAAACAAGAACCCCCACTAATAACATGAAGCTGGAAATGGAAATTCTTCCTGCAAACCGGTGAACAATCACACTGAGCTGGAAGGAGCAGCCCCCCAACCCCCCCTGCAGCTACATCTGTGGACTGTGGAAGGAAACATTTAGTGACTGGGTTTGGCTGGCTTTTAGCTCCTGTTGACCCCGTCTGACTTTTCTCAATCGACTGCTTCCTTTTTTTTGTTGTTGATATTTAAAAGGGGGTGGATGTGAATCTGCAAGTGGATCCTAGTTGTTTCTCTCTCCTTATTAAATCATTCCCAGTTGATGTTTGAATACTTGAAGGGTTTTGTTTTTCTCTACCAGCCAGTATTTAATGAAGGATGTGGGAAAGAACTCGTGAAAGGTTGTGAATCTTATGGACACGTTGCTCTCTGGACGTTCTAAATGATAAAACAGGTAAAAATACTCCAGCTTTTGTAAAAATTTCCACCTGTGTTTTCTCAAAAAAAGTTGTGTTCTGTCCATTCCTCAACAAGACAGGCATTTTTATTTTTATTTTTTTTGCGCTGTTTGTTGCACAAACCTTTTGAAGAAGCCTTCTGCACTGTGTAAAGAGGTGACATTCTTATTATGGGAGGAAATAAAGAGGGGGGAGGGGGGTCCGGTGTCCAATGGTTTTGAATCATGACATGTAAATAATACGTTTTCATAAAGCAAGAAAAGACTTTTTGATAATGTTTTAAATGTATCTGTAAAAAAAATAAAAAATGTAAAAAAAAATAAGAATAAAAACGACGTGTACATAAACCTCCGGGATGGAAAAAAGCGTAGACTATATATGAATTTATTTGTACACACAAGCACTGGGTTTCTTTAATATTTGATTGTAACTAAAAATTAATAATCTGCCAAAGTGTTTTTACTTTTTCTCCTGTCTGTTCCGACTGTTTTTTTTGGTTTGTTTGTTTTTTTTGTTCTTATTTTTAGGTTTTAACAGCACAGCGGACTTTAGTATTTAATTCTTTTTAATGTAATTTTATTGTGTGTTTTTTTTTTAATGGGGGTTACTTTAATTTATTGGTGCCTTGTTTTGTGCTTCTGTATACTTTTTAGTTTTTCTGTTTTCTGTGTTGTGTGTCTCTGGGGGGGAGGGGGGTAATTTGCAGGCTGTTAAAATCAATTGGAAGCAGGGGGTGGGTTGTTTTAAACTTAGCAACTTCTGTACTCACATGGAATATCTGTACTTTATGCCAAAATGGTCTCATTCACGTTTCTATGAAATCAAGCTGTTGATAAAATCACTATATATTGATATATTAAATTTATAAAAACTGTCAGATCTTTTATTGTTGATACTTTTCTTGTTTATACCTCTTTGCATCTAATAAACCCAGACATGTCTCCTTTTTTACCAAGAAAACAATTGAGTTTGAACTCATTTTAAATCGTAGATGACTGGTTACATATTTATTATTTCTTTTGTAGAGACTAATCTTTAAAGAGTTGATTACATTTTTAAAAACATTTATTTTAAGCAAGAAAACTGGATGAGGTGGGAAAATAATTAAATATATATTTAAATAATGTGGTGGTGTAATAATCTGATGCATTATGTAATAAACAACCAGTATTTCTGTTCATCCTAAACAATATACTTGTAATAAATGTCATGTTACAAATACTACATAATTAAATCTTTATAACTTTGGTCAATAAACAGAACTTCTTATTATTCATTTGCATTTTCAGATTTACTGTCCTGATCCCTGTTACAGAAATTATTCCACTTTTTAGACAACTCCCAAAATATATTTGGCAGCACGGCGGCTCAGTGGTTAGCACTGACGCCTCACAGCAAGAAGGTCCTGGGTTCGATCCCCGGTTTGGACCTGGGGTCTTTC
>JARVGW010000427.1:7770691-7781594 GCA_031762495.1 Anablepsoides rubrolineatus | reverse complement strand
TCAAAGTAAGACTCTGGGCATGTTTTTGATGAGAGGATAACATTATAACATAATATAAAACTCAAAAAAGTTGATTTCCAAAAGTACGCCTTTTTTTTTTTTTTTTTGCAATATCTCATCTGTGTCAGCCCATTTAGGCCTGCATGAACTCTTAGCTATACTTTAAAAGTACAGTTTTATTTGATTGTATCTGTATTGTGACAATGTACACTAATTCGGTCATTTCAAATTAAGAGGAGGATACAGTTAGGACATGATCAAACTAAAGCATCAAAAACATGGGGGGGGGAACTTTTGGTTCCATCCACCTACTCATTTTCTTCTACTTATTTGTGATCGGGTCGTGGAGGTAAAAGGGTCAGGTGATCCTGTACGCATCATATCTTCAGCTTTACAAAGTAACGCCATACCTTATCTGAGAGACTGGTATCGCAGTGACCCGTCTCTAGCAGCAGGCGGGCGATGTGTGTGTGTCCGTGCTCGCAGGCGCACATCAGGGGCGTAGATCCCTCGCGGTCCTGGGCATTTACATCCGCTCCGCAGCTCAGGAGCAGCTTCACCATGGCAACGCGGCCGTGGCTCACTGCGAGCATGAGGGCTGTCTGGCCCGCCTGGAGAAACAGAGAAAACAGATAATAAGAAACTTCTCACAGGGGCAGATATGGAGGTAAGAAGCAGGAATGCATATTTAGACTGAGACATTTTCAAAGATGAGAGTGAGGGAGAAATGTGAAGGTGAGGCCTATGGAGGTCCAAAACTGTCATAATTAGAAATAAAAGCAGAAATATATAAATGGAACAATAAATTAAAAAAACACACTTACTTGAACCAATTAAATTAACAAAAAGGAGAACTTTACCTCATATTTTATAATTTAATTGATCATCATATTTATTTTTCCAGCTTAGTTCCAGTAAATGTACTGTATATTTTATATGTAAAACATAATTTAAATTTTACTGTTTTTTAAAAGTATATATTTTTTTATGTTTCCTTTTACCTTTAGATGCATTTGTGTCTCTTAAATTATTATATTTAATTTTTTTAAAGATTTTTTTCTTACAAGTCCTTATATTTTCATGTACGTTTCTCTGTCTCCTGTCTTTTCTTAATGCATTTCTGCCTTGTTACACAAATAAGGTGGGCGGTCCTACTTGGGTCAGCTCCTCTCCTATTGGTCAACAGACCGGAAGGAGCAAGATCCAGATTTACTGTGCTGCCTCAGTTTAGCTTAAAGCTTAGTTTAAAACATATGCACAGGTAAGTGTTTTCCTCTTTGCATTTGTTTTAAAATATATAATTTATTGGAAATAAGCTTTTTTGTGTACTTTTTGTGTACTTTTTGTGTATTTTAAGTGTATTGGTTCATTTATATATGTCTGCTTTTATTTCTAATTATGATAGTTTTGGTCCTCCATAGTGAGTGAGAGCAGGAGAGTCAAATCCACAAAAAGTATGCTGAGGAATTTTACAATCCTTTATATTTTTTATATACATAAGCAAAAATATCACTTA
This sequence comes from Anablepsoides rubrolineatus, assembly GCA_031762495.1. Classification (NCBI taxonomy): domain Eukaryota; kingdom Metazoa; phylum Chordata; class Actinopteri; order Cyprinodontiformes; family Rivulidae; genus Anablepsoides; species Anablepsoides rubrolineatus. Next base: position 7,780,078 of record JARVGW010000427.1, on the reverse strand, counting down.
AAACATCAAATTTGTCAGAAGACCCAGTCAAACAAACCAAACCAAAATATAACATTCTATACCAAAGGTTCCCAAATGTCAAACCATGGATTTAGACCCAAATAAAGCCTGATCTGTGACAGTTATACTACAATTTATGGTAATTAATTTTAGACTGCAGCTTTTCCCATATTTTCAATAACACATTTTGCAGATTTTATGCAATAAATTAAAATATCAAACATCGAGTGTACAGCTTTTATATTTTATTTATTTATTTATTTATTTGGCTGGTGGTTTCTCTGTGCAGAGAGTTGCTGCCAGCTCACGGAGAGGTACAGTCCTAATAGACAATATGCTGTTACAAAAAGAGAATTTAAATCTCTATGCTCTGGACCCCTGAAAAAAGCAAATTAGGCAGACCTCGCTAAATTTTGAAGATCACTGCTATGTATTTTGCTAAAAATTAAACTGAATATCACTAAATCATTCTCCAGGTAAAGCATTGCTTTACGGGTTTGTTGAGCTGCAACAACTGCAGCTAAATTATTTCAAGTAAATTCTCAACCTTTCTGTAAAACTAGCTGTTATGTCACCTAGGTCTGTCCCTGTCTTGGGTTTTGTTTTCACTGGTCTTATTACTTGGACAAGCTACAGTTTGGGTCGGCGTTCCTAGGTTTATAACAACCTCCTTTTTTTCCTGTTGTGAAAACCAGTGAAATGTTACATGCATCCCTGAGAAGTGACCTACTTACATCATAAATATTTTCCTAATTTCCCTGGAGGATTTACTTAATTCCATGCTTTTGTGTTCACAGAATTTCACATTTAGTGCAATAAAAAAAAAACACCACGTTTCAGATTTTGCACATATGAGACAAAATGGGTCACTTAAGACATTTACTGCACCTTATATTATTACCTGTCTGGAGCGAGCATTGACATCCCCCAGCTTCAGCAGCTGCTGAGCCACCTCCAGATCGTCAGGGCTCTCAGCAGCAGTCAGAGCAGCCAGCATCACTGGAGTGTAGCCTGCTTTATTCACATTATCTGTTTCACATAGACCTAGAAGAATGTCCAGAAAAAGGAGTTAGTGACCTGCAGGTCCTTGTGTTCGTGTGAAGCTGTCCTAGTTGCTTTAAGCTGTGCGGTGCTTCTCACCGGTGTCCAGCAGCAGTTTGACCACGGGGAAGTTAGAATGTGACACACTGTAGTGGAGCGCCATATTCCCATTGCCGTCTGTCAGATTAACGACGTACGGTAGGAGAGTGGGTGTGGTCATTCCCACTCGTCGCAGGTATAATCTGACCGTGTCCGCCTCCGACTCTTTCTGACTGGAAACCTTGAACCACTCCTGGTAGAGCACCACCAATACCTGCCGCTGGGTAGAGCAGAAAAAGAGAAAAGATGTCAACCACAGCACATATTTTCTTAGTTTTTTCACCAGTAAAAAAACAATTAAACGTAGTGACACAGTGGAGTTTTTATATGTTTTGTCATTTTTAAACAAAAAATAAATGAATAAATACAGCCAAAAGGTAGTTCTTACCATTTCTTTATCTGGGGAGGAGACCTCTTCCATGCGATCCTTTACATAAATACACGCATCTATGAATCCTTTATCAACTTTTTCCCTAAAAACAAAAAAATATATTAAGATGACTTACTTAGTTTTCACTTTTACATGTGTAACTGTAGCTATGAAATATATTGCAAAAAATATTATAAATAATATTCAGAAAACTGATTAAGTTCTAAGGTGGGGCTATTCCACTGGTGGCCCGCGGGCCATTTTCAGCCCGCCAATTTTTTTAATTAAATTTGATATAAAAATAAATTTCAAATCAATTGTAAATTTAACATTTATGTTTCAACGCAACAAAATAAACAAATTTAAAAAGTAAAGGATAATAACACTTGTTCTGTTCCATGCTGCAGTGTTTCACCTACCATTAATGGGCCCATCTGTGATTCTAAACAAAAAAAGCCCATGAATCACGTGTTCTAATAATACTTATCAACACCCTGGTCACACCCCCTGGGGGGCGGTCCCTCTTACATCAGCATTGGAATGACAAAAATATGAATATAATTCTTATACTGCTGGAGTGAGGCACATATTAAACAAAGACTGTTTGATTCACTTACTGTTTAAAGTAAATGACTACAACAGGTTGTAAAAGTATAGAATATAAGACTATATCTAAAATTCACAGTGGTGGGCACAGTTCAGTTCCCCTAAAGCACTAAAGCACTAATAGAGGACCTAATTTCCTGATTAGTGCTTTAGGGCTTTTGCTCATTTTAAAATTTATTAGTGGATTAGAACTTGCTAAATTTAGAAGCACTAACTGAGGTCTATAAATGTTATTGATCAACGTTAATGTTAACAGCTGATGGTGAAGCTGTCTCACATTTTGTTCATGTCACTTATTCACTAGGTGACAATATTTAAACCAAAATACAGCTGTGGAATGGCAATGATAAGTCTTAAGAGAGAAACATGGCAATATGTGACTTATGTTTGTTGAAGAATGTTCATGGGTTGACTGGGTTATTTTAGTGCTTTAGAATTTGGGGACCTAAATATTTGAGTTAGTGTTTTAGGGCTAGTGGAACTAATTTTCAGATTAGTGCTGCCCACCACTGAAAATTCAGTTAATCAGTCACAAAATATCCTTTAAAATCTTTTGTTTGTTTGTTTTTTTCAGTAAATTATGTTTGTGACAAAAACAAGAAAATATTATTCAGCAAAGGCTCCACAGCTTTCTGACACTCCACCTGCAAACCTCAGTAGCAGGTTTAGCCTTTATTTTCTGCACATTACCAACCTGAGTTTTTTAAACTAGTCATCCATCATGAAAACTATTTACTCATGCTTTATAAAGCATGAATATTCTGAATGTCACCATCTGTACAGAAGTTGTCCTCTGGCCACGAAGCCCAAAACACATTTAAATGATTTAACTGAATAATGGTTCAGAATTATGACTTTTCTTCTCAGGACCACCAAACACCCCCTGATCCCATGAACCTTAGTTTCATCCATGACAAAAACAAAGATGTAATCAGTCAGAGAAATCAGGGATAAAACAGCCTTTTTTTGTTTGTTTGTTTGGAAGTTTAAAAAAATATGATATTCCCATTAAAAGTTCGACTTCTGATGAAGCTAAAGTCAGTTGGATTCTCCAGAGAAAGAAAGGATGACTCTTATCCTCCTCACCCCTCATCTTGCTCCCCCAGCAGCTCGTGGCCACTTTCTAAGTCCAGCAGGCCTTTTTCCACCTCCTTCTCTTCACCTGCGGCCCCTCCTCCTTCAGTCAAGGCCTCCGCTTCTGCTCCCTGGATCTCTGCTGTCTCCTCAGTCTCCTTGTCCTTTTCAGTCTCCTTGTCCTTTTCCATCACCACGTCCGGTTCGAATTTTTCCTCCTCCTCCACACCCACTTTTGACTTCTCATCTCCACTGGACTCCTCGCTGGACGTCGTCTCGTAGCTGAAAAAAAGGACACAAACAAAACAAGATGTGCTTAAAAGGTTTTTATGTTGAAGGAAATATCAAGTTTTACTTCAAAAGATGAAAGACCTTTTAGTAAATATGTAAAAAATGTGCATATAGAAAGATACATACCAGGGCCACCACCTCTGAACACATCACACTAACTGTATGAGCTAAAGTAAAAGCTAAGAAAACTAGAGAATTGTGTGAATGCCAGTTGCTTAAAACTTTAGCTGAAAGCTGCTGAAATTGAGCTGAAAATGTTTAATAGCAAACGGTTAGTTTATTGTAAGTTAAACTTGGAAAACTGAAAGAAATAAAAAGGCAAAAAATCAGTCAGAAGGAGCAAAAATATAGCTGAACTAGCTTAAAAAAGCTAAAAACTAAAATAACTAAACATAGAAGAAAGCAAGTGTAAGAAGCATAAATAACTCAAAATAGCAGAAAGAAGCTCAAACTTTAGCTAATATCAGCTGAACATTAGCTAAAAGTGCAGCAATTAGCTGAATATAGCAGAAACCATATAAAAAAATCTTAAATAGCACAAAGTAGCAGAAAAAAGCACAAAAAAGTAGAAAAAGCTAAAGAATAGCAGAATTTTAGATGGAATAGCAGAAAAAAGCTAAAATTAGTAAAAAAGTAGCTAACATTCGCACAAGAGAGTAAAAAAGAGCATAACCAGAACAAATTGTGTAAGGTTTTGTAAAGGTTTAGAAACATTTTAAAAGATTTTAAGGATGTTGAAAGTAGCTCCATTCATTTGCAATTACATAAAAGTGGCTAAAAAAAGTGAAATAGCTAAAAAAGTACAAATAGCAGAAATACCAAAAGTCATAGCCAGAAGGTCCTGAATGAGCTGAATGTTTTCATATATGAATTGTTGAACTAGCATAAAAATTGTGAAACGAGAAAGGGGCCAAAAAAACGTACAGAAGAAAAAAATGATCTCAATGGTGTGAATGGTGTAAGGCATTCACACTGATAATCCTCCACTGCTAAATATGGGATAAGGTAAATGTTTGGCTTTAGAAGTCTTGGACCATAAAACATCCCTCATAAAATGACCCATCTAAATTAAAAAAACAGGTATGTTTGCTCAAGCAGCCCAGGACAAACACAGCTTTGTTCAGTGAGGAGAGGCTTTTCATATATTCAAAGCTGTATGGGGTGGGATGCTGGTTTGTGTGTGATCACTGGGGTGGATCATCAAGGCACCTCTGTGAGGCCAGCTATCAGGTAAGACATACTGAATGCCACTGATTCATGCTTATTTAATCACACACATGCACTCCAACAAGAGGGGCCGCGGCATTCCCTGGATTCCAGAGCAGCTCAAGGGAGAGCAAAGATAGGTTTGAACATCTAAAGAGGAGAAAACTCAAACAGCGGCGAGAAGCCTAAAGATAGTCAAAAGCAAATATTGTTGCCTTGTATGTTTTTCTTATTACAAAGAAATAACATCTGCTCAATTTTATTTGGAACCGCTCAGGATAATTGGATACATATTTGGGGGGGGATTAAAAAACAGGAATAGAACTGGACTACATGTCCAGAGCGTATAAGATACACTAGAGTTTGTTTATAAGGACAAAGCCAGATAATTTATTACTCTTGAGAACAACTGTCGGGGTTTGTTTTCAGATCAATCTGCAATGGGGAGGAAGGAACTGAGCTCACAGCAACACTCTGAAACAACACGGCACAAGGTGAGCGGGTCATAAAACAGTGAAGCTCAGGAATGTAAGAGCAGGAATGCAGAAATTAAATAAATTCACCAGCGGCAGCCTTTTCCTTGACATGCACGACTTAATACCTCTGAGGAATTTCAGACAAACCTTTCTAAGAAAGCAGCAGTTTTATCTGGGATTACGAGAGCATGAAGCGAGAACAGATCTGATTTGAAATCTCAGACCATTTCTCAGTTAAATTTATTTCAAAATGGATAGGGGTGTTGTCTAAATTTTAGTTTTGTGTATTGTCCCTTTATCTTATTTTATTATAGGGAAGCCTTTGAAAGCTGAGAGATATTTAAAACCTTCTGAGTGTCTCACTTTGTCAACAGAATCACATCATCTACAAAAACCAAAGCTTCAATCCAAAGCTACAAAGTCTGCAAAGCCTCATACTATGCAAAAAAAATATCTATTGTGATTATGAACAGAATTAGTGAGTAATTGTCTGGCTCAATTAACAGCATCAAGCTTTCAACTCTGGTTGTAAAGGAACTGATTGGTCCAGAGTTAGATACTCAGTTAAACCAAAGCAAACCCCACTAATCCCCATGAGTACATGTTTAGTAGGTTGTGTGTCTACAGAGAAAACTGGTTGGACAAAATAATTGGACAATGTGTAAAAAAACCTAGTCTAAATACAGTAAAGATGACAACTAAAGTGCTTCTCCTGACTCTCTTTCCCAGCCTCATCTATCCAGCAACTCCGGCAAAAACTCGTGAATAATAAATTATTCAAGGATAATTAGTACAGAGTGTTAAATTAATTCAGTCCCTACAAACACAAAAAAAATTACAAATAATAAAATATGCACAAAACCAGACTGCAGCACATACAAAGATGCACATTACGGTTTGGATGCTGATTAAAAGAAATAATTTTACCCTCCGTTCACCCCAACAAACTTCAGGTTTTTCTTGGCTCCCTTGCTTCCTTGCTTGTCGGCAACGCCATTTTTCTTCATGATAGATTTGAGACCTGGTGAAGAAGAGCAGGGGGAAAAAATTATTAAAGGGGCAATATTATGTGTTTCTCAGGCATTTATTTATATTCTATACCATAATAAAGTAACTATGTCAGCTTCAGTTGTTATTAAAATGCTGTTTATATGTTTAAATAGAAATTAAACTTGACTTCTGATCATATCTGTTTCTAAACACCTTAAAATTGGCCTCTGTCTCTTTAAGAACCTCCTTCTGCTTCTGTCCCGCCCATTTCTGTGTGTGTGTGTGTGTGTGTGTGTGTGCTCTGTGACACAGCCCAGAGGAGGAGCTGATCTCAAAAGGTGGTTCTAGGCCCAACCGGTCATTTTTGCTCCCCTGCCTGGCTGCCTCAGGACGCTACAGGATTTCTCAAACATGCATGAATGAGTCCAAGCAAGACTCTGGGCATGTTTTTGATGAGAGGATAACATAACATGATATAAAACTCAAAGTTGATTTTACATGATATAGCCCCTTTAATTATTTAAGGGGAGGAAATGTGGAATGTTTCTAAAGGCTTTTTCACAAAACACTTGATGCAATTTATGCGTTGTTTGCTTCTTTTCTGAAAGCTCACGTCTGTGCGGGACTCACAGTGGCTGGATTAATGAACAGCCAAAAGCAGCATAAAGAAGGACTGGTCTTTGTGGCCATTTTGCACAATTGTTTTGTCAAAGTTCTTTAAGAAACCGAGTTACAGTGTCTTTTTCTGTTTCATTAGTACTGTACTATATTAATACTAACTTTAGGGAGCTATAACTAAACTGAGATAGTAATTTTTGCTGTTTTATTTATGCATTAAAGGTTTCCGCAAAAATAAACAAGTGCATAAAAAACTTGAGTTATGCCGAATGTGTTGACATGGGAACAATGTTACAGTTACTGTGACAACTGGCTCAATGAAATATGATCATGAGGTGCAAAACACTAAACTGATGGGGGAAATAAACACAATAAAAATCACAAGTAAAGTTCACAAAACATCAAAATCCACAAGTGCAACCAAATACAGGAAAAAACAATAAACCAAAAATCTCTATCCTTTGGTCCACTTGTTTGGTCTGGACCAAATATTTCATTCCTTTGGTGCAGTTTTCATTCACATTGTGCATTTTTGCAAGTGGACTATAATTTATAAACAAAGCCCACCCCATTGGACAGAAATGACAGGGTCAGGACAGAGCACAGACTCAGAAATAACGGTGCTGTTAATACAACTGTCTATTAAGAACATTAAGAGCAGCTCCTGCAGTTGTGGTCCTGCGATGATATATTTGGGACAGGGTTGTCAAATGCGTGCCGCAACCTAAAGGAGACAAGATGCTCCACGTTCCTTGACCCACAATGGCTCATTTTTTGTATCGTGATTGTCAGTTAAATTGAGCCTGGAGTATATTCTAACGAGAAAATAATACATACAACCAATGCAAGAGGAACAATATAGCTAGAAAATTATTTATGTGGAGACAAAAAATTGACATATACCATAAAAGTAATATTGCTATATTAAATTAAACAGTTTCTTTTGTTTTGTTTTTTAATAAATTCATCCAGATGCAGGCTGTATATGCTTTCCTCATGGTTACAAACCCAGGTCAGCATTATACAAACTCCCTGATAATATACAACCTTGACATTGTCAGGTCTGTTTATGTATGTAACCGGCTAATAATTGATTCTGCATCGGCTCTTTCTGCTGACTCCCCTTGGCGTTAAGCCTAGTACGGATGTCCTAGTTGTGTCTTACAGCAGGCACGGTGCAGTGAATCTATAATGCTTTTTGCAAATACAAAGACGTGGCGTTGTGCCAAACAACACTCTGAAAAGATCCCGACAAGATGAATGGTGCTTTTAGATCAACAAACGGGGAGAAGCACTGTAAAGAATGGATTTAGAATTGGATTGTCATGTTCCAATTCAATAAATGTTTGATAACTTTTAATAAATACATGATGATTTGGACTTTTCCTTTAGTTTGGAGGTGATCCTTTGAGATTTGATTAAATTTAGTTTAGTTTATGTGTGAAAATCCTCAAAGCTTATTTCAAGTTTTATCTAAGCGCTAAAAGTGAAATTTCTTGTGCTGAAGGAATGTTTTTCATTACAGAATAATGTGAACAAAAACCAGGCTGGGTTTTTTTTTATGTTCATGATAACCTCAGAAAAACACTGCCAAGTTTAGAACATACAGTATAAATCCAGACGTGCACACCTCCCTTTTAATGCATTCCTGTACACATCACTCCCAAAACTGAACTAAATGTGAACTTTTTAACATAAAATGTGGTTTGCAGCTCCGGCTCCTGACTAGAAGCGCAACAGTCGAGACACCGAGGGAAGAAAAACAGGCGCAATCTGTTTGATGTATGAGTGAGAGCCTGTGCTTGAGAGTCCTCTTGACTCTCGATAAGCATGGGTTATTTTTAATGTATGAATGTGGGTTTTATATAATGTATATAATAATAAAGAAGTTTTTGATGTGCCATAGGGAGTCAGAGAACCATACTATTTATCCAGGGTAAGATGTATGTTTTCCTCCTTAGTAACAGCAACCAGTGGTATTTCAGAAAAACACAGTGTGTATTGCATATTAAAATGTCTATCGGAGTTATGCATGATAAATAGTAAAGAAAGTTGTGCCAAGTGACAAACACCATAAAAAAGTAGTTTTGAAATGAATTTGACCTGAAGATTGAAAGGGAAACTTTACAGGGGCACGTGCTGGCACAGAAGATTGACTACAATCAATAAAGTAAACAAAATGAACACAGTGATTCACTTCGTAGGCCAAAACGCTCCACTTCTGGAGCTCACTAAGTGAAGGTGACAAGAAATCAAACAAATAAAATCACTACGAACAACTAACTTTGGCCAAACCAAGAATCATGTTTTTTAGTTGTTTATTTATTTGAACAGTTACGTGCTAAGTTCTTTGTTACAAAATTTTCTAAGTAAAAAAAAAAAAATTCTATCTGACGATCAGCCCTTTAAAATGAAACCAGAGTGCGTTGAAAGAGAGGAAAATGTAGAAAAGTCAGCCTGTAACTGAAAATACAGATGGAAGACAAAAGAGCTGCTTCATGAAAGGAGAACCTCAGCTTTTCTGTTAGCACCTGAGCTAAAACACATACAGTGGGTTGCAAAAGTATTCATACCCCTTGAACTTTTCCATATTTTGTCACATTACAACCACAAACA
>JARVGW010000427.1:7765777-7770591 GCA_031762495.1 Anablepsoides rubrolineatus | reverse complement strand
TGTTGCACCCCTAATATATATATATATATATATATATATATATATATATATATATATATTATATATGTATATGTATATGTATCCACACACACACATCTATATAGCATATTTAGCACATATTTATTAGTTTATATATTAAAACCATATATATATATATATATATATATATATATATATATTCATTTCATTCTAAAATATATATATATTCATTTCATTCTAAAACAAAACATTTAAAAAAATATTTTAAAAGCTTCTAATAATTTAGCTAACACTATATCGCCATATTAGCTTAGGAGCTAATGCAAAAGCTAACAGGCTAAGCTGAGGTTCTCCTTTCATGAAGCAGCTCTGTTGTCGTCCATCCGTATTTTCATTTATATGCTGTTATTTCTACATTCTCCTCTGAGTCAACCTTCAGGGTGGATAGAGCTTATAGCCTTGCACCAGCGGAGAACGTAGCAAACATCATTTATCATTCTGGTATGCTTTGTGACGTTAATAAATTGTTGCTTTCCATGTGACAATATATAGTAATTTAAAACATTTATTAAAACTACAGTATTTTACAATCTTTGTAAATGGTCTAATTTGGGTTCCATTTAATACTTGGTTTGTCAGCATGTTTTTGAGTATATAGCTTCTTGTTAAATGAATAAAGCTTTTGTGACTTCAAGTTCCTCTTAAAACCATTATAAATGCTGCTTTTTTATTTGTTGATAAGAGTGCCTTTCATCACTGGGAAAATTGCTGTTATGCAGTAATGTGATCTCTCATTTGAAAATGGCCTGTCTTAATGAGACTACTTCTCAATAAATTACCTTTATAAATAAAAGATAAAAAACACAAATTGGCACAGTAGAAATGTAAAAAAATAAAACAGTCAAATCATTCTGACAATGCTCTGCTGCATCATCGACCTATAGGGAGTAAAATATTACTCCATGTACGTATTAATACTCCTCCTTAATGGGAGCTCATAAGGGATATGTTGTAATTAGGCAGCATGGCTAATGCAGCTGCAGAGCTTTGTGAATGGATAATGTCTGGAATATGTGAGAGGAAGAGATTTAGCTCATTGTTGCAAGCAGATAAGCAGCTTTCTGACGGTCAGATCCAACACATGCCTACCTTGTTCTTGCTGTTTGCTGGCGGCAGCTGCTTTCTGTGCTGGAGAGTAGAAGGCAGACAGCACACTGAGGGAGCTGACCAGTTGACTCTGAATAGAACTCATTTTGGAAGCTCCAGGCTTGCCTGCTTGTTTTGTTGTTGTTGTTGCTGCTGGGGCTGTTTTGCCTGCGGGCTTGGCTGAGGTCCCCTTTCCGGCCTCTGTCTTTTTAGTTGTCGTCTGTTTCTGTGTGCTGGGGCTTTCCTGTTGAGTGGCCATCTGTTGCGCTCCAGAGCTGCTCCCCAGCTGTGCCCACTGCTCCCCAAGAAGCCCTGTTAATCGAGTTACAACTTGTCCCAAAGCTGCAGGGGATGTCGGTGATTCACTGGAGCCTCTGCGGGCAGACTGAGACTCACTGGATTCTCGTCGGGAAGATTTTGCTTCGCTTGAACCTCGACGCTGAGTTGCTTCACTGGAACCCCTTCGAAATGACTGTGCCTCACTGGCATCTTTCTGAGACGCCGGAGCCTCACTGGAGCTTCTGCGTGAGCTCTGGGGTTGAGAGTGAGCATCACTTGACGCCTGGCGAGTGGGGCGAGTTTTTGTTTCTCCTGGGTCACGACTGTGTGATACGCTGGATCCCTTTTGAGATATTTTGAGCTCTTTTGAGTCCCGCCGAGATGCAGTTTGAGACTTAGAATGGGCTTGAATAGATTTGGGTCTTACTTGGACTTCACTGGAGCTCGGGGAAGGGCTTTGAGTATCAGCCTTGGGTTGTGCGGAAGACTGTTTCTCAAGTGACTCCTCAGGCAACTTCTTAACTTGACTATGGTCTTCAACACGAGGCACAGATGGTGTTTTATGTCTTTCCTGCGATTCAGAGCTCGGTACTAAGGACTGAGCCTCCGGCTGGGTTGCAGTCTGAGTCTTTGTCGAGGTCTGCTGAGCTTGAGTTTCACCGGATCCCCTACGAGGGCGCACAGGTGCTGCCTGAGGTTGAGGAGGTGATGGCTGTGCTTGCTCTGCTGAAGGCTTCCGACCTCTCTGTGGTCTAACAGGAGCAGCTGTTTTTGCAACTGAACTATCTTCTGTCATTACGACACTGTCAGTGATCACGGTGTTTTTGACAGGTTTACACACAATTTCTTCTTTTTGTTTATCCTTTTTTTCTGATGTCTCCACAACAACCTTCTTGGGTTCAACCATTTGCTGACTCTTTGAGGGATGAGTTTCTTCTTGGGTAGTACTGGCTTCAATTTTATTATCCACTGTTACGGAAACTGGACTGGAAGCCACGTTGGTCAGTTCTACAACAGCTAAATCTAAAGTTTTGTCTTCAGCTACTGTAAATGATTTATCTGTAGAAACCTTCAGGATAATACTTTCATCATCTCTTTGAATGACTGCCTCTGTTCTTGTGTCTTCTGTTGTGACACTGACCATAGTACCTACCTCATCTCTTTGGCTTCTTTCATTTTCTCTCACTTGACTGTCTGCTGCTGCATCCCTGCTTGGATTGTTGGAATGTTGTCTTTCTGTCTCTGTTTCTGTTTGCTGGTCAGTCCTCCGTGCTACCTCTGTCTCTGTGACCCTGTCCACAGTGTTCACCCTTTCAGTTTCTGTTTCTCGGTCTACACTGCTGGCCCTTGGTCTGTGCGGATGGTCTGTCACTGTCTCTCCCTCTGTCTCCGTCACTTGGTTCACCCTTTCAGCAACAGGCGTCTCAGTCGTCTGATCCTGAGTGATGATGCTCTCCGTTACTGTGCCCCGTTCCATGCTGTTGGCTCTATGTCGAGGTGGAATCACCTCTGCTCTCTCTGCCTCTATCTCTGTTTCTTGGTCCTGTGTGTCAATTGTATTTGTCACTGTTCCTTGATCTATACTTCCAGCCCTTGGTTTGGGTACAACCACTTCAATACATATTGTCTCCGTATCTGTCCCCTGATCTAGAGTAGCGGGTGATTCTGTCTCTCTGCTTTGATGGGTGAAATTAATATTTTCTGTGACTGTGCCCTTATCAATGCTTTCTCTTCTTGGCTGCTCTATTTGGGTGGTACAAATTTCCACTCTCATCCCCTCACTTAGTTGTAAAATTCTATCCTCTTTTGCTTTGTTCTCTTTCATTTGTTCTTTCAAAAGACCATTTGTTTTCTCAAGCGCTTGGCTTGCCTGAGTAAGTTTTGTCTCCAGTACTATGAGCTTCTCCTGTAGCTTCTGCATTCCATTTTGGTCCTCAAAGTGTCCTTGGGCCGCATTACTATCTTGACTACTGCTAATCTCTTTTTCTTTTCTAATCACCTTAAGTGATGCTAATTTCTGTTCTTCAGTTTCCTTTGATAGTTTTTCCACTGCATGTTCCAGTTGACTTTTTGGGGTTTCTTTTTGTGTGTCTGATGGTAGAGTTTGTTTCTGTGATGTGGAAGTCTCCCTCTCCTCTGGTAACGCTTTAGTTCTCTCTGCCCCACCTTCTCTATCTTTTGTTGTTACTAACGCACTCTCAGAAACTGAAACTCCAGCGGGTTGTGTTGCCGCTTGGGAAGGACTTCTTGACTCTGTGTCATCAGTTGTTTCTACTGCAGAGGATGATGCAGAAACCTGCGCTTGGGAATGAGCTTGTAGCTGAAGCAACAGTTTCTCACGTTCCTCCCTCAAAGAGCAGATCTGAGCCTTTAATTCTGGGATAGTTTTGACCTGTTCTTCCAGCTCTCTGACTCTCTTCAGAGCCACCGTAATCTGCTGGTGAAGACCTGCCCGATCTTGTGGAAGACACCGTCTTTCGATTACGTCTGGTGAAGCACGGAACATGTTCTCCGTTGAGCCATTTTCTGGTGTGGGCGCACTACAGTCAGGGCTGCTGGAATCGGAGCCTTTGCGCTGCTGAAGGGTGATGGGCATGCTCGAGGCTCTTAGGAGATTTGGACGACTTTGAATTGCAGCAGTTTTGTCTTCAGCACCTTGAGGCCCTGTCCCCGTTTCATCTCTGGATTTAGTGGAAGTATATCCAGTTCCGTGACTAGTTGTCCCTCTGCTGCTATGGCCGGGAATTCCTCCCTCGCTTGCCCGGAAGTCAAAGATTTTCTGGACCTCCATCACGCGTGATTTAGGCTTGGGCCCTAAGGTGGATGTCCCAGACCATGTGCTGTCCATTTCCCTAAGGGGAGCCCTGACACCATGTCCAGGGAGGCTGAAATTTCTTGGCAGAGTGCTGAATTTGGCTGGGCCCTTCACCCTGCGCTGGATGTGGACCCTTTTGATGGTATTCCCTTTTTCGATATCATCGACATATTTGAGGAAGTCAAGATCCAGGTGGAAGCCATAGGGTGTCTCCACTGAATAGGGCAGTTGCTTCCTCTGAACACTGCCCTCACTGGCCTTGGTCTGAAAGCCATTGGCTGGAATGAATGAACATGAATAAAATGTTATACAAAATAAAACTTGACTGTGTTTTAACCCAAAATTTCACTGATTAATACAATAATTGACATTCAATATGCTGAATCAACTCAAATTTGAGAGTAAAATGTAATTAGCTAAAGATGAACAAATTATGCATTACTATCAGCATCATGGTTCCTTTCCACTCATACAGGCAGGCTGCATTGTGCTGTACCCATAGCTCTTTTGTATGTAAAGCCATATCACTTACTGGGAAATAATTATCATGCAGCAATTGTGCCAAAACAAACGAGTCACCATGTAAAATGTGGCT
>JARVGW010000427.1:7743277-7760777 GCA_031762495.1 Anablepsoides rubrolineatus | reverse complement strand
GTTGAGTAAATTGCTTTACAATTACTCAACTCGGTTTAGTGGAGTTGATGTAACTTGGTTAAGTAAATTCAACACTTCATTTTTTGCATAAACAACTCTTTTCAGAATGAGTATTAATTAAATTATTTATTTAAATTTGTAGCATGTAACAAAGAGTTAATTTTTGAGGAAAAGAAGTAAAAGTATTTACTAACTTTAATGTTATCAAGATTATTCCATAAACTTATTACTTGAATTGAAGTAAAAACTAGTACGAATTAGAGTTTTATTTTATTTTATTATTTTTTTTTTATAAAGAGAGAAAAGAAGAGAGAAAAGGAGAAAAAATACGATTCAAATCAAAGATCCTGAAACATATCAAATATACATCAAGAGACCACAAGGCCACACACCCAACCTCCATTAATTCACCTGCAAATAACCAGATAAAGGAAATTATATCCACAAGATACATATTTCTATACTAATAAATTAATAATAATGTCTTAGTACTCAGAGTAGAGTTTTATTTTTAAAGATCTATATTTTCTCAAGACTATTTTGAATATCTCTTTTAAAATAAAGTATTGGATTATTAATAGAAATATATTTTTATGAGCTCTAACTTGTATGATCCTATAATCTACCCTATCATTAAACTTCAATCATTACAACTGATGAAATATTTTGGTTGGATGACTATAAAGACTTTAAAAAAATTTAATTATTCTGATAAAATATGTTAGTCCAAACCTTCATGGTCATTAGGATTTTAGTCGTTTTTTACGTTTTTTTTAAAAGATGTTTTATCTGCTAGAACCCTTAATTTCTTATAACACTGGTGAGTTCCAGCCACAAAACACGACCTATGCAAAAAGAAACTATCAATCTAAATAAAACTTGTATTTGTAAGAACAAAAAGCAAGTTCTGTAAAAGTAAACACATTGCAAAGCACTTTTTAAATGTTATTTGCTGTTTAAATTTTAATTTTTAGGTGCAAATATTTTTACCCATTTTCAGAGTTTTAAATACTTCATCTTGCACATATTTCTCAGTGACACTTTTACCGTATATAATAAAGATTATACGTTCACTCTCCTGCCCACAAACATCTTGAAGTTTATCAGAATATAATACTGGCTTTCAGTCTGGTGGACAACCAACCTGTTTTTGTTCTATAATCACCATGACTGGTTCATAATTTGCCAGATCAAGCGTGGCATGGAAGGTGTATTTGTAATGCATTACAGAAAGCATTCTCTGTGACACAGGTATAAAGGGGCACAGCTGATGGCTCAATTATCTCAATAAAGTGAAATGCAGGTGAGGATAACTACTCTGCATAATAAACAAGTGCAGAATGGAGAAGCTCCTGTGCTGTGACCTGAGGAAATTGAGAAAAATCAACTGACATGACAACAGGGACAAGGGAAGTTTATGATTACTGAACCAGATCAAATGGCTGATGCTGTTAGCTTCCAGAAGATAAAGACAGAACTGGGAGACATTATCAGATATCACATAGCTCTGAGTGTGTGTGCTCTGCAGGAACAGATCAATCTCCCTGCTCTACAAGAGCTATTTGAGAACCGTCTGGTTCATCCCACTCCAGTCTAAGATTATCTCTGTCTATGTATAGCTCCTGCACAATACTGTCCGAGTAAAATACATCTTTTGAGACAATTTACCTCTAAAGCCTACACTCTAGTCTAGAGTTGTCTTCTAGGTATTTTCTTCTCTGGACATAGACCGGTTTAATCATGTCCAGTCTGACAGAGTCTCTATTCAGCAGAGGCCTGATTGTTCCGTTTGTGCCAAACAACATCTGGCCCTCAACTCCATCGAGAAAACGACCGACTGAACTTCTGTCTTCGAGCTTCAGTGAATTACATCAGAATCGTCCCTCAGGAAAATGAGTGGACTACTTTGTTACTCCGAGCCAGATTAAACCGTGTTGCTTTTGTTTTCCTTTCGGCTACTCCAGTGAGCAGATTTCTTACAAAAATATTTGAGAATAGTTTTAATGCCGGTTCCTGAAAGCAAACCTCAGACCTTTGCTTTGTCTCTAAAACGTTCGGATGCTTTAAAGTGTCTGTTACATCCGATTTTTGTCATAAATATGAATGCATTTTTGAAAAGGCAACCTTTATGACATATTACAAAACAAATGTTACGCCGCTCAGATGAACGGTTGTTGAGATATTTACATGTGAAGTAACAGAAGGTGATGTCAAAGGGGAATGTCTGCATGTGAATGGAGTGTTACAGACTGTAGAGAAGAATTTGATGTTTCATCAATTTATTTTGAGTGACTATCAGAGAGCGATGAAGACGAGTCATAAGTCAAAAAATATTGTTTCAACAAACAAAGACAGGAGAGTTTTTGTTCTTGACGAATTCTCCTTTGATGTTACTTCTTGTTTTACTTTTCCTGAACCAAGTTCAAAGAAATAATGCCAGTTATGTGACAAAATGGGTAAAAATCCTGTGTTTTATGCCATGTTCTGTACATATAAAGATGTTTTCTTTGACTTTTTGTAAATGAAGAATGTACATGTCACAGGCACTTTAAGCCTCTCTACACAGTATAAAGACAATGTTCCTCTGCAGACTGTTGTCATTACACAGCCCTGTAATGGTATTCCAAAATGAAGAACAGCTGCTTGCTTTTATTGGTGAAAAAGGAAGTGACACGCCATCTATTATTCAGGAGCGCACACATCCAAACCTCTCTAGCTGGATCTATGCTAGCACTATTTCCACTTCCGCTCTTGGATGTTAATGAGGGTGATGGAGCTAATTAGCACCGGGCCATCTGACTTTGTCAGCAGCTGCAGATGTTGGAGAGCTGAAAACGAGGCGTAAGACAAAATAACAGAGAGAAACGAGAAGCTAAAGGGAATCAGGTCTATGAAGTAAGTGTTTCATGTTTGCAAATCAGCTGACAGACTCGTAAAGAACAATGAGTCATTAACAAACGTACACCCCCTTGCTTATTATTTATCGTTTTGTGCTAACGGAGGCAAACCCAAAGAGACAAACAGGAGCACTGCAATCGGAAGTGTCTAACCCTGTCAGGCGATAACGAAAAAAGATGTGTGCAAATGCATGACTCTCTTTGTGATAAGGACTTATCCAGACATCAGCAAAGTGAGAAGCCAGGCAGGCAATGTTGATTCAACTTAGCAACACATTCTGCACAGCAAGCAGCATAGTTGTGAGCAGATCAACACATAAATCTACATCCTTTAGGATCATAGCGCAGTCACATTTTAGCTTTATTCTTCCCAGGCATACAGACATGTAAACTAAATCATACCTACAGTTTATACAAATAACACACTGATTGCCACATTGAGAAGCTCAGTGCTCATTTAACTGGACTGGGAGTGTATGAATGCAGAACTATTGCATTGCTGGAGATTTTCCTGTGCTACGTTAGCAGCCAAACGTCTGTGTGGAGCGTTAACTCTGCAACCACAAAAACACCCCTGATGCATACACCACACTCTCATACAAACAATACACACTCCCAGTTTCACACATTCCAGGCAAATACATGTGATCTGTTGTATTTTAGCAAAAATAGACAGGGAACTAACTAAAAAAAAGCAGTGGAAATAACAAATATTATAGGAATAAATTATAATAACCCAGTAATAGGGAGGGATAATTATTTATCAAAGAAAACTAAAGTAATAGTCAAACAGAAAAAGAAACGAGTAAACAAGAGAAAAGTAAGAGGACATGTAAGAAAATGTTTATTTTCAAGGACAAACTGTTTCTCACCTGCCACAGAACCCCTGTCACCTCCTGTCCTTCCTGGTTCTATGAAAGCAACTAACCCTGTCTAGTAGTAGAAAAAAAAAAAGAAACAGAAAAAGGAGGGTGAAAGGGTGGGAAAGGGTTGACGTGTTGGCAGATGATGCAGAAGAGAACAGAAAAGGCACAAAAGGAAAAAAAAAAAAGCATTGAAGTTGTTAAAACTATCAACCCTTCTCGGTAAGATAGATTTACCAGCATACCTGCCTGCAAAACGGACAAAAAAAATAACATCAATCAACAACCACTACTGCCTGCAAGAGTTAGGACAGGTACCACCTATGGGGATTCGATTCCATTTTCGATACAGAGCTCACAAAACAATACAATTCTCCATACAGATGATTAGCTTGATTAGATTTGATATCGATACATATTACTTTATACGTATAGCTTAACGCCAGTGACGTGAGAAAACCAGCAAAATAGAAAACACGTCTAAATGTCTGCTTTTAAGGAGAAAGGCACTTCCACAACATTGCTGGCTATTTTGCTTGCTCATCAATCTTAGTTGCTGTTTGCTGTTCCGTGCTCTGAACAGGAATCATGCATTGGTATACCGCCCCCTAAATATTAAGGAATGTATTGATATTAAGAGAAAAAAATTTGATACAATATAATTTTTAAAAAATATCCATATATATATCGATATTTTGATTTTTATGCACAGCCCCACCGAGAGCGCACCCAATGATTACATGAGTGACATAAAGAGAAGACATCTGGAATGTTTTCCTCTGCGTTCTACTCAGTTTCTTTGCTTTTGTGTTTACTACAGTGAACTAAGTGCTTTTGTGCTATTTTCAAGCTTACCTGAGATTGAACTACTTTCATGGTTTACTCTATTAGCCTACTGTAAAAATAAAAATCAACCTCTATCTTAGCAGTGCCACATGATGCCAACTATGACAAAGTAAAATTCCACACGAGATAAAGAAAAAAAAAACAGCTCATCAGTGATAAGTGATTTCATACTTCTCTGAAATCTAACTGGTAAACCCAGCAGTTCTGTCTGGCTCAGTAACAGACGGCCATCTAATGAGTAAGCCATAGTGAGCTCAGTTGGCTCTGTAGTGTAAATAAGGTGAATAATTAGGTGCCTTTAAATGGGCTAACTGCTGAGGCAAATGGGTCCTCTCTCCTATCTCGTTCCTGCTCCAATATCTCAGTCCACCCATGCTAATCCTTCTATTGGCAAATGTGAGCAGAACAGCACTGCATCAAACACACAGCAGACTCAATTCACAATTCTCATCATTTTATTGATCAGAGTGAAGCAGGACACAGTTCAATGGGTTTTTAATGAATTTGTTCTGGTTGTTTTTGGACCTGCTGTAGCAAATGTGAACTATATTGGGCTGTGTCAACACTAGGGGTGTAACAATACATCGATCCACATCAATATATTAATTAAAGGATTGATGATCGATCCATTTTGTCATCATATGCTTGATGTGATATATGTCTATTTAGATAGGGAGATGATATTGTATTATATTAATCACAGACTTGTGAATTAAACTCAATTGAAAACATATCAGACATGTGATAGAGAAACATTGTATCGTCCCAAACAAATTGATATTATATCATATTGTAATAAAGCTCGTGATTTATACCCCTGATCAATATGTGACAACAGAAGCATTATTCACAAAGAGCAAATGCTAAATTCTGTGCAAATGCTAAAGCTGTGTAAAACAGCTAATAGCTGTCAGTGCACTGTATTACTGAGGTGGATTTTTATACAGGTTAAAATCTTCACTCTTTGCTCTGACTCGTGCTTAAAGTGGGCCGGTACTCACTGACCCACTTTAAAGTTGTCAGCTTGCAATCGAACCATGAAACAGGTATAAAGTGGAAGGTGTAAACTTGATCATTGATTGATACAATAACAATGTTTTGTAACAACAGATGTAATTTTAAACGGTGACTTACAACACATTTGTGTTATTCGGTTTCTTAAAAAAAAAGAAGAAACAAGCTAGGCCTGTGCACTGGCAAGAATTTAGTGATATAACAATTAGAGGTCATGATACACTGCCTGGCCAAAAAAAAAGTTGCCACTGAAAAGAAAAAAGGTCACACACTCTAATATTTTGTTGGACCACTTTTAGCTTTGATTACGGCAAGTATTCGCTGTGGCAATGTTTTGATAAGTCCCCAGATTTATTTCCATCCAAAAATGTATTAAAATTCCAATAATCAAAATTTTAGTCTTAAGTTATTAGCAATAGATACTTATATAGAACTTATAATTGACAAAATACTAGCTAAAACCTAAACAAACAAAACTTTATGTTCGCCCCTTGACGTGCATACTTTGCATGTAAACCTGACGTCCCTGACGCTCAAAGCACATTGGGTGTGAACGCAGCATTAGGCTTCTTGGAAGTGGAGGAGCCAAATGGCTGATTGACTGCTGCCAAGTAGCAATCAGACTTACAACATAAAAATGAACCGCTGGCATGAAAATTTATATTTTAATAGTTCAGTGTATCAATATTTTCCCACAACCCTAAAGAAAACATTGTTTCCTTAAAGAACTCACAATAGGAGTCTTATCCAGACAAAAGGCGAGACACTGTTGACAGATTCTGTGGCTAAACCCTCCCCTCTGCCTGAATATCTCCACTGTATAAAATCAGCTCACATCCTTTCATCTAAACCAGTGGGTTGAAATAAGGTGTCATGTGGCCCTGGAGGCTAAAACTGCTCTCCTGCAGATCACATGAGCCTGCTCTTGTCAGGTGAGATCAGATCTCACCTCAGACCCTCAGGATTCCCTAATCTTTGCTCTCTGGTCTTTTTTCTCTTTTTTTTGTGTGTATCTCACGTTAAGATACAATTTTATCTTAAAAAGGATGAAATTAGTGTGAAGTAGGATGAGCTCATATGTTACTGTGACAGTTATTCATAAAAAAAAAATAAACGTTTCTGCTCAGAATGATGGCTCTTCATAGTGAAAGGCGAGACAAGTTGTCCTCCATCGTTAGCCGTTACTCTGTCCAATTGTCAAATTAATTTTTCAGTGTTTTCAGAAAACGGTGCATCTGGCACATTTGCATTAACTTGTTTGGAAGTGAATAAACAACTTGGCTGTGAAAAGAAACACTTTGAGGGGGGAAAAAAGACACAAATAGAACTCGCCGCCTGGTCTGAATGGACAAGTCACAAAAAGAGAGAAAGGTGCCAGCAGAAATAACCAATTATTCACGATTTTTACTAATGTGCAACTTAAAAAGGAGCAAGAAACATTGAAAAGATAAAAAAAAGAGAAAATACTGAATATTTTTGAGTCAATATGTATTTGGGATCCATTTATGATGCACTAATCCCCTAAAATCCCACAAATATTTAAGAATGCATCAGCTTTAAAGCAAAAGGCTTAGTGTCATTGAAGATTGTCATATTTTTAACTAATTGAATGTCAACCACTAATTATTACAGATGCAATTTTGCTCGATAAATAACTTTACAACCCTTAAAAACAGCTTTCACAGCAGGTCCTTATTAAATGCAGAGTGCTCCAAGTCCCAGTTTGGAAATAAACACAACAGACTTTAGAGGTTTGCAAATGATTAGGACCTACTGTGAGAAACAAAGATTATGCTACATTAACATTATCTCCTCCAGATTTTACAAAAACACAGTTCAATTCTTAAAATAACAACAGCCTGTTATGTAGAGTCTGGCACCGCAGGATTCTGTAAATGTATGTCTCAATGTGTCTGGCTTTAAGTGTGAAATAATGAAAACTGTCTGTTCCAACAGTTCAACATGTTTACACTTTAGCTAATCAAACAAAATGACTAAAATTGTGTAGAGAACATCAGTTAGCATTATTATTCTGTAGTAAACCCTGCAGCTAATCAAGTTTTAAATGCCTTCTAAAATGATTTTATCTGTTATTAG
Organism: Anablepsoides rubrolineatus; assembly: GCA_031762495.1. Taxonomy (NCBI): domain Eukaryota; kingdom Metazoa; phylum Chordata; class Actinopteri; order Cyprinodontiformes; family Rivulidae; genus Anablepsoides; species Anablepsoides rubrolineatus. The sequence continues at coordinate 7,753,060 of JARVGW010000427.1, read as the reverse complement.
TACATTTTTAGAACCCTGACTGTTCGCTATTTATACAGTCTTGCAGCACAGACCGTGTGTGTGTGTGTGTGTGTGTGTGTGTGTCTGTGTTGTTACAAGTGTGAAAAAAAAACACTAATTATTTTTACTGGCAAGACTCTCATACAGTATCACATCTACATGCATGACGTCTGCTGCAAACTAATGGTCTTTTGCAAAAAAATAATAAAGTAAATGAGCGCAAAGCTGTAAAAAAAATACAATACTTTATGACAATTTATCCAGCTTTAACCAGTGCGTTTTGTTTTTTATGCACAAGAACCAGTTTTGGGTATAGTTCTGCTCATAACCTAACTAATTTAGCGGATTAGCCTTTTTGCTAACTTCGGAAAGACTGGTTATCTTACACAGAGTGTGTGTGTGTGTGTGTGTGTGTGTGTGTGTGTGGGGGGGGTATTATACACCGGTTATTGATGATTCGATTTTTTACACTTTTTAAGCCCAAAAAATGATGATCGTATTATACTCAAAATCATATTGTACATGAATAAATATGGTAATTTCAAAAGGTGTTTAGAAAACTACAAACTGGATCAAAGAAATGTTTTATTCTGAAGTATCACAAGTTAGACAGAGCTATAACTCCGGTTTGGATTGGCGGTTATTATCTTATTTAGTTGGTTAGTGTTTAGTGAACCTAACATTTTGGTTAGCTGTGTCTACCACTGACAAGAACCTACAATATATTTAGAACTTAGTTTTTGCTTAAAGATAAAATCCTTTGTTTTTTTTATGGAATGAGTTTAAACCCATACGTATGCACAAAGAGAAAATGTAAACACACACAGTTTAAAGCACATAATGTGATCAGTTAACTCTCAGATTATTATTTGGGAATCAGTCTCAGCTACTATAACGCCAAAATTGATATATAGATTTTTTTGTACCGTACAAACACACAGATCTGTGCAAAGTCATCGTTAAAAAGTTAAATAATAGGAGAATTGACTCTATAATTATAGTTTTAATTGTAGAAGAGTATGATTAATAATAAAGAAAATAAAATTGGTATGACGGGGTTCTGTTTAGATTTTTTGGCAACAGCTTTTACTCAGCACAGTTGTGTAATTATTTATAAATGAGACTAAGTTCTGCTCGAGGATTCATCATAAATCTTATTTTGCACCAAGACATCTCTGTTTAGACACGTCATTCTAATCACGGAGTTACAGCGGGGCCATTAATCAAGAATTAATTCATACATTTTCACAAATATGTTGTCCCAATGGATCTTTAAAACTAGATTCCTTTCATCCCTAAAATCACTTTTTTCCATGTTTGAGATGCTGTTTGTGTTGCATGTATGTCTAATTAAAGTCATACATCATCGCTTATACACACAGTACTAAACTCAAAACCATACAAAGTCCCACCTGACCTTGCAGTCAATCACCCGCTATGACTACAACCAAGAAGAATGTAAGCTACGGTTTTTTTTTATTTTGCTTTCACAGCTTTGATTTTTCATTCTTTCCAAAATAGCACAGATGAACACAAAGACGAGACTTACGCTCAACATACTTGTTTTGACAACGTGACGCTGGGGAGCGACACAGAATCACGGTCGTGCTAAACACTTTTCAACTATTTGCCAAAGTTAATTTAAGAATCAAATGACACACAGCTCTTGACATTTTGACAGCTGACTAAGCGGTGAATCAGAAGTTCTGCTGCCAAAATAAAGTCAGAAAACAGAAGCAAAAATGTCGTTATTGGGATTTTTCAAGGTTATTTGACTGCGACAGCCATCTTGGATCATGCAGGCAATTTACTCGTTCGTAAACTGCTTTGAATTTACTCAACTCAGTTGAGTGGAAGCAGTTAGCATAACCCTGTTAAGTAAATTCAACCTTCATTTTTTAGAGTGTAGAAGTATCTTCAGTGGTTCATATCATATTTTTTAAATTGCCCTTTCATCTTTTTTGCCTTAGGCAATGATAAAGAGAAGGTAAATCTCCCTTTTGCAAGTTTTTGTTACCTACAAAAAAAAAAATCCCATTTGATTTGTTTACATTCAATTTTGGAAGCAAATATCTCTTCCAAGTATCGTTTAGAAAACACATATTAGAAAAAGAATCGAGGCATGACCAGGAGTTTCCACTGGGTGTTTGTGTTACTGGTCTGTGACTGGCAGACATCCTGAGGAAGGCCAGTTGCTGATAAGGCTTTCAGGCAGGGAAACGACTGTTTATACGTTGAAACAGACGCCCTTGAAGCAAGCCACAGCACACACCTCACTGCACAAGTGAAAATAATCTGAATTATCTGGAGCAGCGTGGGTTCAGAAAAAAAAAAAAGTCAGTAACGGTCCAAATGCCAGACATCTGCAGACTGGAATCAATAACGTTTTTTTTTTTTTGGTTCACTAGACAGCCAATTAAACAGAGTGAAAATACTAAGAGAATTCACAAAATAAGAGCCTATTTGCGAGCCTTAGCACAGTCATTTTGTCATTCTCCATCTTTTCTCTATTATGCATAAAAGGGCAGTGAGGATATAAATGTGTCAGCTGACAGAGAGGCGACATGAATGCAGTGGGCTGAAGCCTCCTTATTGGTATGCAAGGAAAACAACAGCAGGGAAACAGAGTTCTATTCTTGTCCACATACTGTATTCACAGGCGTCACTTATGACCTATTATTGTTATTGAACTGCCCAGGTGCCTCATTTATATGTAACTTAAAAAACGTATTCATCGTCGCGCTGTTTGAGGTTCTGATGAGGAGTAATCACAATCCACGAGAAGCTAGGACAACGTGTCGTCCCGGCTCCCAGAGAGAGTCTCTTGTTTTGAAAAGAGAAGAACAGCGGTGGTGTGTCGCTGTCACAGTCAGACAACAACAGCTTCAGCATATTTCATGATGTGAAACACGGAGAACGGAGCTGAGCTAAATTACACAGCTGCAACTACACTTGCTATTTTTGGCGCTTGTTATCATAATTGCTGATAATGAATAAATGTTTTGGTTTTTTTTGTCTCATGCTACATGAGGAAATCAGCTAATGTCTTATCATTTCATCAATAAATCCTAAAACAACATTTAAGACCTAGCATTCATTGAAGAAATGCACATCACTACAATTTTAAAGGGGACATATCATGCAAAATCAAATTTTTTAGCCATTAAATAATTATTTTTAAAAAACATTTATTTAATAAGGGCAGTGTGCAATTAAAACATAAACATAAAAACATTTGATGCATTGCACCAGATTTAGCCCAAGGCTAATTTACATCTGTAGTCCTTCCAGACAACAAAACAAAACATCCAACAGTAATAAAAATAAGAAAAGAAACTAACAGAGTAAAATAAAATCATTTCGCAATAAATAATAAAATTAAACAAACACCCCACTCTCAAACCACATAATTAAAAAGTTATGTTACTGAACATTCAATTAAAAATTTGTAATTGCAGTATTGAGTAGATTTGAGATATTCTCCATGATCACCCAAGAAACCAACTAAAGAATTGCAGGTCTCCATATCCCCACTTGAAAAACATCCGATACATTTAGCGATAGCTTAATTTACCATCTGTATTTCCAACAGACAATAAACAGATATCACTGATAGGTAATAAAAACATACAAAATAAATTTATAAATACATACATATAACAATTGTAATCATGCCCACCTCCACCCCACTTTCCAACACATTTAATTAGAAGTAAATTCTATAATCGATTACCTAGTGTAATTTAGTGATTGCAACATTGGGTAGATTTAAGATGTTTTTTAAGATTATTTTTAAAACTAATAAAAGAACTACAGGATTTTGCATGATCGGGAGCAGCATTCCACTGAGTGATGCACTTAAAGTCTCTGGCTTTGTCCAAATTCAGGGGCTGGGTCCCTTGAAGGACCCGATATGTGGGACAAATCCTTGGTTGACTGTAAAGACCAAAAAAAAAAAAAAAAGAAAACGAGAAAAGAAGTGGCTGTGAATTTGGATGGTCTACCTTCTGCTTTATTCACGGCCATAGTCCTGTCACCTAGCAAATTTGACAACAATAAATAGAAGCAAACATAGATCAAAATGAGCAAAATATCAATAAATCAGTATTATAAATATCATAAAACAACAAAATTAGCTTAAAGGCAATATTTGAAGAACTAAGGGACTCGCTGTATATGCACGTTTATTTCACTATACCAGCTCTTCTACCAGCATTTCTGACTATTAAAAAAACTGCCTGTTTATACAGATGACAAAAGCAGTAAAACTATCGCTTGAAACTTCCTAAGTGCAGCAAACTGTGGTGAACATCTTGAACTGAATCAGAAAGGTTTAATAAAACCTGTTTGGCGAGTCAAGATATAATTTGCTAATTTCCTAAAAAATGAGCAAAATCATTTTTACTCTGCCTTCACCTTTGCCGACAGGTATCTTTGTTTCTTTATTTGGATCCCCATTAGCCATTGCTGTGACAATGGCTACTCCTGGGGTCCACAAAAAACAGACAAAAAATATATTACAAAAATAATAATCAAGTTCAGTGAAAAAGAAAAGCAGAAACCTGGAAAATCTACATCATTATGAAACAGCAGTATTACCCAGAAGGCAACCTCCACAAACACAGTTTGTTGATTCTGACAGGAAGCTACATGTGGTCACAACCTTGTCTGAACAATTCCCACAGATCTTGCCTTACAGAACTACAAATGGGGGGAGGAGGGAGGTTACACTGCAAAAACTGTCCATCTGACCAAGTTTTAAAATCTTATATCTAGATAAAAAGTCTTTTTGATCTTGTTTTGAGACTGATTTACTAAACAAAAACTGAATATTCAGAATAATAATCTTGTTTTTAGAACGTGTAAAATTATTTATCCTGTTAGCTGAAAATTTTGACTCAAATTAAGTCAAAAATTTATGCCACTGGAGTAAGAAAATTTTACTTTGTAAGATTCTTAAAACGAGAAAAAAATGAGTCAAATCAAGTATTTCAGGAATCTTACCAAGTAAAATTTTCTTACTCCATTGGCAGAAATTTTTGACTTAATTTGAGTCCAATTTCCAGGATAACAGGATAAATAATCTTACATGTTCTGAAAACAAGATTATTATTCTGACACAATCAGTTCTTGTTTAGTGAATAAGCATCAAAACAAGATCAAAAAGACTTGGTTAAATTGACATTTTTTGCAGTGTACATTGTGGGTCAGAGGCGTGTTGATGCTAAAGTGTTTTAATGATTTGTTTGTGACTTTTGCTTTAATGACTATTATTTATGACATGACGTCAAATTGTTCTGAACGCCATTTAGGGGATTCGAAAAAACAACATAAAGACAAACAAACAAACAAAAATCCTCTGATAATCCTCGTTAAGTATATCGTTCATACAAAACAGAGCCAGCTTCATTCACATGAAGGATAGCTTAGAGGGACTGCAATGTTTTCCTTTGGGTTAAAAATGGAAAAACCACACACAAGAAAAAGTTCATAAATCTCTACAACTAAAAAAAAAGGTTTAAATCTCTAAAAACTGGAGCCACATGTTGACAAAGACTTTGGGGATTTGTATAATTATAGATAACAATGGAAATCATTCCTTTGGATAAATAGTCAGTCTTGTGTGGGAATTTGTTTCTGGTTGAGTTCCAGTTACACGCAAACAAGAAGAATGTTGACTCAGGCATTTTACTCCTACTCACTGTTTTGATCCAGTCTGAGGACATTTTTCAACTACAGAAAGAAGGAATTTAGATGAGCTAAGCTTGCTTATTTTCAGGAGTACAAACAGCTTGTATACCTCTTTGCACATCACACCCATCGTCTTATCTTTTCTGACACCCTTTGTGGTTCTCTTCTTTTAAAAAAAAAAAAAGCCTAAATGTCAAATCTATTTGAAAGAAGAGGTACATCCAAAAAGAAGAAGCTTGTTTAATGGCATCGTAGAGCAACAGCTGCCCCTGGGCTGAAACACAGCGGGTCAGGGTTAAATTCTTTCACCTAAATTTTATTTTATTTTTTCCCAATATATGTTGAGGCCAAGCTAGGAATAATTTACAGCCGAGTGCTGCAGGCAGAAGAACTCCACAAAGACAAAAAAAAAGGTTGAGATTAAAGTGTGAATATTGAAAGGAAAAGCTGACAATTTTATTAACAAAGCTCCTTAAACGTTTTCTGATCGCGTCGGTGTGGAGTCAAAGTCAGCCCACCCCTGATGTGCCTCTGTGCCATAGAGCAAGGTAGAGACCGAGGCGAAACATCAACGTGGAAAAAGGCAAGACGGCGCTGCAGCTCGATAATGTGCTGAAGGGATGACACGGCGGTCTGTGTGACCAGTCAGTCAATGATTAAACAACAAAAGATTTATTACTGAAGGAAAATCAATGATGAGAAAGTTGCAGGCGTGTTTACAGATCTTTCCATCCGTGGCCTCTAGATGCATAAAACGGCAACATTTAATCCAGGCAAACATGTTGGGAGAGCAGTTGTACAAAGAAAGTTGTAAAAAAAAATCACCCGTCAAATAAAATAAACAGAAGCGAGGAAATATTAGCCTGGAGAGGAAATGATATCCAACATTGATTAGAGAGAGGAGGAAGAAATGACAAAGCCAAAATGCAGGAATGCAGATTATTGGACATGGCTGTAATCGACAGAGCTGATTCCCTTTTCTCTCTGCCAGCTGAAATAAATCATTAACTTAGATTTCATTATTTGATTTTTTCCAGAGAATTTCACAGGACACGCTTTCTTTTTCTATTTGTGTTAAAGATGTGAGGTGTCCATCCCCTCTTTTCTTTCTTTTTGATCACGTCTATTCAATTATTTTAATTAACTAAAGTTTATAAGCCTTTGACTTTGAAGATTTAAGAAATTTATTGGTTTTCAGAATACTTCTTGCCAGTCTCGGTCACGGACCTTTTTTCTTGGATACTGCCGTTTTTACCTAGCGTGAAACATCAAGGTCCAGTTTGGGAGCATCCAGTGATGGTGTATGAACTGAATGACCAGGAAAATAGGTCATAAAGACTGCTGTGCCATGTATTCCTATAGTGGATATGTGCAACTGTGATCACAGATACTGTACATGAACTAAAGTTAGAATATATAGAATAATGAAAATTTCAGGTTGTCACACAAGGTCTAGTCTTATAGTACAGGTTAAGATTGAAATCTGTAGATGTGGTTTACAGCGATATTGGCCACATATCATATTTGCTGCCTACAGATCATTTTGACTTCTTAATATTCTAAATATATGGCCTACCTTAAAACTTGAACACATCTATATAATGGTATATACCAGGGCTATTCAACTAAATTGCTCCGGGGGCCACAGTTACTACAGGTCAACAGCTGAGGGGCCAAACATCCAGCAATTAAAGTTATTAGGCAAGTACACCAGGTATTACAAAGACTTGTTACCTTTGAAATAGTTTATTTTGCTGCATTTAATCATGAATACAACATACAGAACCCTATAAAAGTAGTGATAATAAAACAGTATCAAAAACAAACATAACACAATATCCCTCATATTTAATACAAAAATTATTTTGACATCTCTGACTTGCCAAATTTTTAAACCAATTTTATTTTCACGTTCATAGTTTTATCTTCAACTGCTTGTAATTTTAACAGTCTTGAGTGTGCATAAAAATGGTTTTACCAGCTTCTAGCCAAGATTCTGACGTTTCTGTAGATACCAAACACGTCTATGTTTAACTAAAAGAACTCGTAGTAATTAAAGTAGAAAACCAAGAATTTGGGCCTAAGAGATGTATGAACTAATTGGCGGGCCAAACTTTGTTCATTCGCGAGCCGGATGTGGCCCATGGGCCAGTTGAAAAGCCCTGGTGTACAGTTTATTTACTAACCATGCACCATGCAGAAGGCTACAGACTACAATAACTAATACATTTAGCACCATTAATACAAAAACACAGAGTCTACATTAAATTAATATTTATAGCAAAATTGATGTGTGGCCAAAAAGAATGTTTTATACTCAGAATATAAGATTTATAGATCGGCCTGCCTCAAGAATATAAGTAGATGATATGTTCACCACTCAGACCCCCTGGTCATACTGTGACTATGAGCACTGTATGCCTGTATTTTCATTGGCAATATACTTGGTATTGTGAGCTACTATAAAAATTAATTATATTTATAGTGAATTTGCTATTTTAGGCAATAATTCAAACATTTGAGCAGTGTAAGTTGGTCCATCACCAACAAAAAGAAATGTTTGCAGGCTGTGCAAAGCCTGTTTCATTAAAACAACTTAATGAAGGAGAAACATATCGAGAAAAGGGCCTTTTCATAACATGAGTTTATTCTGTTGACCTTTTAATCACAAACATAAACTGAGCAGCAAAAGAAGCTGACATTGATCTATTTTATAGATGGATGCTCACGTGGCGTGAATGATTCTGTGCACCAAAATAAAAATAACTACATCATATTCAACGCTAAATAACAGATTCTACTCACCATGTTTTTCTGGGTTGCCACTTGTTTGTGGATTTTGGCACATATCCACAGTGACTCAACAGAGACACCCAGCTCATTCTCTGTTACTAATTACTTTTCTAAATCTGGTTCAGATATTGTTTGCTGTAACTGGCTTGTTTTGCTACGCGCTTTATTTTTAAACATCAATTAAACATCTTCCAAGATTTTCTTCTGAAATAAACTCGTTTAATTGCGCTGGTCCACTGAGAGAAATTTGTAAGAATAGGATTTTCTGAAGCTGCCAACTGATTTCAGAGAAAAGCTCATTTCAATACACGAGATAAAAACCGAACTTCACGGGTAAGGCATTTAAGTTTTTACTTCTTTGTCCTTGCCTTGTCTTTTCTAATAAGCTAGGGAAAAAAAAGTCTTTCACAGCTCTGTTCCACTCAGCTTCAGCCTTTTTTTTCTTACCTCATTAACCAACTCCCCTTTTTTTTATTAATCACCAGGCCAGTTCTGCTTTGCCGTGAGTGGAATCAAAATTTTCCCTCTATGTTACAGATATGTGTAACACAGGCGAGAAAATTGATTTTCACTCAGCTGCGACTGGAACATAATCCATCACTTTTGTATTCTGTCCTTACAGAGCGTGGATAAAGAAAGAGGTCAGAGGCCTACGGTTATGTGAGGTGTTTCAATTTCAAACTTAAACATTTTAATGTTGTGGAAAAGACCCTACATTTTTCATATTTCATATCAATACTAACTTTCACATGGTGCAAAACTAAGGAAATTGGGTAAATGAAAAAAGAATTACTTTATTTTCTTTGATGTGATAGCCTAAAGAAAAGACAAACAAAAGTTAAGCCAGTGTCAGAAAAGTTCATATACAGTATTACTTAAATGGAAACAATATGCCATTAGGAAACATATTTATTGATTTTTTTCAGACAATATAACCATTACAACATTTGGACTTTTAGAAAATGTTGTAGTCAAGATCACCTTACCAGAGATCAAGTCAAGACCAAGACCAGAGTGTAATGAGACCAAAACAAGACCAAGACCAGAGTGTATCGAGACCAAAACAAGACCAAGACCAGAGTGTATCGTGACCAAAACAAGACCAAGACCAGAGTGTATCGAGACTAAAACAAGACCAAGACCAGAATGTATTGAGACCAAAACAAGACCAGAGTGTATCGTGACCAAAACAAGACCAAGACCAGAGTGTATCGAGACCAAAACAAGACCAGAGTGTATCGAGACCAAAACAAGACCAAGACCAGAGTGTATCGAGACCAAAACAAGACCAAGACCAGA
>JARVGW010000427.1:7717316-7729279 GCA_031762495.1 Anablepsoides rubrolineatus | reverse complement strand
AATCCAGTATTCAAATTATTTGGATCAATATTTAATCATCTTTTCATTGATTTTGGAGTTATCGTGATATATATCGTTTATCGCGATATAGCCAAAAAATATCGGGATATAAGATTTTCCTCATATCGCCCAGCCCTACTGCAGGGGTGCTTTTTTTTCCCCACATCATGTCGCCTGCCTGGATCTCTTCCTACCTCACGAAGGCACGAAGGAGTGTTAGAGGTAAGCTCGCTTCAACCGCTTTTTACGACATGGTCTCATTTCTGGACTCAGGCATTTTGTGAATGAGGCAAATATTTCCATTAAAATTCATAAGCAAAAATATTGATCTGAGTATAGTACTACCCCCCAACTTTGTGGATGATTTTATGGATTTAATTTTTCATTTTATACTTGAATACATACAGTATTTCTATCAATATCGTGTTTATTTTGTATTTCTTCCAGAGAACCAGTCATTCTGTGTTTGTCTGTGTCTCTTTCCTGTCCTTTCAAACCACTCTGAACCTGGTTCTGCTGGAGGTTTCTTCCTGTTAAAAGAGGTTTTTCCTTTCCACTGTCACCATTGTGCTGCTCAGGATGAGAGACTGTGATGAAGTAATTCAACTTAATCTGCTGGCTTCTTTAGTTTCATTGTTTTTTCATACAGTGCCCTGAGACGACATTTGTTGTGCTATATACTGTAAATAAACTGAATTAAATTCAATATCTAATCAGATCCTTATGTGGGAAACAAAAATTAAATCTGTATCCGGGACAATGTCAGCTATAGCCTCAAATCATTAGCAAAATATAAATAATGTAGCCCTTCTAAGGTAATGTAGAAAAGTGAATTATTAATAAGCAAAACATGGACTTGCAGAATCCACATCTGAGCATTCATAATAGCTCGCTGTCACTTTCTACCATGAGTACAATAAAACAAGTCTATTAAATACCCACCATTTAAATAATGCAATATGTTTATTGATGGCATTGTACTATTCAATCAGTGTCATGTTTTAAATTATTTATATTTAGATACATATTACCCGTATGAAAGAAAATAAAAGTCAGAATCTGCCTGACTTTCCCCCCTTCGGCTCTCTAGCACAAAGTCAGTGTAATGCCTGATTGGGATTATGGATGAATAGCAGGTAATTGTGCAGAAAATTCCCAGCAAGCAAGTGAGCAAGCTGATGACATCTCTGTCCTGTGAGTTGCAGGAAACCAAAAAAGAAACAGAAGTATCTGACTGGAAGTAAATTAACCCAAACATTCAGTTTTATTACTGAGTGTTTTGTTCGTACATCTAATTCAAAATAAAATCCAACATTTATGCAACCATCCAAAGTCACTAGGTTCAGAGAATCTTTATCAGGCATTGAGATTTTTGTTTTAAGATCAAAATAAGTTTCTGAGTGAATAACTGATTTATGTCCTGTAGGCTGGTTTTAGATCTAACTGTCAGTAAGGGGCTTACACTGATGGGCTCGACAAAATGTCTCTAACACTTATACTTTCTTGGTTCAACAGGTTTATTCTGCCTTCTTTTGAAGCTGGAGGTAAACACTTCATCCATTCATCTTTCAGTTATTATTTTACGAGAGCCTACTTCACAGTCTGTGTAAAAAAAAAGAATCTGATGCATCATGAAGCAACTTCAAAGACCAACAGGAGACTCACCAAATTACAAACCAGCTACATGACTGCAGCTTCTCCCCTCATCATGTCTTATCTTCACCTCCTTCCATCCAGACTTCAGTTACTGAACCAAATAAAAGCCTCAAACAGTGAAAACCTTTAAACTTGGACAGATTTTTGTGTACTACAGATGTATAACAAATATGGAAAGGGGTAAATTAATAACTTTAGGGGGCACTTGTTTTAAGTTAGCCTGAATTAATATACTATAAGGTATATGTTGTCTATAAAATCCTGCTAAAAGATTATATTGTTTTCCGTATGTATTTCCATCTTTTCTTAGAATAATGAGAGAATTTGCATTACCAGTGAAACTGCAGTGTGAATGCTTAATGCAGAAAGATTTTTAATAAAGCTGACGAAGAAGCAGAAAATTTTAGCTCAATATTTAAAAAAATAATTCAGGTGAAGGTGAAAGCACTTAATTCAGCACGAAACAGGTGAAATTAGTGAAAAAGTAAATAAAACATGCTAAACAAGGCTAAAATTAGCTAAAGGTACCGCATAGCGGTACCATATATGACCCCCATACATACCCAAAGCACCAGTGTACCAGAAAATAAACAAATAATCTGAAGCTCCTATGTTGAATAGTTTTTGAGTCATTAGCATTTTAGGTGAATTCAGATGGAGCCCCCTCCTCAAATATGGGGTCTATCTTAAAACCGTTGGCTGGCACAGTGTAGGTTGGACACATCTACACTGAAATCACCAAATTTAATGCTGATTGGTGCAGTCGTTTCTGTGATAAATTTGGGTCATAATAACCTAGAAGTAGCAACAAGTTAAATATAACAAACAGTGAAAGGACTGTAAAAATTATAAGAAAATTAAATAAAAGTTATTTGTTGTGAAACAGCTAAAACAGCCAAACAAAAAGCTCAAGTATTTTCTGAATTAAGCAGTAAGAAACTGAAATTATAATAAAAAGGTCAATTAAATTGAAAACTAGCTCAAACTAGCTAAAAAGAAGCTAAAAAATGTGCAGAAAGCACCCGAAAAAAGCTTCAATTAGCAGAATGAAGTGAAAAGCAGCACAAAAATGTGCTCGATAAGACAATAAATAAACTATATGAAACAGATTTTAAGCAGGATGGAGCTCTGAGAGCAGCAGGGCTGGAGATGTTTGTGATTATTTGTGTTTGGCAGAAATAGGTGGTGTTGCATGGGGGTGACGGCCACACATGTCACATCAGGAGGCATGATTATCCACCAGGATTACACTTTAATCAATCTAAGGCACTAGACCCTGTCTGTTACTGCGCTAATCCCATCAAAAGGAAGGGCGCTTTCTGCCTGTCAGCTTATCCCCTCCCCTTTCACCACCATGTTGAACAGCACAGAAAGCTGCACGTCAAAAGTCAGGCGTCAGGCCCCGACTCAGCAGCACTGCAGCCAGTCTGCCAACAAGTCAATGTCAAGATGCTGCAGAACGGGCCTTCAATCACTGGGGAGACAAATTAGGCACAGCAATACACTTAAAAGGAACTGATTTGTTATTTTTTTAAGATAGATGTGCAACTCTAATGCTGCAAAAGCAATATTTATTTGATCAATTAGTCATTTAAGAGATTAAATGAGACATATAGGCTTTTAAATCCTCCTTTTCACATTTAAATAATTCAGTAGAGGTCTATATAAAGTGGAATTGCAATGCTTTGGTCTGAATTCCTCCTTATTGTTGCTCCACAAGCCCCTCTTTCTGAGCTGTGTCTCAGATCAACTCGTTTTGAGGCTTTGACTTGGTTAGATGGACAATTGTTGCAGATAAATAAAAACACAAAAAAACATTATGTATAAGAGATCAGTCTAATTTTGGCAATATTATGTAAAATCAACTTTTTTGAGTTTTATATCAAGTCATAATGTTATCCCCTCATCAAAAACATACTCAGAGTCTTTGACTCATTCATGATCCTGTAGTGTCCTGAGGCAGTCATTCAACAGAACCAAAAATGGCTGATTGGCCCTAGAACCGCCTTTTAGGTGCAGCTCCTCCTCTGGGCTGTGTCTCCAAGCTGAGCTTCAGCATCACCTCCCTCGCGACTCCTGCAGGCTAGCAGCACCAACAGCTAGCAAACAAGTGGTGAAACTCTGTCTGCTGAGCTCGTAATACTTCTCAGTCCTGTCCTTTTTAGATTTAAAAAAAAATACCTAAATTTATTTTCAGATGCCAACGATGATTGAGTTCTTAAGAAATGGTTTGATTTCATTTCTGGAAGTAAACTTCAGATGAAAAAAATTACATTTGTTTATATATTTGTGCGAGCCATTTTACGGATGATAGTTTTCAGAACATAATGGAATTAAACAGTGGACTAATAACAAGATTATCTCTAAAAGACGATGTAATTCCAACACTCAGAAAGACACAAACACTGTTGTTGTCTGCCCAGATGAGCTGAAAACAACTCACGTTGTTTTGTTCAGTTGTTTGGTCTATCTGTGATCTATGGTTACCATTCATATCTTATATTACAATCTGTGTTCTTTAGTTGGCTTACACCACGTTTTAGTAATAAATAAATTAGCTCAACATTGACGTGTGTGTGTGTGTGTGTGTGTGTATGACTGGGAGATATTTTACCAAGCTGAAACATCGCCTCTCTACTTGCTCCGGTTCTTTAGAAAATGTACTTTCCAGGTCAGATGGTAAGATTCAATTGTATCATGAGTAGCTGATATTTTATAATGTTTTTGCTTTTTATTATTATTATTATTATTATAAAGTAGGCTACAATGCTCCAGGTTGTAAACGTCATGAAGCTGTTGTGATGATGTGCAGAAATGGGGGTGACAGAAGAGGTAGGAGGTTCTTAAAGAGACAGAGGCCAATTTCAAGGTGTTTAGAAATGGCTGTGATCCCAAGTCTAATTTATTTTTTATTTATACAAATTGACTGCATTTTAATAAGCACTGAAGGTGACCTTACTCTATAATGGTATAGAATTGAACCATAGACCTGAGAAACACATAATATTGCCCCCTTTAAAACATCAATTCTTTCTTTTCTTTTTTCTTGTGAAATTCATCAAAATTGGAAGATGTGAACTGCCTACACGCTAAAACACTAAAGCACACGACAGTGCTCAAACTTACGTGTAACATTTAGGAAAGTTGCGTGTGTCTGCACATTTGCACGAGTGGAAAAAAAAAAAGAAAAAAAAACCTCTCTGGGGTTTTTCCTCTCCTCCCTCAAATTCACTCACACTGCTCTAATGAATAGAAGTCGATGGAGCACTGGGGGTGGGGGGGGGGGGAAGATGTGAAAGGAGGAGAGAAGTCACTATGGGACAAAGACACACAAAAAGGAAGACTCACAAGCTCACCAGCATTCAAGATAAAAATAACTCGGGAGTCAGGAAGAGACAGAAAGCTGTGTTTATATTTCAGCAGACCACTCTCTCGTCATTTTGGTGTGTTTGTTTCCGTGTCTGCGTGTTAGACAGAGAGAGGTAAAGAGTAACGTTTAACGTCGATAAAGGAGACAAATGAGTGCATACATGAACTGTAAATAAACTGACGCTTTACGCAGACAACATAAGCTCACCATGAAGCCACTGCCAGATAAAAGAAAGGGCCACTTTAGATCGTCTCCATCTTTTCACAACAAACGGCCAACGACATGGCCTGGTCAGATAAGCACGTAAGAGAATAAAACGTTCAGATAAAGACGCATCATGCCTGCAGTGAACAGATATACTGCCCATCTGCTCCATCCTGGTGACAAACTGGGTTTGTTGAGCAGGCTGGGTTTTTTTTTTTCTCTCCATAATAAGACACAGTTGGCACGATCGGCCCAACTGAAATGGTTTGGGATAAATCTGGGACTTTGGGTTGTGGCCAAGCTGCCGCGTTGGACTGAACGATTTGAAGAGGCTTAGTCAGACGCAGACAATGCACAATGCTCCCGTCCTGACACAGAAAAACAAAGTGACAGTGGGTTACTATCGGCTTGTGTATTTTGCCACACTGCAGGTTGGCGGAGCATGTGTTGACTTTAGTTACCGCTGAGAAAAACGGCACGACCACACAGCAGGGACAAACTGTCAGGCTTTGTAGTAGGAGAAGCGGTTTTGAGTTTTATTTTTTAATAAAATGTAAGAGAATGTGTCATACTTTGGTCCTTCGCCCACTGGAGTTAAAGAAATCAATAGATGATTTTAAACTTTAATTATATTTACAGCCCCTGTAGGCCTTGAGAAACCATTCTAATTAACTTGTCTACTCAGAATTTGTTATTCGAAATTGATCCTATTTGTCATCCCTAAAATATCTCTGGCAAAGTTTCTAGAAATGTTTTTAGCCACATAGAATTCTATAAAACCCACCCGATATGATGTAGTAACTAGATAAATTGCATTTCTTGTAAAATATTATTGTGAATGTCTGTTGCTGAAAACCTTTAGGTGAAAGCTGCTGAAATTGAGCTGAAAATGTTTAATAGCAAAAGTTTTATTGTAAGTTAAACTTGGAAATCTGAAAGAAGCAAATAAAAAAAGCAGAAAACAGTAAAAAGGAGCAAATTTATAGCTGAATTAGCATAAAAAATCTAAAAGCTAAAATAGCTTAACATAGTAGAAAGCAACTGTGAGACGCATGAATAACACAAAATAGCACAAAAAAAAAACATAAAACTACTAAAAAGTGATCATTTGTAGTAAAATCTCTAAAACAGCCAAAGTTTTCAGTAAAACACCTAAAATGTAGCAGAAAGATCTTTAATTAGCATAAAGAAACATAAGAAACACAACTTTGCTGATTTTAGCAGAAATAAGTTTTAATAGCTACAAAAAATATGTATTTAGCTTAAAATGCTAACTTCAGCTAATAACAGCTAAAATTTAGTTAGATTTGTATCAAATAGCTGAATATAGGAGAAAGCAACTGTAAAAAGCATAAATAGCTCAAATTAGCAGAAAAAAGCAGAAGAATAGCAAAAAGAAGCAGAACTAGCTGAAATAGCAGAAAACAGCTAAAGTTAGCAAAAAAGTAGCTAAAATTAGCTGAAATTCAAAAGAGCATACGCAGAACAAATTGTGTAAGGTGTTGTAAAGATTTACAAACATTTTTGAAAGATTTAAAGAATGTTGAAAACAGCTCCATTCATTTTCAATGGTTAAAAAAGTGGCTAAAAAAGTGAAATAGCTAAAAAAAAAGTATAAATAGCAGAAATACCAAAAGTCATAGCCGGAATGTCCTGAATGAGCTGAACGTTTTGGTATATGAATTGTTGAAATAGCATAAAAATTGTGGAACGAGAAAGAGGCCAAAAAACATACGGAAGACGAAAATGATCTCAATAGTGTGAATGCTGTGAGGCATTCAAAAATTTGTAAATTAATAAATTCTTTATGTGTCTTCCTTATAAAATCCAATTCACATAATCCTTGCGGTCACCTGCACCCTGTTTACGAAATTTATTTGCTGTAAAATAAAACCAACTTTCGGCGAACACACTGTTTGGTAGGGCGTCCTGAGGCGTCGCCAGCTGAAAGAAGTCGTCAGAAAATCCAAGATGCTTCTCTAGCTAAATGCCTGTTCATGGGGGTCTCATGCTACAGAGGTTAGAGACCATGAACCTGGAAAATACCTGATGCTCAAGTTAACTCCTTGTTACTCTCAGGAATAGAAAAGAGGGAGACACAACAACACAAACAAGCAGGCAAATGAAAACGATCAACCTCATTTTAATTTATCATTGATTATCACTACAGGCCTAGTTGCATCAACATTTTACAAGCTATTTGAATCCATATAACATCATTTTTCTCTGCAGGAACACTGTCATCTAACGTTTAATTACCAACAATGTAGGTGTAATGCTGGCTCATCAACAATATAATAAACAATAAATTGTTTTACTGCTTATTTCACCTTTTTCTGCAGCACTGATGATGAGATTTTACTTTAAAAAGCTGCACAGAAACTATACACAGTTACACATTTGGGGGTTGCTACTTATCAGTGTCAGCTCTCCTAAGATGTTGAAACATTTCGTACAGTTAATGGTATGAATATTTCCCTCTGATAGATGAAGCTGGATAGTCTGAACTGGAAAGCCATCTTGCTCTTTGAAACTGTGCCACAGTGATCACAGTGAAGAGGAAGCTAATTCACTCTGATGCTCAGGTCCGGACTCAGACGAGTTTCATTAATGTCACCTGGAAAAGAACTCCAGTGCCACGAAATGGATCAAATTGAGTTCGTACGCAGGTGCTTCCTAAATCCCTCAATTAAAGATGCCAAAAAATATCTGCTGATCCTGCTTTTCTCACTTCTCTTTCAGCCATCGCTTCTCATCTCTATTCTCACTTTTCCCCATCATTCTCCTTTTTTTTCTGTCCGCATGATGTGTTGCATTAAAAAGAAGAGTTTTTAGGAAGATATTTGATTGGAAAGGAAATACAGAACACCTCTTCATTTGGCCTTCTCACATATGCTAAAAGAAGGATTTTGCCTCCACTCATCACACCTTGCTTTTTTATTAGTGACCATCTCTCCTGCTTTCATTTTCCCTCTCCTAAAATATTTGATCTTCATATTAAGAAAGAAAATTGTGCACAGGAAACACTCTGCAGGTTCCAATCTTTCAGGCGAAATGCTTTCTAGCAGCAGGATGAAAGTCACGAAGCGCTGATTTGAAATCAGGGGCTAACTGTTATCTGATTGGCTGACATGGAGAGCCGTCTGTAGAATTTTGTTTCCGGGGAGAATAGGGAGATAATGGCACCCTGTCAGCAACTTCTGTGGCTGAAGGAACCCAGAGACAGATGAACAGAGAACTGTGTAAATGTTTTCTTACTTTTCTTTTTTCTTTTAGAAACACACAGAAAACATTTGATTTGTAGGCAATCACTTTGAAGTCAAATTTAATCAACTTTGAAGAGAATGTGTCGCAGTCCTTGACAGAATTCAAATCGTCAGATTTTTAGACTAAGATCATTTTTGTAATAGCTGTAGCTATTTCCAATCTCCTCCAATGTTTTACATGATTTGTTGCTCCTCATCTTTAAAATTCTCTGGGTCAATTATTTGAGGTGGCCAACCCTATCTCTAAAATTACTGTAGAAGAGTTTTTGACAGGTCAATCAATTCAATAACGTGTATTTTGTAAGAGCTGGCAGAGTATAACAGCTGACTTTGAGTTGCTCTGTCTGACTTTAATGAGCGTAGCTTTTGCTGTAGGCGCTTCCTGCTCTGACACCACCTACAGTTGTGGATGACTCTGTTGTACGGATACGTCTGGCTGTGTCGTAACCATTTAAAGCCAGGCAAGGCTGCAGTCACAACCACAGCTGCAGCTCATCTCCATCTCAGCAGAGGGTTCTTCAGAAAGATGCTTGAACTGCTGCTCCTTGGTTATTTTTACACCCGGAAAATGTCTGAAGCTAAAGATTGAATGATTCACTCTTAAGCACGGGGTAACACTATTGGGAGTGAGAACTGAGTAAAATAGCCCCAGTATGTTGAAATAATTTCTTGGTGTGGCTGGGGGTGGACATAAATGCTCGCACCACTTCATCAGGTGTACACTTTTTTAAATTAATATATTAGTAGGGATGCACCGATATGAAAAACTTAGTCGATATCAATATCAGATATTATTATTGCTGTTATGGCCGATAAACTATATTTTTCTATACCATAAAAAAACGATCAGACCTCTGACATGGCTCTCTACTTCAGTTATTCCTGACTGTCTAGCGTCACTAACACTATCATGATCAAACAAATACCACTCGAACAACCATTTTCCATCCCAAAACAGAAACACGGAGCTAAAAAGTGGGAAATCAATACTGGATGTTAATATCAGCCCAGTTTTACTTATCAGACCAATATTCTACAAAATGACTAACATCGGCCAATACAGATGTTAATGCCGTTATATTATGCATTTTTCTCAGTCAAAATTTAATTTCTTTGATTTATTTTTTAAACTGGACATAACCTCAACAAGCAGGAGGGAGAAAATGGGGACAACTTTGTGCATTAAAATGGATCGTAACTTTCTTTCACAGAAAATGCTTAGGAAATATTGCATTCATAATTAATAGTCACTTTAATTAATCTTAAACTTTTTATCAAACGTTAAGGAAAATCTTTTTTTTTTTTTTACAACGTATCTTTGGACCTATTAGTAGAGAGACTAATTTAGAAGCCAGAACACTTGGCCCTGATTGACAGTCACAAGAGGCCCCTTGATTATAAACTCTCACTGATTAGAGTCATCCATTGTGGGTGTGGGAGATCAAGTGCTGCAATCTATCCTGATTGTATCACAATGACACCTGTGCCTCCTTCCCTCTCACTTATGATGCCGAGTCAATTTCAGGCTCTGCAACGGATTCTGTATTTTAAAGCAACTGCAGGCTGTAAAACAACAATCACACTCCTACAATCTCTAGAATAGTAACATTATCTGTCTTTTTATGACGTATTTGTAGTTTTTACTTGATTGTAAAAGCTGATTTCAAAACAGCTTCTAAATAAGGTCTGAACTTACCATTGACAATTTGGTGGTCTTCATTCTCCTCTGGCTCTGGGTCAGACTCTGGCTCCAGCATGTAAGGCTGGATGGACAAGTCTTCCCTTGTTGACATCTTTTAATTCATTTGTAAATACGTTTCTGGGGAGCTATGTAGTCGTAAACCCCTCAATGGACCGCTCTGGAAGCTGGAAGCAGGGCTGGGTCTGAAGTGCCTCGTTTGGATTTAAAGAGACAGCCTCAAAACGAGTTGATCTGAGACACACCTCAGAAATGGGGTGAAAGGGGGGCTTGTGGAGTTACAATAAAGAGGAGGAATTCAGACCAAAGCATTGTAGTTCCACTTTATATATAGACCCAACGGAATGATTGTGATGTGAAAATTGCAAATTCTCTTTTCACTCATTTAGATCCTATAAGTTACATCTGGTTTTGATTCATTATCCCTGAAAGTAAACATTTTGTTTTCACACATGATTTTCAGTTTGTTCCACACAACCACCACAAATGTTGCTGGAGACTCCTTGAAAAATGCCTTTTGGCAACTAGTCACAGCCTATTGAGAGTCTAAAAAAATAATAAAATCATCTTTTACAGAACTGCATAAATCCTGCCTTTGATTGTTTCACTGTTGACTTACTGCACGTCTAGTCAAAAAAACGCTCGGGGAGTTGTACGAGGAAGAAAAGTTTAACCACAACTTTGTATTTAAAAGTAGAACACTGGCTAAATATAGGCCTGTCCACGTGGTCCCTGGTGGGAAACAAGTGTTTTAGCAGCTCCAATGAGAAGCTGAAATGCACAAACACACTCACACGCAGACAAATACTCACAGGTGGAACAGCAGTCAGGGGTCAGGGTTCACTGAATCCAGGTCAGGATTGAGGCCGCTGAGACCTCACACAAAAAAAACACCACACACAAACACACACTCCACTGGAAGCTCCCAGTAGCCTCAAAACATCTTCGTGTGTTCGCTCTCTCACACACAAATGCACTTAAAGTTCTACACAGAGGCAACGCTGGCTTCTGTTGCGCTATATTCCTGAGCTTCATGCGACCCATTAGGGCAGCACGTCTCACCATAGTTTGTTTGAAACCTGCAGGAACGTAAAATAACTAAGAAATACGCACACACTCACGGGTCTTTTTATCTCACATCCCCCTGCACTCTGTTACCTCAGCCCTTTTTTTCTGCCTCCTGCTCGTCGTTTCAGCTGCGTCTTTCTTCTAGGCTTCTGTCATTTTCCAAAATATGTGTGCTTTGGCCTCTGAGCGAGCAATTTTTTACCTCAAAAACAACAAAGGCGAGCATCTGTGTCTCATATGGGTCTTTGTGGGAGAGAGAGAGAAAAAAAAAGGCCATAAAGGGAGATAGAGAACTTTCAGTAGGAAAAGAAAAAGGGATTAGGACAGCATGTGATGCATTTGTATTCTGAATAATGTTTAAACAGTCAACAAGAAACGCAACTAATAAGCCAAGACACCTGCTGAGGTGAGGAAGATGAAAATGGCAGAACGACGCAGCAGATTACCTAATCATGAATAACACTAAATAAATTAGAATAGTTCCTGGTGAAACTATGAAAGGGCTTGCTACGTGTCTTCCAACTTAAAAAAAGATTTGAATTTAGTGTTCGTTGGAGATCACTGCGATCTACTAACATCCCAGTTTTGAGCCGATTATGTCTAAAAATTAGGGGTGTAACAATCAGGGCTGGACTGGGACCAAAAATCGGCCCGGGCATTTTTTGGTCCTGGCGGCCCACCATCATTATTTATACAATAT
>JARVGW010000427.1:7696473-7710396 GCA_031762495.1 Anablepsoides rubrolineatus | reverse complement strand
ACTAAGTAAAAGTAAAAGTCACAATAAAAAAAGATACTTGGTAAAATTACAAATCCTCAAAAATTTACTTAAGTACTTTAACAAAGTAAATGTACTTAGTTACTATAAACCTCTGTACAAAACTAACTAAAACTTACTGAAATTATCGACAGAATATAATTCATTTTAGTTTTTGTCAATTTATTTTAAGCCGTGTGGACTGATTAAACAATTATTTATTTATTTTTTACACCGAACAGTTTCACGTTAGCTGCAGGTGGCTTACGGCACCTCATGGCCCATAACGTCTTTTGTTTACAATCTGCTGCTGCTCAGCGCATGTCTGCTACATGACGACAACAAAAGTTGAGAGAAAGCGGCAAAGTCAAATTTGGGAATTTCTTCTAACATGACTGCGAGAAAAATAAAAGCAGGTGTCTTGTGGAAAGAAGTGATAAAATGGGTGGAATACGTCCCAAGGGGAAAAAAACGCAATCAAGCTCACCCAAAATGGCTGAGTATCAAGCTAGCTTCTCTCAGTAGCGCTCAGCAGCGCAGCCAGGTAGCACCAGGATGGAGAAACTATCGTCACCTTCCTAAAATAATCACCCCAGTCGTTTGTTGGCAAAACTGAGTTACGTGATTATTTTAGGAAAGTGTTGCTATAATGGACCACATAGCTGCTAGTCTAGGCGTAGGAGACGGGTGAATAACACACAAGGGCAACACCTGATCATAGTTTATCAACATGCATGACATTATATTAGATATTATGTGCAATAATGTCTTACAAGGAGATTTATGGTAGTATATAAAGTAGTGAGACATTTGAAGCAATAAAAGATGGAGAGATGGAGGAGGTTCAGGTGAGGTATGAAATGAGTAAAATATGTATTAGCTTGTTAATGCTTTTTAAACATATTTTTTTATCATGAGAAGAACTGATTCATTGAAGAGAGAAGAACAGGTGGAGCTTCAGGGTGTGTGAGGTCCTGTTTAAAAACCATATAAATTATAATAGATCCAGAAAGAACAGATGAGGACTAATGTCAGGTTGATTTGTTTTCATTATTATTATATCTTTTGTTTATTTTGTTGCATTGAACCATACATTTAAAGCTCACCATTACCATATTAAATTAAGAAAAAAGCCGGACAGAAGTCACTCGTGAGTTGAGTCGTGCATTAAAGATTTTTAACTTCTAATAAATTTCTTGCACCTCAAGTGGAAATAACTGCCAATTATCTGCATCTGTGTAATCTCCTAATCAGCATAAAACAGCCACACTTTTGGATTATCAAGATGTTTTCCCTCCATGCACCGGCGGGTCTCTAATCACATGCTGATTTAAGTTCTGCCGATCTAAATAACTTCAATTAGCCAAGAGAAGCAAAAATCAAGCATCGGATCTGTTCAGCGTGTGCCGTGCAGATGCAAGCCAGCAGACATTCCTTTCAAAAACTAAATGTGCTTTTAGGGCAACTCTGCCCACGTTGGCAAAGATTTCAACTCTGCCTGGCTTCTGCTCAAAAACTGGACTGGAACAGTCTCAAACAACAACGGAGCCATGAATCATCCGGAGTCAAAAGTGCTGAGCGTACAAACAAAAAGGTAAATAAAGTTGCAGTTCTTTATTTAATCTTTCGCATCCATTCTGGGTGTCTTTTTAAAGATGAGGTTGAAAACGAGTCAGCTGATATAAAAAGGTATTTCACGCACTGTTTTATATTCAGCTGGCTTACTTCTATCCAACCCACAAAACTACTACCCTACTTAAACATTTCCTGCAAAGTGGTTGAGCTTTAAAAGAGGTGAAGTCAGTCAGCGGCAAGCTGTGGTTTGCAGATGAGAGGAGCCGAGGGGCACAAAGTGCACGAGCATCTCTGGCCCGCGGTGAACTCTCCCTTCTGCTGACACTAATAGAAAGAAATACACCTCCTGAAAGCGTAAGAGAAAGAGCCGCGAAAAAAAAAGCATGCGCAGCTGATGACTCGTGTGTCAGCAGAGGATGAGATTAGCGGTGCGCTCCCTGGGCGTTCGTGTGCTCATCTATCTGCGTGTGATCTCAGCAAGGTTTTTTTTTTCTTTTTGGATCCTTTGACTGACACAAACAGAGAATTTTAGGAGATCCGTTCATCCCGCAGCTGAGCTAAGACGCCCTAAAGCTTCTTATCCCAGACTCTGCCACTTATTCAGTGAAAGCACAGGAAAACTGTGGATATAAAACAATTTTAAAATCCAATTAGTATTGCTAAACACACACACACACACTTGTGTGAGAAGTTATGACTCCCTTACACACTCTTACTTCTGGCTCTGGCTTTGCCTTTGTTGCTGTTTTTTTCTTTCATTTCAGTGAAACACAAACTTATCCCTACAGGCATTCAACTTAGAACACAGATTTATAGGCAAACACGCTAAACGGTGAGGGGGTGTGTGTGTGTGTGTGTGTGGGCCAAAAGAGGCATTTACAGGTTCAACAAAGCCCTCGGAGGAGATGTCAGTGGATCTGCAGAATATAAAGCACATGGGAGCTTTGGGCACTCAGCCAGACAACACACAGCGCAGCCTGGCATCCACTGGCACACACACACTTCAAACACACACCGTGAACATTATCAGCTTTTGACATTCTGTACTGGAGATGGCACATACACACACACACACACCCAAGTTTGTATTTCTACCCTTATTAAGACCATTCATTGATTCATTTTCAGATGTTTCCATAGCCTAACCCTGACCACTAAAACTAGCCACCCCAGTACCTAACTCTAACCTTAAAGGGAACACAATACCAAATCCACTTTTTTTGGACTTGCCAACTACAATTTGGTGGTCTTCTGGAAGCTGGGTGTGTGTGTGTGTGTGTGTGGCCTTGTTTTTCCTACACTTTGGGGCCAAGTTTTAAGGATAATGCAGCCTCGTGGGGACTGGATGCTCCTTGTGGGGACCAAAGCCCGGTCCCCACTACTTCAGAGGCTGATTTTGGGTGGGTGGGGGGGGGGGGGGCGGTTAGGTTTAGGACCAAGGTGTGAATTGAGTTTAAGTTAGTTTTAGGGTCAGGTAAGTACCTGTGAGGTTAGCCTTAGGTCAGGGGTACGATAAAAAAATATTAATGGAAGTCAATAGAAAGTCCCCACAAGGATAGAGAGACATAATAGGTGTGTGTGTGTGGATGGGTTTTCCCTACAACATGGGGATTTTTTTTTAACAAAAAAAGTAGCCTTGTGGGGACCAAAGTAAATTGTGGGGACCAATGCCAGATCCTTAATAATTCAGCAAATATGCTCTTCCTGCTTCTTTGTACAAGATTCAGCTTTTTCCACTACTGTTTATCTCATTGTCTGCTAATTTTAGGGGTTTTTTTGGCTATTTTTCAACAAATTGCAATAGTTTTGAACATCTTTTTTTGTCCTGCAAGAAGTACTCATCTATTTAAACATGTTTTCATCCTGAAAGCTGGTCTTGAACCTGCAGTTTCAGGTTTACAAGGTCGCAGCACTGACCACAGAGATACCTCAGCCCAAATAAACCGCTTTAATGGAAACAAAACATCCACCCATTTTCTCTCCTTTCCTTTCCAGGTCATGGAAAAGCTGGTTTCTATTTCCAGCAGTGACTGTGTGCGAGAGGCGGGGTACACCCTGGACAGAGAAAACCCACTCATGCATGGGGAGAACATGCAAACTCCACCCAGAAAGGCCGCAGGCCGGAGAAGAACCTGCAACCTTCATACAGCTCTGCCCCGCCTAACTGCCCGCTAACAATACAACACAAATCATGCTACTAAAAACTAGACCTGGTTACTTTTTCCCAACATGTTTTCATATTTCAGTTTGAAAACAAACTCTAAGTATTCAAGAAATTCCTAGAGCTCCAGCCTGCTTAGATCAATCTGCATAGCTAAAATAAAAAATCAATGGGTGTCAAGCTTTAAAAAAATGGCAGATTTGCTTGTTTTTGTTTCCTGAAAGGTTGACATTTCACAGATACGCTGCTTCATCAGACGCCGTCGATTTGTAAATCACACATTATGACATCATTACACAGGGTGGCCGTGGCAGCCAGCGGCATGTGAGCAGGTCTGACTCACTTCTCTGCACCTCTCAGTAAACCACACTGACACTCCGGTGAGGCGCTGCTCTTCACCAATGCAGGTGACCCATATCTGAGGGGTGAGAGTGAGCTTTTTTTCCTGAAAAATACACGTTATTGTGTAAAAAAAAATGGATGTGGTATTCACAAGATTGTCTCCTTATTTTGTTTTCCGTGTAAACTGATTCTGCAGACTTTGTGCTCATTTAGACCACCAGTTCATTCAGAAGAGGGTGGTATAACTTTTGTTTTGTCACTTTTGTACCTTTTAAAATATTTAATATTTACAAATATTTTCTCCATAAAAAATCAATAAGATCTATTAAAATCTTTCAAAAGCCTTGTTTTATTTGAAATCATCTTCTGCAAACTGGACGTGCTTCTTCAGTTATTTATTCTGCTGCTTTTGGCTTACCTTATGCTAAACACAGCTTTTAGTAGGAGGTGCAACAATATATGCATCTGTATTGAATTGTTCAATACATTATTATAGGTTTAATATGCACTAGGTATCGAACAATACAGATTTTTAAAATGTATTTTATTGACTTGTTTTTTGAGGATGAGCTGTCTTTAACGCTCAGTGGATCTGTGTTCAACTACTCCACCTAGGCTGCGTAGTCGAGCACAGATCCACTGAGAAACTTGATGTTTCAGCAACATTTAATTTAAATACTGTACTTTTGAGGTTAAACAAATATTTATAATTAATTTCAATAAATTACAAGGACATGGAAATTTGTCTTTTTTGTATCGAAAAAATATCGAACCGTGAGACTAAAGTACCGAATTGAATCGTGAATTTTCTGTGTTGTTCCACGCTTAGCTTTTAGCTATTCTTTTCTTACTCTAGGTTTAGTTAGCCTTTTGGCTTTTAGATAATGTTTTGATTTATTTAGATTGTTCTGATTCTTTTAGCTGCAAAGTTAAACTTGAAGTAGTTTTTTTGTTGTTGTTTTTTTCCTGTAGTGCAGGAAATAAGACACGTGCACAACTGAAGCACCCGGTGACTTTACAACATGTAGAAGGAGCTTTAATGTGTAACTGCGGTTAGCCAGCCAACCAGAGCTGATGGTCTGTGGCAGAGAGGCAGAGTGGTGACAGAGACTGACTGTGAATACATGCAGATATGAGAGAGGGGACGAGGGCAGGGAAGAAAGGGGGGTGGGGAGAGACAACATAAAGACATCCCATGTTGTTTCTCAGCCTTCCTGCTCCTGACTTAGTTTTTAACACAGGTTTATAAGAACATTTGCTTCGTTACAGTACTTAAGTAGTTTTTTTGAGGATTTTTAATTTTATCAACTATTTTTTTAACAGCTACTTTTACTTTGTTACATTTTAAAGCTCAAAATGATACTTTTACTTCTTTACTTTAAAATTTAACACCTAGTTACTTGTTACAAAATTAAATATGTTCAAACTCATCATGAAAGAAGATGTTTACTCTAAGAAAATAAAGTGTTGAATTTACTCAACAAAGTCATGTCAACTGGTTCCACTAAGATTAGCAAAGAATATAGATATATCGCTCAATTTACTCAACCTGGCTTAGTGGAGTCAGTTTGGTTCAGTAAATTCAACAATTTATTTATTAGAGTGTGTAAAACTACTTTTATTTTTCCAATTTTGTAAACAGTTTTATTACTTTTACTTAAGTAGTTTTCTCATCAGTGAAATGTATTTTTACCAAAGTCCTTTTCTGTTCATATACTTTTACTTTAGTTATTTTTTTTCCAAGTACTTTATAGACTTCTGCTTTTTAAAGAATGTCTTGAAACACGTGCACGTATCAAGCTCCAGCTTAGAAACATCAATAAGACCAGTGAGGGACTTTAAGTCAAGAAAAGAAAAGGTTTTCATAAGTGAGATCTACACTGCCTGGCCAAAAAAAAAAAAAAAAGGTCTGACTGTAATATTTTATTGGACCGCCTTTAGCTTTAATTACTGCATGCATTCACTGTGGCATTGTTTCAAGAAGCTTTTTAAACCTGACCAACTGCAGCAAACCCAGATCACAGCACTGCTCCCACAGGCATGTGGATCCTCGAAGACGATGTGTCCCCACTATTTAACAGTTCTTAACCAAATTTTAGTCATTTCTGCAATCTCCTTAGATGTTTTCTCTGCTTGATGCCAATGATTTGACCCTTCTTAAACAGACTGACATCTTTTCCACGACCACATGTGTTTTTCCACGTGTTTGTTTAAGAAATGAGAAGCAACTCATTGCACCAGTTGGGGTTAAATAACTTGTTGCAGCTGAACGATAATCACTCATGCAGTAATTATCCAATAGGAGGCTCGTACCTATTTGCTTAGTTAAATCCAGGTGGCAATGTTTTTTTTTTTGGCCAGGCAGTGTAATAGTACAGTAAAACTGAGGGTTTTGTTCCTTGGTAGCATATTTGCATAAACTGTATGTGCAGCATGTGCAAGATCTGATTAAATGAAGATTTAAAACAAAAACAATCATCAATGCACAAAAACATAATGGGTGAATTAAAATAAATATATGGTTTTCAACTACAAAATGCCAAAACGTGTATTTAAATAAATAGTGTTGAAATAGGACGATAAAAATATACAAAATAAAAACAGTAAATGTGATCAGAAAGCAAAAAGCAGTATGAAACTACAACAAAATGCCAAAATGAGAAACAATGTTAAAAGAAATGGTAGATTGCATTTTTCTTACCTCTGTATGTGTTTTATCCTTGCAAATAAAAATAAATGCAATAAAAAAATGATCACTAAAGTTTCAGCAGAGAAGAGAATCTCCTGTTTTGGGTCTTTCCCAGAATTATTCTCCCATCTGTTAGTCGAACAGAGACGTTACAGCTCTTTATGACGCTCCGCTCCTGTCTACCTGCTGAGTAAATTTATTCTCGACGGTGATGAATAGCGGCGGCGAGTGAAAAGGACGGCACGGCGCTGGAAGGCAGACGGGGGCTGGATGAAACTGGGAGCGCAGACTGAGTGGGATGCAAAAGAGCTATTCTTCCTCCCCATCAGAGCGGCCGGGCTTGGAAACACCCACCTCCTCGGCGTGCGTTAAACTGCCTGCTCTGAGAAGCATGCAAAAAAAAAAACTGTGTGTGGCAGAAAATCTCATCTGAGGCTGTGAACACTCATTAACTTACTTTTACTGACACACATTTTACTCACCGACACACACACCAATTCCCACTGAGCACAGCCCTGTGAGGACTGTCTGCTGGGGGCTTTTCAGTGCAAAAAAAATAAACAGCAAAAAAAAAAAAAAAAAGGGGGGGTCTTCATGCTTTAAACGACCACTAATGAGCTGAATGTGTTGGCTCAAAGTGTGTTCTTATATCAAACCCTCCAGGGATGCCCCACAGGTCAGGAGAGGAAACACGACTTTCCAACTAAAATGCTGCCTTAATTTGTTTGTGTTTTAGTTTCTACAATGCCAATTAATTCTGCAACTGAAACCACAAAGGAAAAAAAGCAAAAAAAAAAAATAAGAATTCCACGTAGCATCTTTCTGCTGAAGCTTTAAAGTGATTGTGACATCCATGAAATACAAAAAGTCAAAGAAAATATATTTATATTTAAGAAACTTGGCATAAAACCCATGATTTGACCCTTTATGTCCCTCAGCTAAAGTGAAAGAGGAAGTGACATCAAAGGGGAACTCTTTGAGAAAGAAACAATATTATTTGAACTCTGACTCTTTCTCATCTCTCTATGATATTCATTAAAATAATCTAAAGAAACATCAGATTCTTCTCTACAGTCTGTGCTGTTAGCCATTTTAGCTACGTTCTGTTTACATTTAGACATTCCCCTTTGACATCACTTCCGGCTTCTTCACATGTGAATATCTCAACAACTGTTCATCTTGGCAGCATGAAATCTTTTTCACAATATGTTATCAGTGTTATCTTTCCAAAAATATATTCATATTTACTATAAAGAATTTGATGTCACAGGCACTTTAAACATACTGCATTAGGCTGCTGATGGGAAGGTCTTCTACTAAACAACAACAAGTCCAGTTGCTTTAGTTTCACATAAAAATAAACAATTTTAAGACTCAAAATGTAAATCTGACTAAGAAGCAACAAAATCCGTCTGTAAAGAACAAATGTGGGAAAACATTATGTAATTTCATCAAAGGTTTGCAAAAGAAAGTTCTTATACTTTATATGACTGGAGGATTTGTCCAAAAATAAATAAATCCAACTAAAACTGCTGCGTGCATCGGTGCAAAGAGGATTCACTCCTGAGGGGTAAGGACTTTGAGACATGCCTCTCATTCTTGGAGCGCACCATCGCCTGTCACTCAGCATGCCTTCATTTTCCATCTCCTCCTGGCAGTGATGGAGGATGATGCAGAGTACTTTTTTTTCTTCTTTTTTTTTTTGGCTTAGAGCTTCCATACCATTCACTTTTTTTTTATTATTTCTCCAGCCATGAGAGGTTCATGTCTCCTGGGATGCAGCTTGCATTAATAAATGCCAATGCCTCTGCTCAAGGCATGGAAAAAAAGATCCTCATTACCACAAACTGGGCAGTTTAAAACCTCGCTGTGTAGGGAGAGGAAGTACAAAGCAGATGTTGTGTAACCACATTCCTTCTTGAATCGATGGATTTAAGAAACATTATTTCCACCAATTTTTGATCATTTAAATAAAACATGTGGTTTAATGTTTAATGAAACTGACAATGAGAAACAAGGCTTTTACTGTGTACTACAGTTCAGGACAGGGATGACAGAATCTGCTTTCACTTGGTGGTGGTGGGGGGTTAATATTAGGAGGTGATGAGGGAAGAGGAGCACAGTGATGCTTCTTTTTTTAAGGCATCTCCAATTTAGACTGCCCTGTCAGCTGTGCACAACAAATGAAGCAAATATGAGTCACTATAAATACTTTTTTGGTGGGTGATTTGGTCTCAGTTTGATTTAATTAGGGTGTTTCTGGAGCATTAGACAGATAATTAGAGTCTGTCCCGCTGGAAGTCTTGTAGCCAAAACTATTACCATCCAGCAGCCAGCATCCTTGCTGCTACAACACCTGATTCTAGGGAACCTGAGTAGCTCATCTTCATCCCTGCATCTTTGCTGCTGACCAAGCAGCCACTCTGCAGCAGCAGTAACGCATCGCCCAGACACACGCACACATACACACATATCATACGATCCAAATGGAATAAATCCAAGAAAGCAACGACGCTCATTTTTTCTTTTTTTATTTAAATGCATCAGTCAGGTGCAACGATACTCCACTTATCGTACAAACGCACGCCAGCAACAACACTATTGCAGCCCCTTGAAACGTTAACACACTGCAACTGATATTATTGTGGTGCAGATTGCAGGTGAAGGCGATGAAATCAAACAGGTGCAGGTCTGCGCATTGATGCAAACATTAGAGAGGACGTAAATTGTAGCTTACCGTGAAAATCATGAAGAGGAAAGCCTGCCGACTGTCAGAAGAGCAGATGATCCTGTGCAGATGGTGATGCTGCTGCTGGTTAGTTCCAGCTCTTTTTTGTCCCTCTGGGTAATGTCGCCCCCTGCCGGTTAGAAAAGGTAACCCCTACCGACCTCCCGTATTTATCCTCGTGTTTTCTTGAACATTTTCGTGAAAATTACTATATATTTTTTTTTTTTTCAAGATAAAGCGTATTTATTTATTTATTTATTTATTTTTGAAACATATCCAAAATTCAAAACGTTGTTTTAGTTTTGGTTTATCAGGGGAAAACACCGTCAGATATTAGATTGTGGAAAAAAGACTTCCACCCACTTTCTTCAAAATAAAAGCAAAGGTAAAGAAGAAAATTTAAATTTATACTCTAAGTCTTCACTTTTTTTTGTTTTATTTAATTTATTTTGTCGTATCTACCTAAAAGAAACTAAACATGCAATATTAAAAATGCATGAAACTGCAATAGTTTTGAAAACACACAATAGCATTGAGAAATGTTGCTTTTGATTATTAAAAAAACGTTTTAACAAACAAATTAACATAAAATCAAACCTCGATACGTTTCCTATCCCCATAAGAACTGCAAAGCCTAAGTTAAACTTTATTTTTTTAAATAACTTTTATATACAGTTTGCCATCTTTTAATTTGAAGCCCATGCCGTACAGACATTTTTCTTTGCTGTTCTTCCTAAAACTACAAATATGGCGTCATTGACTGGCTTGAAGGACCTAAAATATTTAGGTGTCCTAATCTATGCCTGTTAAATAGAATAGTATACTTCTATTAAAATAATTTTAAAATTTCTTTCGCGTAGTTTTAAGTTTTAGGGGTATGAAAGATATACTGTTTTCGTCAGTTGTAGCCGTCATTTGGATGCAATTTAGTCCGATTCGTTCAAGCGGAGTGCGTGTTCCGTCGGCAAAGTGACGGGCCAGCTGGTCTTCTAGCAGGAAAAAGCGCCAACTTCCCCCGCACAGTCAGTATTCAAACATTCGAGTAAATGGTTGGAACAACTGGGTATTTAGGGGAAATTTATCAAACCTAAAATCGGAATGAGTCGTTTGGGTAAGGTTTTAAAGCGAGGTGCTCGCTGTATACATGTAGATAGTTTGTTACCTTGAACTAAACTGCTCGAGGCAGCGTGCTGCCTGTTTACTCCTCCCACTTCTTCACAACACCACTCCGTGTCGACCTAGTTTCGCTCCTGTAATGTAAAAATGGATCAAAAACCATAGTTATTTATATTTTATGTTGTCATTGTTCCTTAAAATGAAATATACAACGGCTTCATATTAGTTGTTTAGGAGGAGAGGGTGTTGCTAATCGGGCGTCATTTAGCCAGCTAATGTGTTATATAATTACATTGTTCCGTCCATGACTGGGTTTGAATTGCAAAACCAGAAAGGTCTGTACCGAACTATCTGAGGCTGTTTGTGCGCAATGACAAAACTACAGCATAAACTTAAGTGCGTAGTTACGTTCGTTCATGTTAAACGCTGATGGCGTCCGTTTTAAAAAAAAATGTTGCATTTCTTCTTTCCGCCAGCGGAGTGCGCTGTTGCGCTTCAGTAGCCGAGAAACGAAAACAAACCCCGGAGGAAAGATGTCAGCTCTGCAAGGTGAGAGTGCTGGAGCGGGGCAGGGGAGTCCCGTGAAGAAGAATAGACTCTCTCTGAAGTTTTTCCAGAAGAAGGAAACGAAACGAGCACTGGATTTCTCTGAACCTCAGGCAGAGGAGCCCAAAACTGAACCACATGAGCCTGAGGCGAGGTAGGTCTGTGATTGGATCTGTCGCTTTTCTGATTGTGTTTTGTTCAATAACTGTGACATTCATTGTCATGTGAGTGAAACAGATCCTCTTTTTTTATTTTGATAGCTGCACATAAATAAGGGATTTAGATTTTTAAATGAGCATTTGACTACACTTTTTACATCTGAAAGTAAAACAAAATTGTATTCTCATACTTGCAAAAAAACACAATGAAACCCATTAAAGCGGTCCTAAAGGTTTTAGGTTTCTGCTTTTTGCATTCAAAACTTTACTTAAAATGTACTTTGCATATGTCGATAAATAAAAGACATTTAAAACATTAAAAAGTGAACATAGGTTATGAAGAACTAGTCAATTCTTTGTATTTTGTTATGGTAAAACTTTGGACCAGATATTTTTTCAGTAATCTGTCCTAGTAGGTGGTGATGAGTTGCAAACAATTTTAAGGAAATAATCTTATTTGTGTAGGTATTCCATGTTGTATTGGTATAAAAAAAAATAAGCAGTAATTTAAAAACAAAACCTGTTTTCTCTTTTTCATCCTACAGCAGCTGTGAGCAGGTGGTTTATGGTCCCTCTCCTTGTCCAACCTCACCTGCTCTTCCTGTCTCATGTGAGAAGAAAGAGAACTTGGTGCCTTTTGTGGGCCTCAACAACCTGGGTAACACCTGCTATTTAAACAGCATCCTACAGGTGGGTAATAAAGTGAATTAATAACATATACATTACGACTCTTCTGTGGTTCAATGCATCTGAGACCACATTTAACTTCTGAAATGTCTGTGACCAGGACTTGGAATTTGTGTTGTTCTGCAGCTTTCAAATAGCACATACTTTAAGGCTTAGACTTGTGTAAAAAGTCTTGAATGAGAAGGAAAAAATAGCAACAGCCACAGAGATAAAATGACACAAAGAGCATCTTCTGTTGGAACAGCTTCAGGCTGCTCCACTTTGTTTTTTTCTCCTCCTGACTGATGTGTGTTCAGATCAGCTCATTGTAGCTTATCTGTAGAGTCTGTGTTTAGATGTTAAAGTAAGCACAGGAGGTTTTATCTCACAGTAGGACAGTTGTGTGATGTCCTCAAACACATGTCCACACACACGCACACCGCCTGCTGCTGCAGTGCCATGCTTCACCTGTATCCTAGAATAAGAGAAATGTCATATTCCTCAAGATGAAGAAAAGGATATTACCGAAAGGATGATTGCTCCAATGTGGTTTTGCTTTGTTTTTATTATAACTCTTTCATTCATTCTGTTATAAGTGCAAGACTTTTTAAGAGAGAAAAAAATCCACATTGTAGCGCTATCACCCTCTTAATGCTGCCATGGTTCACCATAACACTCTGCGAAGCCCCACAGTCCATCCATAAAGAGGATAAAAGTATGAAAAGTGCTTTAGACGGTTGCAACATATAGTGAGATTCAAACGTTTCTTTATAAAAATATAACAATCTTGTGTTAATTTTGTTTGCAGGTTCTGTATTACTGCCCTGGGTTCAGAGAAGCCATAAAGAACCTGTTCCTTCTGTCCAAAAGGAAAGACGAACCTAAAGAAGAAACTGATAAAAGTGAAGAGGTTGGTTCTGAAATATCTGAAACACAACAGCTACTGTAACATCACTACCCCCCACTTCTGTCTAAGCCTTGTTCAATGCGTCAACTATAAACCAGGCTTTAGAAAGTTTAAGAAATGTACGGATAGGGGAAAAAATGTTATGGATGGGAATTTACATAGAGTTCAAAAGAAAAAACTCTGAGTGGACCGAAGATTAAGAACTGAATGTAATGTGTCTTTAGGCTTGTTTAAATTCATCCAGTTTATAAGATGAAGATGTGATAAATGTTTTATTTCTTCAGCCACAATGTCAGCAGTCAGATGGTGATCACAACGCTCTGCCGGCTCCCATTGAGCTCCTCGGGAGTTTCAACAGCCTGATAACGTCAGTGGAGCAGCTGCAGTCCAACTACCTGCTCAATCTTAAGGACTTCAGTGAAGGAGAGCTGGCCACGCCACCTCGGAAAATACTGAACACGCTCAGGTAAAGTAGGGTTCATTTTGCTAAAGATACAAGCAGACTAGGGGTGTAACGAGACATAAAACTCACGAGACGAGACGAGATTCAGTTCTGAGTTGACGAGACGAGACGAGATTTTAATATTAGTTTCAAGAAAACTTCAAAGATCAGTTTTATGCTGCAAAAAGGCTTTTATTCTGTTTAACATTTATTACAAACTCAACTGATGTCTTTCTTTTTCTGATTGAATCTCCTTAGACCTTGGAACTTCCAACTTCAATTAAAAAAAAATGATGTTCAAACAGAACTTTCCAAAAACTGAACATAAATATAAAACAAAATAATTATTCATTTTCTTTATGATCTTGCATGCCTTTACTTATTCTGGCATTCACACCGAACTTACCAAAATTCAACATAAATAAACAAAATTATTTCTTTCTTTCTTTTATGATCTTTGCATGCCTTTACTTATTCTATGACATTCAAACTTAACTTACCAAAAATTCAACATAAATAAAAAAAACTAAAATAAATATTCTTTTTCTTTAAATTTGCATTTCTTTACTTATTCTACATTACCTTCAAAAGAACAA
>JARVGW010000427.1:7639417-7674089 GCA_031762495.1 Anablepsoides rubrolineatus | reverse complement strand
TTCCCCTTTTCCTTGTTTGTAAAGCACCTTGTGAAGTCTATTTCTGTGAAAGGCGCTATATAAATAAAATTTTACTTTTTTTTTACTTAACATGAGACAATATTTACTGTGTGCAGAATTTTGTCAATAATCAATGTCACATAGTGGATAAGTGACTCACATGAACAAAATAATATGTGTGACAGTTTTCACCCTCAGCTGTTAACCATAACATTGATCAATAACATTTAAAGACCTCAGTTAGTGTTTCTAAGTTTAGTCCATAAACTTAGCAAGTGCTAATCCACTAATAAATCTAAAAAAATAGCAAAAGCCCTAAAGCACTAATCAGGAAATTAGTTCCGTTATAAGTGCTTTAGGGCTTTAGGGGAACTGTGTCCACCACTTAGAAAAGGTTTGGTTAGTAAATGTTTTATAATGTGTGTAAAAGTACTTTTACTTTCCCGATTTTTGTGAGCGGATTTATGACTTTTACTTAAGTACTTTTCATATCAGTGAAATTCATTAAAAAAAAATAATAATTTAATGTTAACATATTTTTACTTTTACTTACTGATAGTTATGTTTTTCAAGTACTTTATAGACCTCTGTTCACAAGTGTTTAGGTTAAAAACAACAAAAAACAAAGATAAGAAATAACCAAAGTTAGAGATTAACTAGAACATTATGTCAGGGACCATCCTTTGAAGCTCCACTGATAACCTTTAGGGTTAGAGGAATGTTGCTATTTAAAGTCTATTTGTACCCAGCACCATTTGTTTGAAATGCTATTTTTGGCTTTTTGCCACATTGCAACACATCCAACATTGCTAACCCAGTATGGTTAGCGGGGTTAATTCAGATATTTTTTCTTCACACTGGGACTGTGACACTCAACAAAGCTAACATGGTTTTTAGGATGCCTGAATTATATTCCTAAATGATTCCATGTTCAAAATTGCATCTGTACCTGTGAAGTCATGGAGTTGCGGCAGAGTCTCCATGATGATGCCAATGAGAGGCAGGTAGAGCATGGCGACTCGAGCCTTGACTTCGGGATCGGCGTAACGAGGGTCCGAGTCGTGGCTGGACAGGAGGTTGTGAACAACGCTCACCACTTTCTTATGCAGACCAAACATTCTACAGTCAAACAGAAAAAAAACCCACACAGTATATGAAAGAAAACAGTCACACAGAAATAGTATTTTCATTGCACCAAACATACTAACCCCTCATTATCTGGGTCCAGTATTACTGACAGCTGCGATAACACGAGTCCAGCCAGAAAATGCTGCTCTCTGAACGGGACAGACAGCTCAAACATATTGGCTATTTTTTGGTCCTGAACGTGAGTGGAGAACCCGGAGCTCTATACAGGGTAAGAAAGTTCAGCTTTCAGTTTTGTTTGCAGCGTCTGATAGAAATAGTGATCATCCTCCATGTTTTTTTTTGGTCTGACCTGTGAGGTTGCTGAAGACACAGATGGGGAAGGCGAGGCAGGTGGGGTTAGCAGGCTGCAGGGCAGATTTAGGGTGACGTAGTGCTCGTGACTACAAACAATTCGTAAAAAGTCAAGCCGTAAAGACTCCATCGTTGGATTCTGCAAAGCGTAAAGCTTCGTGGAGACCTGCGCAGAGTAAAACAGGTACAGTGATGTAGATCTTATCACACTGAAATATATTGTTTAATTTCAGATTTAAAACGTACTGAACCAACACAAACTTGGATTTTTTTTTCAACTGTTACGATGATCTGAGACTCAAAGTAAGAAATGTACCTGTTTCCAGTAGACCCTGATTAACGAGAAGACAAAGCCTCGGTCCATGACTGACAGCAAGTCATTGAGAAAGAAGGCCAGGCTGGTGTTCAACCTCTCCACCAACTCCAGGTCCTGAATGGACAAGAATTCTAAATCCTAAATTTGCTTTGTAAAGCACCAGAAAACGTCAATTATGTTTAAAAACATAACAGGGCTAGGTGTCACCTAGGACGTGGCTATTCGGTATGATTTTTGATACAGAGCTCACAACAGTGGCGGCTGGTCAATAGGGGGCGCTAGGGCGCCGCCCCAACACTATTTTTGGTACACAAAAATATAAAAAATTAAAATAGCAAAATAAAATGTTATAAACGTTTCGAAAAACTTCCATTTTACTCATGAGTTCTGCACATGTTCAGACTATTTAAACCGGTATGTCCGGTATTCAGAAAATTCATATAACAAAACTAAAAACCGGTTTTCAGTACAAAACGGTATACCACCCAGCACTAAGCAGGATGTTGTCAGAAAACACTTGACCTGATTGGATTTACCTTCTGGAAACGAGACACAATGTCCCCAGCGATGGTGCTGACCAGAGCTGTGATGTCGTCCATGAAGCGTTCAGGAAACCGGTTCTTCCTGGGTGACTCCAAGCGGTCGGTGAAATAAAGGTGGTGGATAATGCTTTTCACCTGTGGCCAAAGTGTTCATTTATATACCACCACACAAGATACATGTCAAGTATTTTAAAGAATAGTGAAAAAAATGTTTTAAAAAGTGTAAGCATAACCACAAGAGCTTTGTGCCCTACCATGAGTTCAAAGAAGAACCAGGCCTGTTGTAGAGCACCTTCTCGGACGCTTCCACTGCTCACCACCCACTGGAGGGCCAACTCCTCATGGAAGAGCTGAGCAGTAAATTTAAAATATATAAAGACAATGAGACGGAGCAGGAAAGGCATAAATAAATAGAGAATGAAACGGAAAGCAAAAAAGCCAAGGAGGAAAAAAGTGAGATGCCCGAAAAAGTATCTTTGTTTTGAATATCTAAAAATTGTACAAATAAACAAACTGTATGTAGCTAAAAGTACGAGTTCACACTGGAAATATAAATCTAAAGTGTTTAGTTATGAGGTTATAATGTACAATGAAATAAAGCTTAATGGGCTGAAAATATTGGTAACTGGTATATTAGATTTAGAACAAGTGACTTTTGTCCAGGTCCTAATAACCTAAAGGAGGAACCAATCATTAACACTGAAAAACTATACTCTCTAAAAAATGAAAGAACAAAATCCAGTAAAGCTCCCCGACTCTGAAAATAAACTTCATTAAGATAAAGTCAGGTTGGATGTTTTGATTCAAGTAATCAATTCTAAATGCCAAATTTATACAAAATAAAATAACCACATTGATCATTAGATAAATGCATTTTCATTACTATGAAATACAGTTTAGAATTTTAACCTCATGACTATAATAAAGGGGCTAAAATAGGTTTATTTGTTTAAAAAAAAAATTTAAATTAGTTCTTGCAAGACAAGAATTTATTGCACATAAAATCCATAACATGCTAAACATAATCGTTTTAATTCAAGACTAACATCCAAAATAGTCTGGCTAACACTAACTTTTGTCCAGCAAGTCTTCCTTAATTTTGCTAACAAAGACAAACAGGACTTAATTTGTTTTGGACAAATTTTTCCCATCATGTCATTTTAAACTTACTGGAGAACAACATTGTTGTGAGGTACAAACAAAGAGTATATATATTACTGCTAGAGTGAGCCATGCCTATCCCCCTCACTGTTAGCATCTGTGACAACATGGAAGAGTAAAAATGGCGAGGATACATCGGCTCTAGCAACTATTAGATTAACAGCAAGCCCAACTGGATCTGTGTCACAAATCTTTTGTAATATTTTTACAATAAATTCATATAATTGTTACTATATTAACTTCAATCAATAATCATGTAAAACAGCTAGATATATACCAGAAAAATCTATATGCAACGATGATCTAACCAGACTAGAAGTCAGTCAATAACCTTTTAGCTAGTTGAAAAGTTATGATTTCAACTAATAAAAAATATTTATTATTTCTTACTGTCAAAAATAATAATTATATTTTATTTGTAAAAAATAAAAATTACCAGTTAACAAAAAATATTGTCTGCATACCCGGTGATGGTTTAGGATGAAACTTGTCTCTACTGATATTGGCTAACCATCTTCTCAACAGGTCAGGTTTGTCTAATAGAAACCTAAAAATTGTTAAATATAAAATATCATCTTACACTCTGTAAAAATTACATAAATCAGAGGCAAAACTAGTTTGTAATATTTAATAATATGTGCTAAATTGTAGCATGACTCAGAAGAATGCTACTTTCAGAAGCTAATATCTGCTAACCAATTCAGTAATTAACAGTGATTACATCGGCTTTATAAGCTTAATTTAAATAGGATAAAATCTGCTTGCTTGTAAAATGAGACATGTTTTCTTGTTTCTCTTCTGTTTGTATATTCAAAACACACACAGCTTTTTTTCTATTTTTCTACTTTTATATATACATAACATACGTACCTTAATGGTGGTCCATTTATATGGATACACCTAAATAAAATGGGAATGGTTGGTGATATTAACTCCCTGTTTGTGGGACATTAGTATTTGGGAGGGGAAAACTTTTCAAGATGGGTGGTGACCATGGTGGCCATTTTGAAGTGGGACATTTTGGATCCAATTTTAGTTTTTTCAATGGGAAGAGGGTCATGTGACACATCAAACTTATTGAGAATTTCACAAGAAAATTAATGCTATGTCCAATATAATATTTTTGTTGTTATCATTAATAGTTTTTGCAGTTTTTACATAATCAGCCTTTTATTGTTTGCTCTTTTGCCAATATGCACAGTAATACTAAATCCAGACTCTTAAACGGCCTGGTTAGCGCCGCAGCTGCTACAGTGGAACAAGACTCACTCCAGTTATTATATATAAACTCATTGGGTACAAAGAACTGGATCAGCTGAGACAGGCTGGTTAAACATTGTTTAGACATTTTCTGAACAGGTTTTGTGTAACTATAACATAAATGAGCTCTGTAGATTTTGTGGAATGACAGCAGCTGATTAAAATGATTTTTTTTGGACTAAGCTAACAGTACACTATAAATGAAGACTTCCTAGACCAAGTGGATTTCTCACAGTCAGCTTTAGCCAGACTAGAGGCATCAATCAAAGCTCCTCAATATAACCAGAATAAAAAAAAAGCAGTGACAAACAGCATTCAACAAAACTACACAGAAACCAATTACAACATCAACCGATGCAGAGGCAACACATCCACAGACAGGACAAGTGAGGATTGGGTGGGCTCCTCCCCCAAGTGCAAGTGGCTCTACCTTTTTAGTGGGCAACCGTCCTGTTAAAGTTTGCAAGAAACTGGCGCTCTCAGTGTGCGAAGACATGCGATTGCCACAGCGCTCCATGGCCTATGAGTGGGGATGAATGGAACGGTGACAGCAAAGTTAGTGGAGGAGCAACAGCAGTGTGGGGGGGCTACGCCTCAGCACGCAGGCAACTCTGTGTGCTGGGTCACACATACCCCACACATACGTGCATAAAAGACACTTTTGTGACTGTGCTGCACATACTTCTCATACATGAAAACACAAAACATGTAGACACAGGACAGGGTCACAACGCTCAAATGTTGTGCCCCTAATCTAAGACTACGTGCACACTGCAGGTCTTAATGCTCAATTCCAGTTTTATTATTATTATTTTTTTTAATCCAATTTCTTTGCATGAAAGTTATATGCACAAATAAGCATATTCCGTAAAAATTCTGCGTTTTGTACTGGATTCCATTTTGTTTTGTCAATTCTGTGATTCCGTCGGCATTTTCCGCAGACCTACATATCTCAGTCCTATTTTTTTTTTTTTTACACAACTGGGAAATTTTTCCACGTACCCCCTGTAATATGCTCACGTACCACTAGGGGTACACATACCCCTGGTTGGGAATCACTGCACTAGACAACTTATGCCAACTTAAGAACATTTTAAAAACGTCTACGTTGAAGATGGAATTGAAAAAAAACAACAGGAAATTTCTTTTTGGCATGTACATAATGTAATTCTAACAAATTGATAAAATATATAACTTATATTAGCGATTTAGACATAAAAAATGTTTCATAAGTTGGTATAAGTGTGACAGGGCCTACAGGAGTAGCTCATCACTGATGCTACTTGTTGATTTGCATCGTCAATTCTGAAGTTGTGCAATCAGAGCCAAATAAATAATTATCTGACATGCTTGTTTGGTTCAGTGTTTATTCCTGAACCTGCCTCTGACTGGAAGCTCCGGTGTGTTTGTGGAAAGAAGTGACGTGCTAAATGAAAAGTATCGATATGGTTCGACGTTACCATTATATGTTTCTGTAGATTCTCAGTCATCCAGGACACGGAAAGTTAAAAGAGCAAAGGCAAAGATGTTCTGTAGCTGAAGCCATGTTTAAACTGCATGACTCAAGGTTTGTATCATAATATGGATCGATCTGCCTCACAGACGCAAAAGTCGGATGAAATGCGACACGACCGTTCAGACTGAAGTCGCTTTGAGGCACAAAAATCAGATTTGGGTCACATTTGCCTGCAGTGTAAACGTAGCCTAAGGCATCACTTTATGCAGTGCCTTACAGCAGAGACACAAAATGGTACAAAATGGGAGCCATAAAATCATTTCTACTGATTTTACAGCCCGTTCTTAAAGCTGCACCTTTCTGTATCTCTCCAGGTAACGCTGCAGATACATTAAACTAATAAAAAACAATCACTACTCTAAAACATCTAGGGTGAATTTAATACTAGTGGGTAATCTAGTTGCGTTTTTATGATTGATTTATGATTTATTATCTTGTTAACTCAATGTGTACATTCTTAATATATCCTTGACAATCTAAAATCACAGAAGACAACACAAAGATGTAAAGCAAGAAAAGAACTTCACGTGTGTTGATACTCGTTCACACTCACAAATACACCAGGCTCTAGTGACAAACTGAATACGATGAGGAGTTAGCAGAGTCGTGCAGTAAAACGAGCTGAGATAAAAGTGTGTATAGAAGGGAGAGAATGGGATGTTATGAATAAAAAAAGAGAAAAATCTGTTATGTTGATGGAAGTTATTTCTAACACTACTCTTTTTCTCCACAGTTAAAACATTCATCTCTAAATTTGCTGTGCATACTTAAAATAACGTGTCTGGGTTTAATCGTTATACCACTGTACTGAAACATACAATGGATGGTAAATGTGACAATCAAACAGAAACAAAGACAGGAATAATAATGGTAACAACTGACTTTACTGAATCTACATCTGCATGACATTTCATGCAAGAACTGAGAAAAAGAGAGATGTTAGATGTAATAATTTGTTTTCCATACGTGGCATTAACAAGTGTCCTATCTGATCCAATCACAAATGCACAACTCTTACAGTCTAACTCTGACATTAAAATAAGTCTCAACTTGGGCTGAGAGTTGTGATCATATCTAACCTCTCAGCTTTGTATGTGTCCAGCGGTGTTTTAAATTTGTAATCTGGCGGCATCATAACTCAGTGCTACAACTGACTGTTTGATTTACAAAACATCAACACAGTCACTCTGAGAGTCTGAAGTGATTTTTAACCAGCGGAACAGAACCTGATGTATGACTCGGCTAAATGTATACTATCAATCCAACGGAAGCCGTTTGGTTTTGCTTTTTTGCATTCATACATCTAAAATAAAATGCAATAAGCTGCCTGTGCCAGCTCATCCCCATCCATATCTATAATAAGAGCTGTTCACTTACAATTGTATCACTAAGAACACTGTTACTGCCATGTGAGAACAGGGCCTAATATATGATATGATGGTCATGGAGGCGACTGTGACTCCCATGAGTAAGTTAATGGGAGGATTGTGAAATAAATTTTAAAGGACAGCTGTAATATTTTGAAGTTTTGGTCTGTTTTGTCTTTATGTTACATTAACATTTCACATGTTTGAGAGTTTATCACATTTGTTAGGTAAAGAATGATTGGCAGTGACAGGAATATATGAGAAGTATTTTAGAGATTTTAACATTACAAAAGAAAAAAAAAGAAAGTATTCAACTAATGATTGGATTGATAGGAAATTCCCCAATTATATCCCTGAGTGTGCTTTAAGTATTTTAATAAACCAAAACTCCAAATATTTCAGAATCCATTCAGTGTGGATAGGGTTATTTTTGTCGTGAGGCAATGTGGAGAACGGGGCATTCGTTAAACCACCTGCAGGGTTTCTGGAGCGGACCCAGCGCCGGATCCCCAGGGGGCACTACAGCCCATGGTGTGCACCCATGAGTTGGAGCGGTCTAAGCCCTAGGGGTGCCAAAGTCAAAGGACACGAGGCAGGCAGGAAGCAAGGGAACAAGCAAGCAGCATGTTGGGGGTAAGGAGGAGGGAAGGAATAATGACAAGTTAAAAGAAGTTCAAAAGTCAGGACTACTGGGAGATGCCAAGGTCCCCCCAAAAAAACATTAGCTGTCAGTAAATCAAATTCCAAATTATCACCATGAAGGAGCAAAAGTCATAGATTCTCTCTAACCCTTTTCATCTGAGTGTAAAAATAACTTTCCCTCCATTGGACACAGGAAAAGAAAGATTTAGTTAAGTATTAGCAGAAAGGGGGGGCAATCATCAGAACAGGGCTGCATCCATCTTATAATAGTTACAAATACAGCAAGGCCATTAGAAAGACACATTTGCATCATTCACTCACGGCTCATGTGATTTCTGAGACAAATAAAAATGCTT
This sequence comes from Anablepsoides rubrolineatus, assembly GCA_031762495.1. NCBI lineage: Eukaryota > Metazoa > Chordata > Actinopteri > Cyprinodontiformes > Rivulidae > Anablepsoides > Anablepsoides rubrolineatus. The sequence goes on along the minus strand of JARVGW010000427.1, from coordinate 7,665,489 downwards.
AAAGTGGGAAATCACAAATTATACAAGACAAAAATACACAACAGATAAATACAATCAAATAAAAATAAAGCCAAAAAAAAATAATGCAGGTTGATGATGTTACAGCAAATTCATGACGATAAAACTCTGCTTAGGCTTTTACTTTATATAGATTAAGAATTACAAAATTGTGTTTAAGTACTTTATTCAAGTCAGACTAAAATACTTCACAGATTAATACGAGTTGCTTAGATTACAACAAGGTGAAATAATTATCTCTGGTATCTAACACTCTTGTGTGGTGTGGACAAGGTAAATAATCTCTGGGGTTAAGCAGTCAAAAAACATATCTTTGCTGCTGGTTCTGTCAACATGTAACATTTTTTGAGTGTGGGTGCCTCTTTTTTTTTCCTCTTTAAAATGTGCTGACCTCATATCACTAAGACAAACAAAGCCTTCTTTTCTCCCCATCTTACCTTGCTGCCAATTATGGAGCGAACCTCGTCATCGGGAGACGTGGGCGTACCGGAAATGTCTGGGTTACTGTTACTGAGGCTGCGGGAGCGGCTGAGGTTGAGGCTGGCTGGTCGAACAGCCGAGCGAGCCATGGTGGCGTAGTGGACCGAACCTCCCAACCCTCCAGGACCTGGGACAACACACAGAGACACAACGGATGAGTCGCTCAGGATGTGGAGGTTGGTCACACCCTACTTAACCATACGGGCTGTGAGCCCACAATTTCAAAAATAGTAATTCATTCAATGTTTACGGCACTCTTGTACTGGAAGCTTTATGAATCAGTAAACAAGGATTACACAAACATGTTTTTTTTTTAAACCAAACATGAAATGCTCTGACAAAGCATGTATTACTTTAAGAGACAAATGTAATTCACAATGAAAAGGAAATGCAGATTAGAATTTATTGTAGTGCAACATATCTACCTGTTAGGGATGAGTTGGGGTCTGTGTTGGGCAGGCAGAAGATAAAATGAATATGAGAGGGGAGGAAAAACAAGGCAAAAGTTAAAAAGAAATAGAAAAGAAATGGCAGGCCAGCCTAGTAACCAGGGTTCCTACAGTTTAAGGCAAGTTAAATTTAAGACTTTTTAATGCCAAGTGAAATTAAATTTAAGACCAATTTCGCAATAAAAACTGCGATGGAAAATCATGAATCAAAGTATTTTTGATTGAAGTATTCAAATATTGCTAATAGACCGATTGTTTTTATCCATATCCAACTGCTTTTTCATCAAACATAGCAAAAACATTCTTAGCAGTCAGTTTTAAACTTAATTTAATTTCTGGAAATCTGGAAACGGTGTAAAATTTGGAGTTTTATGACCCACAGTGGGGTCTTAACCCCAATTCGCTGTAGATGAAACTTTAAATTTCATGTGACATCAATTTTTGTAAAAAATATGAATGCATTTTTGGAAGGACAATATTATTAACATATTACAAAACAAATTTCTCCTTGCTCTGATGGACAGTTGAGATATTTGCATGTGAAATAACAGGAAGTGATGTCAAAGGATAAAAATGCATGCGAATATTTAAAAAAATTAAATGTTAGCAATTATTTTAGTATTTGAGACCAATTAAAGTCATCCTATTTACAATGTGGTAACATTTTTAAGACTTCTGAAAGACTGATTTAAGACATTTTAAGGCTAATTAAGGCCTTATTTTTGGATTGATGAATTCAAGGCCTTTTAAGACTTTTTAAGGATCTGCAGGAACCCTGAGTAACAAACAGTGAGGGTGAGCTGGGAAATGGATGCCGTTAACGGAAAAGGTATAAACACAAAAGCGCAGGAAAGGAATGAAGAGAAATTTAACAATAACTGGATCATACCTGGCGATGGTGAGTTGGGGTCTGTGCTAGGCAAGCGGAAAATGTAGTGGATGTAAGAGGAGAGCAGGCTGTTGCGGCCGTGCATATCTTGGCTGGTGTCCAGGTATTTATGAAGCCGGTTCACAACCGACGCCATGACCTCGAAGGATGCTTGACCTAGATTCACTAAAACACACACACACAAACACACACAAGGGAATTATTCTGTGCAATTATTGTATGCACATGACCCAGGAATATAAAACTGAATGAAACAGCAAATTATTTTAACTGTAAACTGAGTAACGCTATTTTGAGAGAGTGCAATCGAAAGATACGTACCAATCTGTCCAGCAATGACCGGCGGCCGAACTACGAGCAGCACCAACTTGTCAAGCAGAAGATGAAGGAATCGAACCACCGGCTCAAGCTGGGCCGAGGTGAGCGCCGCAATGCTGGACTTGAGCTCGGCCTCTAGGTTGTTCTCCATGATGCGCATGTCTCCTATCCTGACCGGAAACACGTGCTCATCCAGAGCATGGACCAGGGCAAAGAACTTATCCAAGTACTGGTCCTAAAACAGGAGAGAAAAAAAAATTGTGAAAAAAAGTATATTTTTTTTATTTAACCTTTATTTAAAACAGGCAAAACATTAAGAAAAACTTCTTATTTACAATGTCAGCCTGGCGGGTACCAGAGACAACAATAAGGAAAAGGTGAAGGTGAATAAAACATATGTCTAGCATTAACAGGTCAGTGATGGTAGATAAAGTTCATGTAAGGTTGATTTGAACTGACCTATATGTGACCTACAAGTGACTGTAATTTCAGATCATTTTGCAAGTTATTCCATGCGGAAGAGGCTGCATAGTTAAATGTGTTCTTCCTAAAGTTTGTCCTGATCCTAGGAACAGACAATAGGTATATGTTTTGTGATCGAAGGCCCCGCCTGCCACACTCCTTCCTCATCAGAGACTCACACATATAAGTGGGTAAAAGACCAAGAATTGCCTTATAGATAAAACACTGACAGTGAATAAGCCGCCTGGCAGCCAATGGAAACTCTTGAGCTCCATGCCCCCAGTACTGGGGGCAAAACAGCTTTTCCCATTTTCTATTTCTTTTAACTACTTTTAACTTAAGATCTGTCAGTTGAACATGGACATGTTTGGTATCATCCATCAAACACAGATCAAACGTCAAGCAGCTGAATCAGAAGTAAACAAACTGTACAAAATGACATCATTGCAAATCTGTAAATAAATTAAAACAAATCTGTAAAAGAAAGATTTTTGACATAATTTTTTTAAAGCAAGTCAAAGCTGATAAATAAATATGTTGTAAAAAGTTTTTTTTATTGATTTTGACTGAATAGGACCCAACTGAAGTCAAATATAATTTCTCATTATTTTATATAATGTATATTGTGACAAATAATAATAAATGTTTGGATACATTTTCCAAAGAACAAACATTCAATAACAAGTATTTTCAGGCAGGTAGGAAAAAAATAAATAACTTTTGCAAAAATATTTCTTAACATTTATTAATGGTAGAAACATGGTATGTTCTGTGCAGAATGACAAAAGGCTAAATTATTTCTTTACTAAAACCTCTGTAACGTTTCTCTAGTTTATTTTTGCACAGGTAATGTCAATGTGTGGATTTATGGTTTCCAAAAGTTTTTAGCCATATTCATTATGGTTTTAAATGGGTTTTAATGCAAAAAAACATCCAGGTGAGTGTGAAAAAAAGTTTAAAAAATGATGTTTCATCCTCAGCATCTCTAAAACTACAGCAGCTGTTTTAATACTTACACTTCTAATTAAATCTCCCAAGTGTTAGCTTTTTTTCCCGATACCAAGATTATTTAGGTACAGTTTGTAAATGCTGAGATACCCCCTTAATTACATTTCGGCATGATATTTTGAGCAAAAACATCAAGAAAGCCCCTTTGGGGCTCAAGAGGTTAAATAAAAAAATAAATACAGGAGAAATGTAAAAAAAAAAGTAATAAAGAAATAATAGAAGACTAAAGAATCATAAAAAAATGATTAAGAAACAAAAGTTTGAGTAACTAAACTTAAATAAAGCCCAAATTTGGTAAAGTTGGAGAAAAGTGAAAAAGAAAAGTGAAAAATAACTCAAACCCACCCCCCCCCCCAAAAAAACATAAAAAAACGAATCTCGGACCTACTACTCATCTGTTCTCGTCTCTAAGTCGGCAGGTTGGCTCACTGAGTAAAGACCGCAAAACGAACATTACCACAAGAACACAGGAGAATCCAGTAAATCTAATCTGTCTCAAGAGCAGTGATTTATGAGCACATTAGTCCCAGTTAGGCTCCTAGGACCCACAGTCAAGCCCTCCACGCAGTGGCCAAAACAGAGATGGAGTAGACCTCAGAGATTTACTGGCAAGGTAGGATTCACCCACTAACGAACTAAAACTACAAGAAACTTTTTGATTTAATGTGAGAAAAAAAGACAAGTATTTCTCTAAACTTTAATGGAAATTCTAAATTACTACTAATGTGATGATTCTGAAGGACTCATAAATATTTAAGCATTTTTTTAAATTATTTTTTAAGAAGTTTTTTTTTGAAAGATTAAAGTTTTTTTATTGATTATAGGTTATGCCATAAAACACTAAGCGTTTGTAAAGTTGCTGCATGGAGTAACATTACCTGTGTGTGGATGGTTGAAACAGCCACCAGTTCCACGTTGAAAACACCTCGATGGTTGTCTACCCACTTCATTCCTGGTAGAGGAACCTAAAATACAAAACAGAATCAAATATGTGCTTTACTACAGGGTTCCCACACCTTGGTCAACATCAAATTCAAGGACCTTTCAAGGACTTTCCAGTACCAATTTCCTCAAATTTAAAAACCATGCGATTACCTGCTGCTACCACAGAATGTTACCAAGAAACAGGTTTAATATCATGTAAATTCAATGAAAAACTGAACAACACAGAAATTGTTGAGTCAGAATCAATGAAAGAAAGTGAATTAAATGTGTACCCTACATTCATATCCACAATATATGGACATGTAATTATGTCCTGGGAGGTTCAGCGGCTAATTAGGTAAAACTATGACCATCGCTCACGTTATTTGTTGAAAGCCATGTTAGTTTACTGTAATCCTGAGTTATCTACTGCAACAAATGTATGTTTTTTTAATTTAATTTTATTATTGTTATTATTATATTTTTACAGATTATGAATAAAGTACTTCAATCCCCAAAAAACATTCAAGGACAAGTGTAATTTTTGGTTGTTTTCACAAACTCTCCAGGGCCTCGAAATCCTTTTTTCAAATTCACAAACTTTCAAGCATTTCAAGGACCCGTGGGAACCCTGTTTACTAGTACAGGGTTCGTACACTTTTCCCACAGTAAAGTTCAAGCACTATTCAAGCATTTCAAGGTAAACTTTTTCAACACCAAACTTGGGAGCAGTCTGTATCTCTGTGTCTTTCTCCGTTGAGCTTTATAACCACAGGAGCCTAACAACAATCTAAAATACTTTGCAAGTGAACAAAATTCTTTTAGGTTATAATATTATTATGAAATGGACATACAATATAGACAGAAGGATACCAAAAGACATTAGAGGTTTAATGGAAAACTGCCAAACCTCAGCTAATTCTTGCATAATTAAACCGTTAAAAAAACTACCTTTATTGGTGTTTTCAATAAAAATATTTTGGTGTTGTACATTTTAAAGTACATTAGATGACATAAACCCTAGCTCGATCATCCTTCAAACAATTAATCGCTCAAGCTCCAGTATTAGGAAAAGGAGCAAACGCACTCTGAGAGGCAGCAAGGTTTTCTGAGGCATCATTTAAGGCAAAATGATCGCCTGATATTTTGTGCCTTTAACATAAAAACATCAAATGGAGGTTTTCAAACAAACTGTTAGAGTGCTCTTCATTACAAAACTGTGCAGTTAGAATATCAAGCACTTTCAAGGACTTACTACAGAAATCAAGCACTTTCCAAAACCTTGAAAACACTTGGTTAAAATTCAAACATTTTTAAGGATTTCAAGCACCCGTACGAACCCTGTAGTAAAACTTAATTTATTTATTTAAAAGAACAATGTGCATTAATCAATATTCTATGAATACAAATGGGCAAGAGTTAGTACAAAAGCTAAATTTTATTCGTTGTCATGAGCAGATTAAAAAATAAATTTAAATAATTTATAAAAGTGCACAAAACAATCGATTAAAACAACCCAACAAATCACCAACATCACACACTGCGAGGGTCACAGTTAAAGTAGACCTATAGTATGAATGAATGCATGACTGATTATCTTTAAGCCAAACTTTAAGTTTCTTTTTTAAAATGGAATAGCTATCACAGTCTCTGATATGTTGTGGTAGTTTTCTGTCCATAAGTGTGTTCCTCTAATTGCCGTCACCTTTCACCCAAACTCTGCTCTCCTTGTTATGACAGTCCCCTCTAATGTGAGATCTAGCGTTTGTTCTGGTTTTGTACTTCTGAATAAACGAGTTTAAAGGTGGAGGAGCATGTCCATTTAAGATCCTAAAAACAAGACTTAAACCTTTGAACCTTGAAGATCCTGTACTTATTGATGATATTACAGTAGTGAACATGATATGGTTGTCTGTCTAAAACTGTCTTTTAGAAGAGAGACTTGATGGGCTTAAAACATTTGCTGTATGGGACCAGATTGTGAGACAATAAGATATATGAGAACCAAATCAATGCATGTATAAACGTTTTACCTGCCTGCAAAAGTGAGAAACAGTGACAATAAAGAACTTATAGCCAAGACATTTGCACTGCTTATTAGGATGGGGTGTGAAAGCTGGTTGAAAGAAAAGGTTCTTACATCTGGGGAAAGAACAGAGTATGATTGAGGTGGCTTCTCTAGAGAGACGGGCAGACAGAAGTGTCCTGTTCGCAGGCGTCCATTCTGCAACATGGGGATCCACTGCAGAAGAGAAAACCCAATGAAAAAAAAACTAATTACATGTGGATTATAATGTGTAAACTTTACTCAAGTGAAAACACAAATACAACCAGAGTAATGAGGATTGCTTTATCCATTTTTTTTGTGTTTACCGTGTATCCCACGGGGGTCTCCAGTGGCGTGTTCTGCTTCTGCTGGCAGCTGACATGGTAAAAGGTGAAGAGAATGTGGTGGTGGTCTGACAGGGAGGCAGGCAGCTTAATCTTGATCTCATCATGGAAGTCAGGGGATCTGCAGCAATTAGAAACAATAATGCAGAAATTTTAAAAAGACAGTACAAGCTGGGGGATTAGGAATGAAAACCAGAGATCAGCACATTTCTGTACAATCAAAGGATGTTTTACCTTTTACTTTGAAAGCCACAAATTAACCATTAATCAATGATCTATAGTTGCTGCAACAACTGACATCTCAGATCCTTAATGATGCATGCTTCCATGTTTGAGAAATTTTAAAAATGTGGATGCATTACATCAATGCCAGGTCGTTGCTGTACATCTGCACACTTAAATTTAATCATTTATAACTTAATTGTTGGCTCAAGCCAAAGAAGGCATCATCTGAGTTAGCAGTCTGATACAAAAAGAATCAAATTGCATAACAAGCTATAATTCATTCCTGCTGCATTCTTTAAGCTCCCAGAGGAGGAAACTTTCTCTGCAGGGTCAGTCACAGAAATAAACAACCCACAACTATAAAAGGCACAAAAACAAATCCACTAGGATTGACGTTCAGGCTGAAAAGGACCAAAACTGCTTCAAAGAGGTCATAGCAGGGCCCTCGTTTCTCATGGAAACAATTATTTTAGTTCTGAAACGAAACAAGAAAGGTCTTGGAAGAAGAACAACACCATGTACAGTTTTTATTGCCATGGAAAAGAAAATTGGATTATTAAGCTTAATTTAGACTGTTAGATCAGATACAACCACTATGGTGAAAACTTTCTAAATTAAACTATTTGAAAATAACTCTTTGTCACCCTGAGATGAAAACTATAACAATGATTTTACTTCTTTTACCAGACCGAGTTTCAGTGGCAGTTAAAGCAAAAGCCAATTAGGACAAAATCTTCACTAATTAGGAATGGTGAACAAACCTGACAACCTGAACTAAAATAAGTTAAACACACTCACCTGTTATGGTACACCACTGCAGTGTAGGCCTCCTTATAGAAATCTGCACAACTTGACTTCCCAAATATAACCTGAGGAATAAAAAAACACAATTAGGTTACTAATTACCCTCACATGACATGTTAAAGGCCCTGCAGACAAATGTTAATTAGTACTATAAATCAATTACTGCCACAAATCATCAAATGGCAAAAGTCCAAATTAGCCACTAATAACAGATATTACAAAATGACTTCCTTGAGTGACATGCATACTTTGAGATAATGGCATACCTGCATTGCATTGTTTGGATCTTCACCGTTCATAAATTGCACTTTGACTGTAATGTTTCGTGCAGAACCTTGACGGTTGGCAAAGTTCAGACTCTGGGGGTTCACATACAGCAGATTCCTGAAAAGACAATGTTTAAACTCGGCTCATTAGAAAATACAACACATTGTATCAAAATTTCTGAATGAAAATCAACACAAAATTCAGCATTCATTGCATTATGTGCTTTCTAAACTTCTATTTTTTGCACACTTCCTCCACTAAAACACTTATAGTAGCTCAAATATATATAATCTACAATACTCTTGTAATAAATGCAATGTCTTTGAGAGTGCTTGACCTAGTTACCTGACAAGGTTACAACAGATTTTGGGAATTGATCGGGTAAAGTCCACATTAGGTAAACCAGCTCTGATTGGTAACTGCAAGAGGCTTGGCCCACTGATATTTGACTATACAAAAAAAGGGATACTGCATCTATAAAAAGAAGGATGATCACTATAAAAGCTTTGAATAATTTGCAAGTGTGCAATAGAGAAGATTACATGAAAGCTTTGCTGGTTTATCCTATTACTGGACCACCTGGATAGTTTTTTTTATATGTTAAGACCACACTTGTCAGGTACATAGCATCTACATACAGATCATATCTTACCAAAAACCTATGAACCCTTTGAGGTTTATTTCCACAATCTTCACCATTATTGTCAGCAAATGCAGTGTTACTATAATGTCATGCAGGATGGTTACAAAACTGTTGGGAAGGAGAAAGAGACCCCACAATAGGAAGTGTGAACTAGCTTGGGATCAGCTGACAAACCACAAATGACGTTGTTGATTCTGTGGGGGATGGACCCACAGAGACAACAGCTGAAACCACAACTAAGAAGGAAGCGTGGGAATCCTTTAAATCTTTCTTGGTCTCCTCTCCCGTTAACATCCACATGTAGCATTCGCCAAAAAACTGCCACGGCTGCTTTGAAGTAGGTTCCTGAACTTGAACTGGAATAAACCCTGAGATAACTTCACCATGGCCAAGCTAAAACATCAATGAGAGCAAACAGAAACAGCAGCCATTGGTCAGTCCGTCTCTTCAGATTCAACTTGGGTTAATCAGTAGAGGAAAGCAAACTTAACTCTTTCCATTGTTTTTTCAGTTAGCAACAAAAAAGAAAAAAACATCAGCTGTTTACCAACACTGAATGAAGTTTACTTCCTTACCGATAGGTGGGAAGCTAAAGTAGTTCACTAATGCAAAAGTGGGACTAAACACCCAATAGTAATGATTTTATAAACACTGATGGAAATAGTTTACTTAAAAAGTGACTTCTAGTGCGATCTGAGGATGTCTACCAAAGGTGGAATATAATGAACTAATTTTAAGTTTTGTATTGTTGTCTTCATAAAAATCTACTAAAATTGCACCGTGTCCAGTGCTACTGCAGACCAGGCTTAGAACCAGTTTTGGCCAACAACAACACATTACTGGTACCTTTAAGGAACTTTGGTACATAATTTTCATTATTAAGAACCGAAAGCAGCCACATGACAACAAAATACGAATATAAACCTTATTAAGATGCAATTTTAAGACACGTTGTCACATTAAGGGTAGTAAAAATTAAAAGCAAAACTTAAAAGAGAGAAAGGGACAAATATATTAACTTATGTAATAACTCACACAGTAAATGTTTTCTTTGCAATTCAAAGCAGGGGACTAGAGTGCAACCGTTAATCTGTCAGTGCTTCTAAACTATTTAGTTGGTCGCACATCCTGCTCTGTAAAGTGTACGTGTGTTGTTGTTTTTTTTTACTTTCTGTCTGAAGACTGGCGCTCTTTGAACTGTGGTTTTGACAAATCAGCAAACTAAATCTGTCTAAACTCTCCGACATCATTATTGTCCAGAAGTTTAGCCTTGGCACAAATGTGAAGCCCTCTTCTCCCACCCCGGCAAAATGAGACGAGGAGGAGAGAGAGAGCCTGGCCGGGCTGATTCAGCAGGATGCTAAATCAACCCCCGGGAACATTAATTACACACAGCATTATTAATCAGAGCAAAGTGTGCGCGGGGTTATAAGGTTTGAGATTGATTAGGCTGACGATCCATCAAAAACAGTGATGGCTATTGTTGGCTTTCTGCTGATCAGCTAAAGTGCTGCACCACAGATGGAGAGTAGGACAGGGTGTGGTATACAGAAGGGATTGGGGTTAAACGGTTAGCAGAGAAGGGGGGTGCACATGTCATTTGCACACTACTGTGATTTGTTTGTTTGGATGAGGGAGGGCTGGACGGGGATTTAGGAGGAGGTGGGACACAAAGCTAAAAGCATAGTAGGGTTTAATGATCAGCAAATCCCCCCCGCCTCTACTGTGAGGGCAGTATTTAACACAGCGCAGCCTGCTGCTCTATAATCATTTTAACAGTAGACTAGCTTATAAAGAAAGCAGGAGAGAGAAGTGTTGAGTTAAAAAAAAAAAAGGCAGTAAGCAGTGTTACAAAACCTTCCTTAGTTTAGGATTGGAGAAGAAAAATATGAAGCTGATTTTCCTTTTGCTGCTGCTAGCCGGCTCAACGTCTTCATTCCATCTGGACCTCTCAGGTAGACAGGCCACCCTGCCCCCTGAGGCTCTCACCACAGAAGCAAGCCCAACCGAAGCAAAATCTCGCTTTGCCATGCTGGATGACGTTCGCCTACTTGCAAATGGCCTCCTCCAACTCGGCCAGAGTTTACGGGAGTTTGTCCACAAAACCAAAGCCCAAATCAACGACATTTTCCAAAAGCTGAACATTTTCGATCGCTCTTTTTACCAGCTTTCGGTGGTCACCTCCGAAATCAAGGAGGAAGAGGAGGAGCTTAAGAAGACCACCAACATCTTGAAGGCCAACAACGACGAGATCAGAAATTTGTCTTTGGAGATCAACTCTAAAATCAACAACATCATGCAGGAGCGAACCCAACTGCAGAGCCAGGTGGGAAGCCTTGAGGAGAGGCTGAAAGGATTATCGCAGAGCGTGATTCCCGCCGACCAACTCGGTGAAATCACAACACTCAAGGTAAGAAGAGACAACTCTAAAAGCATTCTTGAAAAACAGTTTCCCAAAAAAAAATGAAAACTAATTTAAACAAAACTTCTTTAAAATGTGTTTACTTCCCAAATCTCAGAACTTGCTCTTTGCAATAATTTATAAGAATGGATGTGTGACATTTACTAAGCTTCAATCGTAATGTTTTTAGGAAGTGATAGAAGCTCAAGAGAAAACAATCAGCAACCTCCTGCAAGCAGTGAAAGAGCAGCATGAACAACTGGACCACCAGAAAGTCAAGATTAAAAACCTGGAGGACAAGGTAGTGTGTGATCTGCACACTTTTTTTTGTTTTGTTTTCACTCGTCCAAGTCTGTATTTAGTTTAGCACCATATATGGAATTTGGTTTAGACAAATGCTTTCAAAATGTAAAAAAAAGGTATGTTTGAATTCTCTTTTGCAGCTCAGCTATGACAATTTTCAAGATACTACAGATAAGTTGGTGGATTCTGACCATTCAGCTGCTATGTTCGAATACATTCCAAGAAACTCAACGGGCTTAGATACAAATGGTAATTCTTTAAAAATGGCAAGCACTCATATTTTTTTTGGTAAATGTGAACTGTAAAAATTAGATTTAATCATTAATAGATTTATATTTTGTGTGTTTCAGACCTTCCTGTGGACTGCAGCGAGTTATTTAACAAAGGAGAAACAAACAGTGGAATCTTTGCCATCAAACCAAACCATTCAGAGCCATTCTATGTTTACTGTGAAATAGGCTCAGGTAAGACCAACTCATTATCTAAATATTCAACCAGAGTTGTTCTTAAAAGGGCCCAGGTGTTGTCATAAATAACAAAATAAATTGAAAGTTTAGCTAAAAGTTAGGTAATCTACATAATAATAGAAATAGCTTATTCATGGGTGCAAAAGACAAACTATAAGTTAAATGATGTTTTTCCTTTTTTTCCCCAACAGATGGGGCTTCAATTGTCCTTCAGCGCAGGACTGATAGCTCATTAGATTTTGACCAAACATGGGAAATGTACGAAAAAGGTTTCGGAGATCTGGAAAGTGAGTATATTTTGCATTTTTAATATAACTATGTTGAAGATGTAAGGGCACTATGTTAATCCTCATGACTACCACTAGGGTTGGGCAAAATTGTATTGTGTGCAGATAATCATCAGAAAAACTTTAAACTATTATTTTTTGGCACTTGACGATTAATAAGATTAATGCCACCAGGCACTGGTCAGTCCACTCGGTGCTCTTCTCCACTTCAATGAAAATGAAGTCTGTACTTTTGACACAGTTTGGAACGGATTTTTACCTAAATATTTCCCACTAAAATGATTTAAATTGGTCATGTGACTAGGACATGCATATTAATTGTTATTGGCTACATATAATCGTGATTAATTTTCTTTGCCAATATGGCCCAACCCTAACCACCACATGAATTTCCAAAGACTTTTTGACTGGGCCTGTATTTTAAAGTACCTCCTACAATATTAATAGTGAACTATAAATGTTAATTATACAAAATGACTCCTTATTACCTGAGCAGCCAACTTGTTTGGCTCCTCTCCTGCAGCACTTAATAAATCCAAGCATTCAGCTTTTCTAAGCAATTTCCCTTTCAAGAGTCTCTTTTATGAACAAAAACAAGATAAACTCATTGATTTCTGTCTCACATAGAGGATTTCTGGCTGGGCCTGAAAAAAATCCACAGCATCACCCAACTCAGAGCTTACATCCTGCGTATCGATGTGGAAGACTGGAAGGAAGAGAAGCATTGGGCTGAGTACAGCTTTTCAGTGGAAGGTCCCTCCAAGGACTACACCCTTCACGTCAGCCACATTGCAGGTGACTTACCAGATGTGATGACCAACATAACCGGTGCAAAGTTCTCCACAAAAGACAGGAACAACAGTTTCTGCAGCTCGGACTGTGCTCGCAGTTGCACAGGTACACAATAAATTGAATTTAAAGGACAAAGTTGTTGCGTTACAACGCTGGTTTAAGCATGTCTTGACATAATGTTCTACGTCTGACAGGTGGCTGGTGGTTCAACGTCTGCAGCGAAACCAACCTAAATGGAAAATACTTCTGGCTGAGAGCAAAGGGACGCTCTGTAAGGAGGAAGGGCATTCAATGGAAGCCTGGCACAGGGTCTTTGTATTCCTTCAAGATGACCAAACTCAGCTTACAAACAGCCTCAACAACTGATAATGCCAACTGACCACCACAACTCTCACATTCTCAGACAGTATTACTGATTTGACTCCTAGTACACCAACATTTAAATCCGATGAAAGGTTCAACAGAAAGGGCAGTGAAACGACAGAGGCATTAGATTTGTCTTCATTTAAAGGCAGCTAGAAGCTGACTGCATTCTGAAATTCTGTCATCTGGCCAAATATGTCAAAAGTTGGACTTACAGAGGTGTCGTAATGGGGCATCCATGGCATTTAGGTTGTTAACCTATTGGGTCTGATCTAACAAGGACAGCAGAACTATTATTATGCAACATCTGCAATCAGCAGCGAATTGGACATATTGATCTACATTGCAACCTAATTACACTATGGCTGCAAAATTTCACAACGTTAAAGCAGAACAGAAAGATACTGAAAGATGGCAAACGTAATCATTTAGATTAGGTAATGAAAATGCATTTAGCAGCTTCTCAGTCAAGCAAGCTATACATTGTCTATTTTCGCTCTGTGATGTGAAAGTGTGATGCATGTCTCCTGAAGCTAAAGAAACATTTACTAAGCAGTTATTGCATAACACGTGCAAATTATATTACAAGCTTAGATAGAAACAATATTATTTCCAGACCAACAAAAACATCTATGATGTGTATGTTTTTCCTGTTTAGGGCTTGTAGTCTTTTGTTCTTATACTTATTTTCAGAATTAAGTACAGCGCTAGAAAAAAATCCTGTCTACAAAATAGTGGTAATACAAACTTTGACAGTGCACTGAAGAACTCTTGCTCTTTGTTCTATATTATTTTTCTGTAAAGTATTTAAACTAATATTCATGCAATTTTGATTTATGCTGGCATTGTTGGACAATTATTGTCTTTATGTTTCCTTTGTTACTGAGTCATATTGACTCTCGTCATTGGTAAAGCACAGCTAACTGTTTTTTTGAATGTGCCTCACACTAACAGTCATTCTCACAAGAAACTCTGTGTGCTACCAAATCATATTTATGAAAAATAATAATAAATCAATGTATCCAAATAACTATCCAACACAACCAAGTTACTGGTACTGAACATGTTTTTGTATTACATTAACCTTTGTAATGAACCTAATAAATGTTCAAAATTATTATATAGAAACAAAACTTGAAAGACTAAAGTGATTTTGCTACAATGTCGGATTTTTTTAAAATGTCCATCTCAAAATATAAATCGCACCGTTGTTTTTCTTTCGGCTGCTCTCTTTTCAGGGGTTGCTACAGCGAGAAAACACTTCAAAGATTTGGCATTTGTTTTATGCCGGATGCCCTTCCTGACGCAAAGATTACAAAACTGCAGCACGGACCACTGAGCTACAGCAGCCACATAAATAAACATAACGTAGATGCTAATCTTAACGTAATACACTGGATTACAAAATTGATCAAATCAGAGTAGTTTTAGATTACTTCCAATTCAACTGGATAATCAAAATATTATAGTTTACGCCGCTTTTTTTCACTTATTACAAAGTCTTGACCGAAAACTACATCAGTACGAAATATTTACTATGTGCATTCTCATTTGTGTTATTTTTTTTTGCAACAAATGTTAATCAGCAGCTGATTGAAAGAGTTAGTGCTTGTTAGAAAGTGAACTTATTCATATTTCCTCTTTAATTCAAATGAGTTTAACAGGAATACCTTCAATTGTCTACAAACAACTATTAGAAATTTAATACACAACAACTAATAAACAAGTGATCATTGTGCAGACAGCTAATAAAGTGCATAAAATATTGAAAATTATAAAGAAAGTTTAATGGTGAAGTGAATTTTTTATGTGTATTCATGTTATTGCCATGTTTAGGTCATATTTAGGTAGGTTGTTTTAAAAATAAATGCCCACTTCTGTTGGTCACTGGATGTGGTTAATCAGAACTTGGGACTCTAATCAAATAATCACCCACTAGGAAGAGACCTGCAGTATCTACCAGCAGACAAACAAAGCTTGTGGTGGTGGGTGTCAGCTGCTGTCTGGTAACATCGTTATCACTCAGTCACCTTGACAAAAATAGCCCTTATTCAAGTGGACAACGTGCACTAAGTACACAGATCGAATCTGCTGGTGTATGCAATTGTTGACTGCTAGTGTGGGCAGTGTCCTGGCAGTCATGACCTGCACCCGGTGACAGATATGAGGTAGACAATAATTAACCAGTCATCAATGTAAAACGTTGTAAGCTTTGGAGGTAATAAGTGTTTTTTTTTACAGTCTTTCTTTCCAGAAAAAAAGTAGTTGAATCACGTTAAAACAAAGTTACCGTATTTACTGTACTATAAGTCACTTTTTTCATAGTTTGGCTGGTCTTGCGACTTATACACCAAAGCGACTCATGTTTTTTATCCTCTCTCTGATGCATTTTTGCACTGATGCATTTAGTTCATACTGACTAACCAAGCAGTTAAAGTAAAAATTACAGTCTGCAGCCATGAAAGGGTGCTCTAGGCGTGTGATAACTATGGTTTATGAAGTAGCCTGCAGTCTACCGGTTAAAAAAAAAAGAAGAGCAACAGAAAGAAAGTTAGAAGTGAAAGAGAAACCTGTGAGGGACTGGCAAAAAGCAAAGGTTACTCTTACTGCACTTAAAACAATGAAAGCTGATTGCCTGATGTGGAATGAGACAAAGGTGAACTTACTGGTAACTTGTTAGAATGCATTGGCTGGTTGCCTTTACATTGCATAGAGAAATGTCTTATTGAAGGCAGGGGTCAAAATATTTCAAATGTGTGTGAATCCTGTTTTATTTAATTTGAAACACAACAATAAACTTGAAGGAAAAATACTGAAGACTGTACTGGACGTTTATGACGAGAGAGCAGGATGATGTAAGCTAATAATGTTAGCTTGTTGTTGCTAACTTGCCTTTTGATATGTTTTTGAGGATGTTGTTTAGTTTAACAGATGTCTCATCTGTGTCATCTGTTTGTCTTATATAAGGCTATTCGGCATCCCAGAAGCGATGTTCTGTGTGTTATTGTGTTATTCCAGATTAAATGTCTGTTCTGACGTAATTAATCAGGCGCGACCTATACACTGAAGCGACTGTAGCAACTTGTACTCAGAAACGACTTATAATCCAGAAAATACAGCAATGAAAATTTGTTACCTGTACGTGGTGTTTGGCACATAGACATCCCTGGCTGGGAATTCCAGGATCTCTCTGGTGGGGCGCACTCTACTGTCTGGATAAGGTTTAACCTGCAGGAGGTCCGGAGTCAGACAATAGTGAGGGTTCTCTGGAGCTGGAGAAATGTCCAACTTTAACTGAGCTACAATGGTACCAGGGAATAAGAAAAAAAAAAGAAAAAAGGAGAAAACTAAATCAGTAATTTGCTTTCTAATAATAAAGCAGATTTATTCAAGTGTTCTGTGAACCTGTGATGGGCCTGAGTCTCCTCAGCACAGAAGAAGGTCTCCTCATATCAGCTAGAAACTTATACAGATCTTCATCGCTGAGTCTATCCCCTTCCTAAAACAGATTTCATTTTTTAAAAGAACGCATGACAACAAAACACAAGATATTGTTTGTTTTATGCATACATTTACACACCTGTTTGAAGAAGTTGGTGATAGTAAGTGTTGCTGGCCTGAAACCCGTGAGACTACAGGCTTCATCTCCACTGGTGGTCCTCTCTAAAGAACGCCTTCCCATGATGCTGGAGTTCCTCCGTTCTGACCATGAGCCTTTTCTTTCTGCAAACAATTAACAATAAAAGACTGAATTGAAATGTTTAAACCTTCCAACTTTACATATTTCTAACCTGCTTATCAACACAAAACAGATACCAAAGGTAAAGCTTTTGAGGTCTAAGGCTGAGCAAACAACTCAAAGTAACCTGCCAGAGATCAATATATCGGCGCGCTTTGTTTGGATGTTGTTTTCTTCTCTCCCTATTTGAATTAGCTTCCTTCCTATTTGTTGCTGGAAAGCTTTTGTAGATAAAGATTTTAAAGGGTGGTACTTTATTGACAGGTCCATGAGCCACATGCGTGACTGTGGAGTTTATGAACGCTCTCTGTACCCAGATCAAAACATGTGACATTGAAACTGCAAGTTGGATCAAAACATTATTTTTTTAATGTCCTTTTGTTTGACATAATGACTAAAACTTGTTGGACACTAAGAGACATGCTTTTTGTCTGAATTTGAATCAAATGTTAAAAACAAGGTCACACCTGAGAGGCTCATCTCCAGCTCAGTGTCTCTCTCCAGACTGCCGGCGCTGTTTACAATGTTCATAAGATGGATGGCTGTCCAAGCGAAGGGCATTCGATAGCGGCCCAGACGCTGGCAGAACTGCTCTGATTGACTTCGAAGCTTCTCCAGTTTCTCCTTGTTCTGACAAAAAGAATAAAATTGGTAAATACAACATACAAAGTATTGGCTGTGTATAAATTCATAGATTGCAGCCGATGTAGACCGCGGTCTATGTTGGCCACAGGCCGTAGACTGTTCATACTGCTGTGAAATGAGACGGTCTAGTTTAAAAAAAATAAAATTCCGTTTTAATAGAAAAAAGTTACAAGTAAATAAATAAAAAGCGTTAATAATTTGGGTTTAGCTCAAGTATCAGTACTTGTACAAACAACTTGTTAAACAAGTTAAACAACTTGTACAAGTTGTTTAACTTACATTTTTTTCGGTCCATGATAAATTTTCAAACTCCACCGTTAAAAATAAAAAAAACAACAACTCTACTGTACACTAAAAATCCTTTGTTGTCTTTGTTTTTCTGTTTAATCTGCTGATGGCGTAATGAATTCTGGGATACCATCGGCCGTGTAAGATACTCAGATGCAGCTGATATTTTCGGGGTTTTGTCGGTCACATGAGTTTTTGTTTTTTTTGAGGTGTTCACATGACTTTTTAGTGATGAATTTTATTGTTGTCTGTAGTGTATTAATTGTAGAAGCAGCTAAGTTTGGCGTGCGATGTCCAAGACAAATTTCCCCTTGGGGACAATAAAGTATATATGCTCTACTAACCATTCTCTCTTTCTGCTCTTCCAGGTAACTCCTTCGTCTTTTGTTCTAGGTTGGATTTTGGGTTGAAATGTTCATTTAGATTTACTTTTACTTTACAATAAAACTCTCTTAATTGGCCTTTACCTTTGTCTCCCCTCATTTTTGTTATGGGCCATGAGCTGGCCTGAGAAAAGTGGGGGCTAGTCAAAAAGCTAAGTTCATGTTGTTGTACATTAATGTTTTTTGATAGTTTAGTTGATCATGTTTTTTTCTTTTGGCTTATTTGTGAGTTTGGTTTGGTTGTAGTTTGGCTATTTTGGTTGTTTGGAAGTTAAACTTGGTTTAGTAGTTTTGAGTATTGGTTTTGTTTGCCAATCTTTGGTTGGGTCAATATTTTTGTCTGGAGAGAACAGCGAGGCTGTGTTTCATTTTTGTTTGGATAACATTTAGCAATTTGGTTTTGTAACTCACGTTGGGCCTTTACTGGGTTTCTGTTCAGGTGGGAGTCCTCCCCTTTTGAGGCTAATGAGTGAGTGTCAATATGATGCTTGTGGTGTTTTTTTCTTAGGTAGCAGTCAGGGTTGGGCATTGTTTGAATTTGAAACGATCCCTCATTTGGGTTCTGCGGTTCCAAGTGATTGCCAATTTCGATTCTTTTTTAGGGGCAGGGTCAAAAACGTTTACATGGTTTTAAATGAGGTAGCTAACCAGAGTTCTTTCTAGATGAACAGATGTTATGAATTCATTTTTCACAGCCACAAGGAAACACAAAGTGCTTAGTGGGTACTCTGCAAAACTTGTCTCTCTAACCAAATCGTACATTTATATCCAGCCAGAGTATATTTTTGATTTTGTTTTGAGACAATATACTAAGCATGAGCAGAATGTGTTTGATTATTAAACTAAATATCAAAATTTAAAAGGTATTCCCTAAGTGTTCCCTTTTCCATAACATCAGCTAGAGTTTTCTCTCCATTGGTTTTGTGAGCATACCCCCCCCCCAAACACACACACACACACACACACACACACACACGTGACTGCACAATGACTAGGGTGTAGTTAGTTAGCTGTCTTGTCTTAATATGTATTCCTTGTGTAGTACATGCACATGACATAATATCATCATGTACTGCATGTATAAATATTATTAAAGTCAATTAAAATCATGCAAGCTCTAACTGATTATACCTTGGCAGCATCAGACTCTTTGAAGACCATATATGGCTCTGCACACTCTCCTATATCACCTTGCTGCAGTACCTTTTCTAGCTGTTGACAAAAAAAGTATTTATTTAGTCCACAAGTTTAAACACACTTAAAAACACTTTATTTATCCATAAGACAAAAAAAATGTAGTAACACAGCTTCACCTTGATGACTAGGAAGATATCCGTGGAGGGGTAGGTAATGGAGAAAATGGCAGAGCGTGCCAGCGTGGAAATAGCTGCTGTCTGAATGTGTGGACGCAACATTGCTTTCATCTGCTCAGAGTTTAGATCAAAGAAGAAATTTTCGGATATCTGGTGGACACATAAAACAGACCAACAGGTAAATAGAATTTATTCATATCAGATTTGAAATTCACACTATCTTAACACTGAAAGAGTGTTTGCATCTCGTTCATAGGCACTCACAAACATAACATTTCAAAACAAAAGCAGCCCCCAGTCAATGAAGGTGAAAAATATGGGATCTACTTCTCAAAGCGACTGCTACCCTCTAGTGTTTGTTTCTGTAGAAAACGGAGAGCAGAAAAAACTCTACCAGATGGGCTTATTCACCTAGTTTCGGTGAATGATTTAACTTGATTCTTAAAAACCTCACAGAACCACAAATTCTACAGTCCAACTGTCAGGTTTCTTTTGGCCTCGTAACAGTTTTAGTGTTTTACAGAAGTGACTACACAACTCAGGACCGAGGAGATCCT
Organism: Anablepsoides rubrolineatus; assembly: GCA_031762495.1. NCBI lineage: Eukaryota > Metazoa > Chordata > Actinopteri > Cyprinodontiformes > Rivulidae > Anablepsoides > Anablepsoides rubrolineatus. The sequence goes on along the minus strand of JARVGW010000427.1, from coordinate 7,645,073 downwards.
GAGGAAAGCATAACAGCTTACCTTTTTCTTTTCCTTGACATCGTATAAGGCCAAACTAGCAAATATGGGTTCAATTTCGATCTCAAACCTTCAAAACACAGAGAAAAACAAGTGGCTCAGCAAAAAGCAGCAGTTAAATAAAAGAAGTGTACTGCCCTTTTTTTCTTTTTTTTCTGAGAAAGATTGCCCACCACTTACTTCAAGGACAAGCACTTGACGAGTAGCCTCTGGCCAAAGTGCTCTTTAGGTACTTCAGGCACACAGTGGCGCTCAATGGGCTCCTCCTACATATTCACATAAAAGAAACCACAAATAAAAATGAGCAAATTACTGAAAATAAGCAGACAAACACAGGTTAAATTTATGGGCTTGTTTGAATGGAGTCACAGACAAACGTTTTACCTCATCGAGGGCAGGATGGAGAGCAAAGAGCTCCCGATGGCGATTAGTCATACGCTGTTCTTCGTTGTGCCGGTCAATCTCCTCGTTGGGGGCACGGTCCAGGAGGTGAGGGAGGAGGGCATCGGGGAGGGAATTCTTCAAGTCAAAAATGCTGCAGGCCCAGCTGCCCCGTGGAGTGTCATCTATAGACATCGACCGCCTCTTCAGATCATCCTAAACAGCAACAAAGTCGTAAAAAAAATGTGCTGCAGGCTCTTGCTGTAAAACTACATATATGTTCAATATCAGTCCTAACTTCTCAAATAGAATTCTAATTTTTTCAGTAAGAAAAGAGCAACAATGTATTTAAATGTCACGAAGGACAAGAACAAGTTCTCTGCGCCTTGTAACTACGCATTACGCAGGCTGATACCTGGTCATCCTGGTAGCTGCTGCTATCTGGCATCTCATCAGCTTCAAACACTTGTTTAGGCAGGCCTTTCTGCCGCTCCTTTTGTTTATCCAGAGTGTTGGGGTTAAAGCCTGTGCCAAGCTTGTGATACCTGCAGGAGCAAGTATCACAGTATTAGTTATCAACGTAATCGGCATGGGCATTTTAAAGCAAGAAACTCTTCAAAGATTACATTTTTCTTTAAATAATCGACTCCCTCTGCTACTATTTTGCTAGCCGGATATCTTTATATTCCTTTGTTTTCCCCAGTCCAATTAACATAAAAGGACATGCTCTGAGAGTTCACCTGTGACCATTGTTTCCACTTTATAATCCTTTAGAAAAAAAACACTACAATATCAGAAACAGACATGAAAATGCTGCAAATTGTTTTTTTTTTCCTTCGTCTTTTGCTGGGAGCATCCCCAACTTAAAAAAAAACATTACGAAACATATTGGTGTGTCAATAGAAAGTTCATGCGTAAAAACAAAGAGAGAAAAAAAAAACATTTGAATTTGCTTGTTTTTACTAGACTTTAAATATTCAAATGCACTAACTTAAAAAGAGATGTCTTACTTTCTATTGACAACAGCCCAGTCTTCTGTGTAGGATCTGACACAATCTCTGACATGAGGATCAGTGTCCCTGCAAACAAAAATTAAAACATACATGCATGGTCTTATGATGTTTGTGCAGCCTTCTTTGAAATATCAAAACTTTGTGCTGCACCATGTAGTAACAATGATCTATTATTTGGTTAGGGATTGTTTGTGTATCTTTAACAACACTGGAGCATCCATGTTATTAGCCTTTACATTTCACATCTAAACTCTTGCAGAAGCAGTAACTTAAACCGGCAAAGACTGCATCAGAGCGAATTGGAAAAGCATCTGATGAGATTTGACACGTGGCATTACAAAACAACTGATCACTGCAAATATGATCTGATGCGTTACTTCGTCTCCATGAACTCACCCTTCCTCTGGAACAGCTTGTACCACAGTGCGACACTCCCTCGGTGTGTAGATGACCTCAATGTCATCGGGGGGAAACTCAATCAGATCTCTCAGTGGACCCGACTCCACGATGGGAGGGTGCGTGATCAGATACTCCTCGAAGTCCACGGGCTCCACCGCCTCTGTGAGGGGAACCTGGTGGGTGAGGACAACGAGTTTAGATCAGACAAACAATTCCACAACGTAACCGTACTTTCCATGAAGTTACACAACATAGAACCACACTAAGACAAAATATGAGTTACAGTTTATGATTCCTGTAGGGAGAGCTGTTTAAACCCATAGTTTATTTTTTATTATGTGAAAAGTAATAGTGTGAACGCTGCACAAGCATTCACACTATTGAGATCATTTTTTCTTCAGTACGTTTTTTTTGCACGTATCTTGTTCCGCAATTTTTGTGCTATTTGAACAGATCATATATCAAAACGTTCAGCTCCTTCAGGACATTCCGGCTATGATTTTTGGTATTTCAGCTATTTATACTTTTTTAGCTATTTCACTTTTTCGCCCACATTTTTCCCATTGAAAATGAATGGAGCTGTTTTCAACATCCTAAAAATCCTTCAAAATGTTTTTAAATCTTTACAGCACCTTTTGTTCTGGTTCTGCTCTTTGGACCGTCATTGTGCTAATTTTAGCTTCTGTTTTGCTAGTTTTAGCTTCTTTCTGCTATTCTTCTGCTATGTTCTAATTTTTTATGCTTCTTTGAGCTATTTCTGCTTCTTAGAGTTGCTTTCTGCTATATTCAGGTATTTGCTGAAATTTTAGCTAATGTTCAGCAGTTATTAGCTAAAGGTAGCTAAATACACATTTTCTGCAGCGATTACAACTTATTTCTGCTAAGTTCAGCAAACTTGTGCTTCTTATGCTTCCTTATGCTAATTTAAGAATTTCCAGCTATATTTTAGCTGTTTTACTGCAAATTTTGTCTGTTTTAGCTATTTTACAACAAATTATTACTTTTTTGTAATTTTATGCTTTTTTTCCTGCTAATTTAAAATGTTTTACAACACTTTAGTGCAAACTTCATTTTGTGTCTGCTACATTTAGGTTGTTTTTATGCTAGGTTCAGCTTTCATTCTGCTCCTTTCTGCTATTCTTCTGTTAGTTTCTGCTTTTGTGTGCTTCTTTCAACTTTTCAAATTTAACATGCATTAACTGTTTTGCTAGTAAACCTTTTCAGCTACATTTCAGCAGCTTTCAGCTAAAGTTTTCAGAAATTAGCATTCACACTATGTTTTCATGGGGTTGATTCTGCTTTAAATTGATAAACTCAAAGGGAACAGCAGTGTGTTTGTATCTGTCTGTCTCTCTCTCTAGAGAAATCTGCAGCCTAGTTAAGAAGGCGAGGGGAGCTTGTGCTTAGGTTTGAGCTGAGAGCACTCAGGATCAATTCGCACAAACCTCTAACAAATATACTGACTGAGCTCAGACAACATAACCTTAAAGGAGACATATCAAACAAAATCCACTTTTTAGCTGTTAAATACATTTTGTGTGTGTACTTGGAGTTTCTAGGAGGCAGAAAAGTTTAATTTAGTCATTCCTGGTGCAAAGATTTCTTTAAATTCTGTCTGGGTCATATTTTTCAGCCTGTTCAGTTTTCTCTATTTTCTACGACGTTTTCCGAACTATTACGTCAAATTATCTGGGACGGAATTACCATATAAGGTCTGGACTTACGACTATAATTACCTCGTCTTAATTCTGCTCTGGTTCTGGGTCAGACTCTGGCTCCAACATGTAAGGCTGGATGGACAAGTCTCCTGTTGCTGACATATTTTAATTAAATTGTAAATAAAAGGTTGCAAGCTAGAAAACATAACCCCGTCTCTCAAACCGGAGTGGACCGGTCTGGAAGCTGGAGGCGGGGCTTGAAGCGTCTTAAAGGAACAGTAACATATTCAGCTACTTTGAGACACACCTCAGAAAAGGGGTGAAAGGGTGGCGGGTAAAGTTAGAATAAGAAGGAATTCAGATCAAAGCATTGTGGTTTCACTGCAAAAAGACCCCAACTGAAAACATTTTATGTGAAAAGGAAAGATTTAAAAGCCTGTTGTGTCTACTTTAAAGTTGCTGCAGCAGCAATACGTGTATTTATTTGTTCCAACTTAACTATCATGGTTGGTTAGTTTCTATATTTTTTATTTATGCAAGATGTTTTATTTTTGTATGTATTATCTAACATAAATGAGACGTTACCAGCAGAAAAAAAGAGCATCGTTAATACACAACAAAATTGTTCTGCTGATTCCTGGTTGACGAGAATCAGTTTGGGAGTAAAAAAAAAAACCAAACTATAAAGTCTGCACTTAATTTACTGCATGTGAGTACTCACTGTGTTGCTAGATGTGGTTCCAACGTTGAGGTTTTTGAAGAGCTGCGGAGAACCCCCATACTGACCAGCTATCTGCTTCCTGACCTCTGCTGCCACAGTCCTGGAGGGAGGAAGAACGCAAGCATAGTCAACTTAAAAACCACAGCTAGAGACAAATTATAATTCACAATCCAAACTTTGCACATTACTATTCTTACTCCTGCATTTAATTTGAAATCACACTGTACAATTAATTCTGTAATATTTGTGCAGCAACCAGAAGAGCATAATTTATTAAACACACCCTTGAGCTAACCAGTCTGAGTTTGTGTTCATTCAACAAATATAGCCAAAGGGCTTTCCATACTTCAAATACAAATCAGTGCCAACAATACACTTGTGTGTATAAAAAAAAATCAACCAACAATAAAATGAGTTACATTATTTCTATAAATTAAAAAAAAATAAAGTCTTTGCTAAATTGATCTGTTTTAATTGAAATTTCAAAATAAAACTAATATTTGCTGTATTTAAAATGTCTTAGGTTCAGTAATTTAGTTGTTATATTAGGTTCAAAAACATGGGACTTATCAAGACATGCAAATTAGCCGGAATGTTAAAAAGCAAATTCAAACTTGTATTCTAGCTCTTCTTGTCTAATCTGGGGTCATCTTATGCTAAAACTGCTAAAGTGACCAAAGGAAGTGTCAAAGAGAGAAGCAAAATAAGATTCCCTGTTGTTTGGCTGCACAGAGTTCTGGGTGTTCAACAGCTGCTGTGTGTGGCCACATACTGGTCCTTTAAATCCCAGAAACCACAGAAACTGCTCAGAGACCTTGGCCTTGAACAAAATAACACAGGAAGTCGTTTACAAACAAATACCAAATTATAACCCAGGAAATGGGACTACATACAAAAAAAAGAGTAATTTGTAACTAAACTTGTCCTCCGAACTGATACATTGTCTCTGTGTCTGTTTAGTTTTCATATTAAAAGCTTTAAAACAACTTGTCTGAAAGTTATTTTAAACCTTCGACCATGATTACACATCTGGAGCGTAAAGACAGGCCGTGAGTCACTCCACAAAGCCAAGTTGTGTGTCTTCCATCGTACGTATCGTGTATACAAACACTGGCTGTAGAACATAATCTTATCATTTTACACTGAAAATGAAACATAAAAACTTCATGATCCACTCCGCCAGTCCCATGTGGGTGTTCTGCAACAGAAGTCTAGTGACCTCTGCGAGAGAAATGCTGTCACTGCTGCAGAAAAGCAGAACCGACAAACATGTTCCCAAATCCCCTCCCTCCTCCTCCTCCTTCTGCCTCTTACATCTTACAAAACATGTGGCACTGCTGCTCGCTGCGCAGAGGAGCACAAATAGGCTTTGTGGCTAACAACTTCAAAAACATTCGCAACTCCCAGCTACTTCCAAACTGTGAGATTTTTGTTTTTCGGACCAACGAGGGCCCACGGGGGGGCGG
>JARVGW010000427.1:7621168-7636909 GCA_031762495.1 Anablepsoides rubrolineatus | reverse complement strand
AAAGACATCATATTATACTAAAGTAATTAACCACTATGGTGAATTGTTACTTTGACGGTGGGTGTTGGACTTTAATAAGACACACACCGCATTGGACTGGTAGGATACAATTAATTTGGTAAAATCCCATTTTTTTGTGGAATGTAATAAGAGAAAATAGATGATACTATTAAAATGAGTAATGTAAATAATATCTCAGATTTTTACACTTAAGCAAAGACAATTATTGAGTTTTTATTTTGTTTGTTTGTTTACTCACACAACGTACTAACTAAAGAAACACTGGAAATGTTTCTTGTCAATGGAAACCACTTAAACTCCGCCCGCACGGGCTGCCCCGACGTGCAATGCCAGTAAGCTCATTTTGGTTCTCGTCGGAAATATCGCGAGAGCCCCTGTCTACTACAGGGTGCGTTTCCTCAAAGTATAAACATTGTTCCACTCGCAGGGGAATGTGAAGTTACACAGCAAGTGGCTAAGAAAATATATCACATGATGCTATGTTTAAACGTGAACACAAGCCAGCGACGTGTCTGTGACAACGAGACAACTGGACTGAACAGGAGTTAAAGGTAGCGACTTGAAGCTGTAATCATGTGAAGTCCTTCAAAACTCAGTGAAGTGATTGTACAAGGCATGCTCTGTGTGTGTGTTTGTTTATTTTTTTGCACAATGTCCAGGTTGGTATTGCTGTGTGGGAATGGGTTCTTTCCCTCGCTGGTTCAAATGGAGAATAAAGGGAGCGACGAGGTGGAAAAACTGAAGACAAAGTTTATGTCCGTGTGGAACAATGTAAAGTACAGTAAGTTTCTTGCTTCAGGCTAAAAACATTCACAGTAACAGTCCCTACCGCGCATGCGCAGTCATTGGTAAAACTGTTTTCTTTGCAAAATCTGAAATAACATGTTTTCAAGATTGGTTTTGTAGGTCTGGTTTAGAAAATTCAATGTAAATACAAAAATATAAAGAAATAGTGCCAGAATTTTATTAGACAGGAGCCTGCTGTGGTTGAGTCAGTCCTTAAAATAGTCTTTTGTCTTACTGTCAAGACTAGTTGGTGGAAATTATTGCACTTTTTTATTTGTTTCTGTTTATTTAAAAACATACCATGCTCAATTTATGTTTTCTATTACAAGAGAAGGGAAAAACACTGCTTAAGGCAGATAAAATGACAGGTTCACTGTTGTTGTAAAGTAGGTGTGCCACCTAACTGAGTAAACACAATAATTTAAAGCCTATTTTAAAGCAGTCAACCAAACCTTGATGTATTATCCATTTATTGTGTGTTTTTAGGTTGGGTCCTCAAATTCAAGACTTCATTCAGTAGAAATTCCCCAGTGTTTCTTCTGGGGAAGTGCTACCATTTTAAGACTGAAGGTAAGGTACACATGGTTACACATGACTAAATGAACATACCTTGGCATGCAGTCTACAGATATGAATACTGTGTAAAAGGATTTGGAGCTGTTTCTCTGCTTTGCAATTGAAAAACCTTCTAATCATTACTCTTGTCTTGTAGAGTTTTTGTATAAACTGGACTTTGGGCAAACTCTAGTGTTCAGAAAGTTCCTTGTTAACTATTTCTAGACAGCGTTACCTATTTGTTTTGTAATCATTGTTTTTTTTTAAGTTTTGCAGAAAGGACACTGAATTGCCAAATGACTCTTCTTGTACTTTATTGTAATCTTTTTCCCCACACAAATATATTTAATTTGTTGTTACATCATCTGTTAGCTGATTTATAAACTGCATTGTTTAAGTGGAATGTTTCTCCTCTTTTTCTTCAAATGAAACCCACCTCCTTTTTGTCCAGTTTACAGAATTTCTATCCAAAGAATTGATTTTTGACACAATTTCTCATTTTCCAAATTACCTTTTGTGTCCTTGTTATGCGGTGATAAAATCCTCCTGAGTCAGGGTTAGTGCTTGTGCATTGTGTGCTGGAGGGTTTATTTTGAGACGCTGCTGGCAGAGTTGCTCTAATTCATCACAACACATGTATCAGTACAAGGAATGTACTTAGATAAGAGAGGATTATATTAACATTCTGGCTTAAAGTGAGCTACAAACTTAAATATCAGGGCCCATATTTATCAAACTTCTTAGAGTAGAATTTTAGACTTAAGTGTTGAAAATTTGCTCCTACTCTCAGACTTAAGTTTAAGTGCCCTCTATCAAAATTTTCAAGTCTAAGAATCACTCTTATTCTCCTGAAAAGTTAAGACTGTTCCAGGGGACTCTTAAGTGGTTAAGAGTTGCCACTAGGATTCTGAGATGGACTGAGGAGACAGAAATCACACAGAGAACACAGCTGTCCTCCTCCCCACCTGACTGTTATTCTCAATTATAAGGTGTAGAAAACAGGTTTAGTTGTGTGCGCATGTCTTTGCGTGTGTATCTGTGTGAATCAGGTGTTGTCTGCGGACAGTGGAGAGGAGGAGGAAAAGGGTGCAAGCTCAACATTACCTCAGGCTCTGAGACATAAAAAAAACTTTAAAGCTGCTGAGTTTTTGATTTTTAAAAAAATCTGCGATTTTCGTTTTTTTTCATGATGCAAATGAGGACATGTTAAACTATTTACAGACAATCAGTACAAGGTGACAACATCAGTGTGTTGAAAGTGAACTTATCTTAGGATTTTCACAGTTTTTTCTTGACATTTCTCCAATAATATTCTTGAAGATGAAATCCGAGGCAGTGATTGGTTCATGCCGGTGTTTTTTCTAACAAGTCATCCAGGATCAGCTTTGCGGCACAGTCAGGTGTCGCAAATCAACTCTAAGACTGAAGAATTACTCCTACACTTCGCTTAAAGTGAGACGCTTAACTGACTTTTACTCTCAGCTTTTAACTAAGAACTTTTTTTACATTTAAGTCCTCTCTTAGCAGCATTCTTAAGAATAATTCTAAGAAGTTTGATAAATACGGGCCCAGGGGCACAAATAAAATAATGGAAAATAATCCAAATTAATGTTACATTGGAACTATTATGGTGGGAAAATAACACCTGACCCACTTTCCCCCTCAGATGACAACGGCCTCCCTGAAGCCTGCAGCGAAGCCTCCGATGAGGACTTTGCCATGGGGAACGTGGAGGCTTTCCGAAAGGATTTTGCTTCTCGTGTGTGGCTGACGTACCGGGAAGATTTCTCTCCGCTGCCGGGCAGCGCCCTGACCTCTGACTGCGGCTGGGGCTGCATGCTCAGGGCCGGGCAGATGATGCTGGCTCAGGCTCTCGTTCTACACTTCTTGGGCAGAGGTGAGGGGGAAAATGATGATTAAGATATGATAAGATAAGATAAGATAAGCCATAAAACACATTAATACAAAAACACATACCATAATCATTATCCAGTAAATGGTATAAGACTATGGAATAATCTGAAAAATGATTCTAAAAGCATTGTATCAATTAATTCATTCAAAAAAAATGAACAAAGTAAAATTGTTAAAGAAATATGAAATTGTTTAATTTGTATTTGTATGAGTTATTGTTTGAGGAGTTGAATTTTTGTTTTTGTTTTATTTGGTTTATTATTGTTTGAATTAATATAAATTTTATTTTTTGTAAATAAGAGCAGATATAAGATTTTTTTCTTCTGCTGCTGCCTTTCATTTTATTTGATTTGTATTGTTTTGTTGTATGTAATGAAATGAATAAAGTAGTATATATAATTTCAAAAATTTAAACATAAATAAAAATAAAAACCTTTAACACATCATCAATGGGAGATTGCCATTTAGTTTGGTTAAGAATGGTTATTGCACAAGGAATAAATGACTTAGAATGAATAAAATAAAAATGAGTTAGAGCCATGTAAAAACATTGGAGTTGAGCAGGTTAAACTGATTGTAGTTTTATGTCAATTTAAAGTAAATAAAAAAGATACTTAAACAAGTATCGCTAAAAATGGGAAAACTTGCTCAGTAGGCGGATAAATGTGTCTGTTTTCATTCTCCTGTGTGTGAACGTTTCAGTTGCCAGTGGAAACTGATTTAATCATTAATATAGAAACCTAAAAAGAGGAAGATTATGTGCATTAAGTTAGATTTTTTTTTACATGTATCATTTTAGAATGAGCTGCAACTTTTAAAACATCACTTCCTGATGTTTGCAGGAACTGCGACTTGTTTTTGATAAGAGTTTATAAAGCTGATGCGACACATTTAAAATATAAATTTTTTGTCTTTATGAGATTCGTTGTCTCAAATCACGACTTTATGAGTCAACCATCCATCCGTCCAATGCAGTGATTTATAAAATAATTCAGATTTATTCTTCCCAATCTCTAAAATATGTCGTTAATAAAATATTTCTCTGTAAAGGGACACTTTGGGACATTTATTGATCCATTTCAGATTTGATTGACTTTGACTAGAGGTCACTTTTTAACGCCTCGGGCTTACTTTATTGCTCCGACCACTCCCATTCTATCTGCCTTCAGCTCCCACTCTGTTTGTAGGGCTGAGACTTTGTTAAAATGAAAAACTACGACAATCAAACTTATAATTGAACAGCGTGACTTTTAATTTGTTTCTAAATTGCATAAAGGATCCAGGCTTTTTAATAACCTTTTTGTTTTTATCACTTTAAAAGGGAAATTAAATGTATTGAATAATCGGTTTTGGAAACTGTCAAAAAAAACGTTTTCTACTTTTTATAATTACAGGTTTTTTAGAGGGAATTATTTTTTGTTGCAGTATTTTTAAAGTTTGATTTTAAGTTTATTGTTACAAAAAATGAATTCTAAACTCTGTGGCTCACTTTTTGTTTGTGTGCAGACTGGACCTGGCCAGAGGCGCTCACACTCCAGCCTTTAGACACAGAGACGCGGACCACCACTGCAGCGAAGCGTCTCGTCGCCTCTCTGGAGGCTTCTCTGCAGAGCTCCCCCAGGTCTTCTGATAGCGAACCGTCTCCTGCACCCCACCCTCGGGCCCAGGGATCGGCAGAGGAGGCTGATGCTCATTTAAAGGAGATGTATCACTGCACTCTGGTGTCCTGGTTCGGGGACATGTCCTCTGCTCCTTTAGGCCTGCACAGACTTATCTACTTAGGACTGACGATGGGGAAACAGGCAGGGGACTGGTATGGTCCTGCTGTAGTGGCACACATCCTCAAGTAAGCTCCTTTCCTCCCTTATTGATCCATTTATTAATTATTTGTCGTCTTAATTGAATATACTCTTTACGTAGACTTTTATTGTCTAAATGAAATATATTGCCATATACAAACAGAAGTACTTGTACTCAGTTTGAAAAAAGTAATGTTGAAATACCAGACTTATTTGTAATGTGTACTCGATTACAGTATTTTTCAAAGTGGGGCCACCAGGGGGCGCTAGGGGGATATCAGAAAGCTGGAGGGAAGTTAAGAGAAAAAAAATGTTTTAAATCATTATCATAATACCAAATCTGTTATTCAATCATTATTTTAAAATATAATTTAGAGTTTGCATGTTCTCTCCATGCATGTGTGGGTTGTTTCCGGGTACTCTGGCTTCCTCCCACACACCAAAAACATGACTGTTAGGTTAATTGATAACTCTAAATTGTCCCTAAGTGTGAGCGAATGGTTGTTTGTCTCCATGTGTGGCCCTGTGATGGACTTGCGACCTGTCCAGGGTGTACTCCGCCCCTCGCACTGTGACTGCTGGATATGGGCACCAGTGACCCACTCGACCCTGAAAGGAATAAGCGTGTACAGAAAATGGATGGATGGATGGAACAATATTTTTAAAAAGTTGTTTAAGAGAGCTTTTTGATTTATTTTTGTTCTGTTCCTTTTGTCGACAGTTTTTTTTAAGTTGCTTTTCAGTGGGAATATACACAAAATATGTTAGTTAAAAGTTCTTCTGCTAAACAAGTGTAATATTTATTGACTAGTGAGTAAAAAACTTGATGTTTCTTTATATATTTTATTGCTATTTTGTGGGTTTGCTAGGATGGTCCCCCATCCGAAGCTAATGCCGTTTGTGGGGTCATGGCTTGGAAAAGTTTGGGAACTCCTGCCTTATTAGACTGACTGTTGTGAAACCAGAAAACAAAATATGCAACAACTAAGTAAAGTTAAAAGTTGAAGTTGAAACAATAGTCACATTTTATGATAAAATAAACAATGAATATTTTTAATTTAAACTTGACGTTTCAACTCAGTTTTCTTCCTTCCTTACTTTTCCTGTCTTTTTTCTTCTTTCTGTCTTTCTTTTAGGAAAGCTGTCAAAGACGCGATGGATCCTGGCTTGGCGGGTATAACTGCCTACGTCTCCCAGGACTGCACAGGTAGAAAAGATGATTCTGCTGGGCACAGCGCCCAGGCTGACATTTCTGGTTTTTTTTGTGTGTGTGTTTTTTTTAACCATCTTTCTGTTGCTGTGAGACTTGAGCTTCTTTAAAAAGGGGACAGTCTGTTCCACCAACAAACATCCATTTCAAATCTATAACATCTCGCTTCAACCTTTGTTTAACTTTTTATCAGTTGTGACCTCACATACTTTTTTTATACATACCTATATACAGACACCCATAACAATACACACAACACACATCCCATTTAATGTCTGACAAGGGGTAGGAAGAAGTAAAACTTATTTAATAATACCTCTTCTCCAATACTCCATAATTACACTAGACATTCTTCTGGTTTTCAAACTTATAAGTCTATAGTAGGAAAAAGAAAAACAAATTAAACACATATATACACATATAAAGTAATACAAAGGGTTATCTAACGTTATTCTAATGCTAAATTTTAGAATTGTAAATTCACATCCAACTACACACTAATACTCATATACACATTCACACTCACATACGCAGAGAAAAAGTCACAATAGCATAAAACTAAACTATAATAATATATTACAAACAATCTTAAACTACTATAACATATATAACCACCTTGCCCCCCTCCCAGGAGTTGTCTCTTCCTAGTTTAACAAAGTTTGACAAAAGTCTCGATGCGCAGAAAGACATACCTGTTTGTGTTTATCTGTTTGGTGTGGATCTTTTACAGTGTACAGTGCTGATGTCGTTGACTGCCACAAGGCCCCCAAAGCAGGAGAGGCTTCCAATGAGACACCCAACACCCCTCCTCTAACTCCGAACAACAACCGAGCCGTTATCATCCTCATCCCTGTGAGGCTGGGAGGAGAGAGGACAAACCCTGACTATTTTGACTTTGCAAAAGTAAGAAAAACAGTTACGTCCTGGGAGTTTTTACAACTCGTTTTGCTTAATAACACGTTTAAGAACAAAGCTCGAGTTAAGGTCATTTAATATTTAAACGATAAGTATTCCCTGTGGGAATGAGTTAATTTCAACATTTTTTTTCTCACTTCAGTAGAAAAAAGAACTTAATATTAGTTTCTTAATTTCTTCATCATCAGTGATTTTTTTTTTTAAATAGAGGATTGAAGAAAAAAAAAGGAAGTATGGTTAGAACGATTGAAAGAGATATATCAAATATATATGGAGAGAACACCTGATAGTAAATAAATACAAGAAAACATAGGAACAAAATACATATTCATATAATAATAAATTAACTATAATTTATTTGTAAAGCATGCATACATATATTTATACCCATACATACATATAGATATATACAAACATACGTGACTACATTTATGTGTATTATAGATATATACACACTCAGTGATCAGTTAGAACCCCCTGGATCAGAATACCTGTTTGTGAGCAGTTATGTTGTGAATTAAATTAAATAAATTAAGTCAGGTGCCGCACAGAAGCACATCTCAGTCAGATGTTTTGTGTGATTTTCTGTTCATTTAGAGCATACTGAGTCTGGAGTACTGCATAGGCATCATCGGAGGAAAGCCCAAACAGGCCTGCTACTTTGTGGGATTTCAAGGTGAGTATTAGCATAATGTGAAACAAAAAAACAAAAAGACACACACAGAGTTTGGCGTGAATAACAAATTATTTTTGCATAATATACCCTTTGTATGTGTAGAGACAAAGTAAGTTAATGTATTCGTGTTTGCGTGAGAAAAACGAAGAGGAGTGGAGATGAAAGCAAGCGAAGCAGGGCTTACTTTATTCTCTCTGACCCATCAAAACCTCGCCCATTTATCACACATAAACCTCCCAAGCTGTAAACCGTAATTGATTTCCATAGGAGGCATGCATTAAATTTTACCCAGGCCCCCCCCACCACCAAAGTGAGCCACTCTTCATCACCTTCAGGAGCCAGGAGGAACCTTCAGTTGTACATCTTGGCAGTCAATATTTACGCATTTACATTTTACCAATTTGAAATACAGTGTTGGATGATGTCTAAATGACAAGCAATACATTCTCCCTGCCAGGACACAGCTCAGCGCTGCATTCATCAAATGCAAATGCTCCAATATAATTGCATGTTTGTAAAAGTAATCCCCCCCCCCTCCCTGCACGAAAATTAAACGACAACCTCTTTTCTTGTGGGTGTTAAAAAATGTGCTTGAACAAACGCGTCTGATTATGCAGAATTCAATCCGGCCTGGTAGATATTAAAAAGCAACAACCTTCTGGGAGGCATATTTGACGCTCGCAACCCCAACAGTAAGCCAAGCGGGTGACTTTGAGCTACTCTGCATAGATATTGAGGAGAAAAGCTTTTTTTTTTTTGGAGCTGTGGGGTGTGGGGGGATAATCTGTTGGTTTTGAATAACTTGTCTTCTGTTTTGTCCTTGCAGACGACAGCTTGATTTACATGGACCCTCATTACTGTCAGTCTTTTGTGAATGTCAGCACTAGTGATTTCCCTCTGCAGGTAATGTAAAATTACACAGACCGAGGCTCCTGTAATCTATATTTAATAGTTTCTGTTAGTATTTAAAGGTGCAAGTCCGATCTGCTGATTTATTTATTTTTTCTGCTCAGAAAAGTAAAGCCGCCACTTCAGGGAAGTACTGCAAACAACAGACCCCCACAATAAGTAGATCCAAACAATATGTAACCCATCACATTGAAATGAGGATTAAATCTGAAAGAGGTATAAGGAGAAATAGGCAAATATAGTGTTTTAATTAAAACATGTGCAAAAATTGCATTTTGTCAAAACATGAATTAATGCTTTATCAATGTATTATTTGAATGAAATGTCTGAAATATAATCACAAAGCAAAAATTTGAAGCACTTTTTTGAGCAGTAGCAACAAAAAAAACTGATTTTGAGGAAAAATGCCTTTAAAATTTTGAGATTTTCCCTGTGAGCTAGCAAAGCTTTGTGTTTTTTTTTTGCTGGGAAATCTCAATATTCAAATATAATTTTAATAATTGTATTGAAAAAATTTTTGTTTTTAAATGAATGAATGAATAAACTAAACTTTATTTATTTATAATTTGAGGTTTCCTCGTTATAAGGACATCAAAAGTTCTTCATTAAAATTACATAAAATTAGGATTCAGACCAAATATTTATGTATTATCATAACCAAAAAGACAAATTAAGTCATATATATGGATTTACTGATGATATCAGAATGATCCAGGTATCAAAATGTAGCTTTTAAAGCCAGGAATTTGAAAATGAAATTAGGTCATTTTGACCAAATTTGACTTAAATTTGGATATGATGGGTCACATATAACAATAAAATTACTTCATTTACTCTAACACAATAAAAATTAAATGGTTACACATTAACACAGCTGCAACTCTCTTGTCTTTAGGAAACTTTGACCTGATTTCAAAACTTACAATGTCATTTGTGTACGTTTAAATATAACTTCTAAAAATAACATGCAGGGTTTTAGTCTGCTTATGTCACATTATGGCTGTTTTTGTTGCATCGGGTAGTAATTCTTCCTAGCCTGTTTGTAGCGCACCAGGTAAATCCACACTCTTGGAAAATTGAGAAATCGAGGTATGTTGTGTATGTGTTACTGTTGTAAAATATAGGACAAATGAAGTGTTTCCTAATTCTTGAACTAATGTGGAACAGAAAATGCTTAAAAAGTAAATATAAAGCAACGAAAACAGCAAAACTAAGTTCAAAATGAATACCTTGAATCACTTTACAAAAGTAAATGATTCAATAAATAAATAGGCAGAGAGCATACCCCCCACCCCACCCACAACGGTAAATTTAAAGTCACGTCTTCGACCAGGGCAGAAAATGTTAGACCACCATGACGATAGATAAGATAAGTTGTGTTTTTGCCTTTTTCTTTTTTTTGTGTGTGTGTGTGTGACCCTCTAAGGGTTCAGTTCGATGAATACATTCTGTTGTTTTACTGTTTCTCATTAGTCGTATCATTGCCCATCACCAAAGAAGATGCCTTTTAGCAAAATGGACCCAAGCTGCACTATTGGCTTTTATTCCAGAAGTATTGAAGACTATGAGAAAATCAGACAAGAGCTGTCCAAGGTAAAGAGAAAAATATGCTGTGACTCATATAAAATAACCTGATTTAATGACATTATTTCATTGCAGTTTTTTTAGAAATAATTTCATTATTTGTTATTTTACTACTGTACAGCCATAGCTTTTTTGTGGCAATAAGTGTGTAAATTTAGTTGACCAGTAGGTGGCACCATTTAGCTTTGAATCTGCTTGAATTTGTGCAACCTGGTCATTGTTGCATAAATGATTAAAACCAATCTCTCCCTTCCCAAATTTGTTATCATGTCTACCTAAAGCACATCTCTCTTTTCATCGAAATAAATGTAATTTGCATTCAGAAATCGAACATCCTTTTATTTATCTTTTTTTTTAATCTCCAGTGCTGAAATCATCTTCTGCTTGTTCTGCTGCTGTTTTAGCTGCTCCAGTCATCCACAAAGGAGAAGTACCCGGCGTTCACGTTCGTGCAAGGTCACAGCAGAGATTACGACCTGTCGGCGGGCCTGAACCCAGAGAAGCGAGAATGGCCGTTCCTTCGAACCCCGGAGAGAACGGTAACCACTTCTGGGGACTTCGTGCTGCTTTGACAGCCCAGTTTATGAGTACAGAAAAGAGGGCTTTAATTTGTAAAGACTGGAACTGCTTGAAATCCACCAAAACCATGTTGGGAGACAGTCAGTTAATGCACCTTTTACAGCTACAGTAATCCAGTGTTTACATCTTGGAAACGTATTTTCTGAACAGAACTGTGATTACATGGTGAGATTTTTGTAGCTTGGCGAAGTGAACACACTGAATAATTTGTCAGGGAGCCATTAGACATCACCTGCTGCTCTTATTGACCCTAAAGATTTAACTTCCAAAAAAAAAAAAGTACAGGTTTTGCATCAGTATTTGTATTTTTGTAGTCGCGACATTAATAGTCTTTGATTAATTAAACAAACTTTTAATATTAGCTTTCAAATGAGGCGTCAGGCATTTTTTATTTGGATTTGTCAATGTAGATGATGTTTAAAATGGCAAAAAAAAGTTAAAATTAGAAACATGTCGTCTGAATAGATCTGAGAAGTAATAAGATCAAAATATGTGTGGTGTCACTGAGCAGGCAGGTGACACTTTTCTGTTCATTTACATTTAAAGATTACAGATATTTAACTTTAAATGAAGAATTTTAGGTCCTGTTTCTGCTTTTATTTAATATAATCTACTATAGATTTAGAATAAGCACATTCAGGATTGAATAATAATTTAGAATTATGCAATTTTTTAAAATGAGTTTGAATTTGTTTAGAAGTTCAGACCATTCAAGACCAACATGAAGGTTTATTGGAAATGTATTGTTTAAAAGTTGCCCTTCGGGTCACACGGACAGTTTATAGAGATGATTTATAAGCCCCAGGGGCTGCAGTGAGCACCATCGTGGGATAAATGCTGTTTGGAGACACAGAGCTAAGAACGTTGTCCGTCTGTATTAAAATTCTGAGTCCTCTTATTTCAATAAGTGACCTGTTTGAGTGTCATCATATCCCACAAAACAGCTGTTTTGATTTATTCTCTGAATCACCTGCTGGTGATTTCAGCAGCATCTCCAATTAAAACAACACTTGAATCAAGTTTGAAGAATTTGTAACATAAAGGTAGACGCACATATATTTAATGTAGAATTATTATTAACACTTGTTTATTTTGTTTTTGGAGTATGTCTGGTCATCTGTTTTAGCATTCTTATGGATATTTTTCACACAAAAGTGATTTTTCTTCAAAGTTTTGTAGATTCTTTGTTTTTCCTCCATATTGATTTCCAACTATGTGAACGTAAATCTGTCACTGTGCAATAATTACCAATTAACAAACTTGTACCTGTCATGAAGTAGGAAGGAGGATGGGTCAGATGAGCACTTTTTTTATCACTTAAACACTGTAAAATCATTCAGATTCAGTCTTTGTGTTACTTACACAGCAACTCATGCTTTGTGTGTCTGTTTAAAGTAACGCGTTAAGCAGAAGAAAAAAAAAAGCTAAATAAAGTATTTCACATGGATCAGTTTGTATCAATTTGTTTCTCCGTTGAAAGAATTCAAAGCTGCTCTCAGAGGGCAAATCAAATAAATAAATAAAATGTTTACTTCATTTTCAGTTATGCATAGAAATCTCAGTGGTGTGTTGAAATAAATTCAATTCTTTTTTTCTCTCCCAGTCAAATACAGAAGATTAAAACTAATCGTACGTGCTAACCAACTCTACAGCCCATTAACCAGGAACCGGGAAAAACTGTGACCCGGTGACACTGGCGACAGTTGTGTTCCTGTGAGGAGGAAAAGAAAATATCCTTGTGTGCAAAGCTCTGCTGCTATGGATAATCTGCCTGTCGCCCAGCTCTGGTTTAAGCTATTCTAAGACCATTTTTCTGCACAATGCAAATTCTTGTATTATGATGAGCTGCGCTTTTTAAAGGCATGAAAATGCCCCCTTTCTGTTGGGGAGCTGGGCCAAGTGTGAGCTGGATGGACAGACGGAGGAAGAATCCCTCGTCTGTTCCTCTTTTCTGTCGTGGAGAATCAGCGTCTGGGCACATAAAGGCATCCTTTAGATCCCCTGCTTGATCTGTGTCTATGTCCATTTCCGTTTTTGCTTTTTGGCTTAGCAACAGTGTGTGTAGACCGAGCGGGAACATAAAATATGCAATAGCAAAGCATCTACAGAGACATTCTTATGTTTGGGAGTATGAAAGGGTGGACATGAGGAGATGTGACATTTAGGATTTTTTTATTTTTTGGACAGAAACATGACAGAAGCATTTGTGCTCTGGGCCACAGGATGTTCTGAGGGTTAACTTTGTTCACCATGTATTTACAGGGATGTATGAATATTTGATTAATGAGTCACGGGCTCGGGGGGGAGATGCAATAACGCGATAAACAAGTGGCAGCTTTACAAAACAAGCCAATGACACACATGCACACCAGGGTTATTATAGTTAACTAAAACTAACTAAATAACAAACTGAAATTAAAAAAACATTTTAGTTAACTAAAATGAATTAAAAATTGTAATAAAATGAAAAAAAATGATAACTAACTAAAACTGTATACATTTTTTTACAAAACTAACTGAAATTATAGATGGAATGTCCTTAGTTTTAGTGTTTGTCAATTTATTTTGAGCTATGTGGATGTTTTTTGTTTATTTATTTTTTCAAATCGAGTACACTTGTTTACAATCTGCTGCTGCTCAGCATCATCTGCCAAATGACGACAACAAAAGTTGGGAGAAAGCAGCAACGTCCACTTTGGGATTACTTTGAATATGTCTTGTAGTGGAAACAGGTGATAAAACAGGTGGAATAATTCTTAAGGGGAAAAACTACATGAATCAATCTCACACAAGATGATAACTAGGACTATCTTGACATGCTAGCTTCTCAGTAGCTCTTATGAAAAACAAGCAACAGGTAGCACCGGGTTGGAGACAACTGTCTGCATCGCCCTAAAATAATCACCCATGTCCTTAGTTGGCAAAATTGAGTTACGCAATTATTTTAGGAAGGTGTCGCTATAATGGACTGCTTTAACTAGCGACCAAATAGCTGTCGGTTAGTTAACTCACAGGAACATCACAAACTTGAGGATGCACTGACAAATAAACTAGAAAAAAACGAATACTAGAACTAATAAAAACTAAACTAAACTGACACTAAGCATTAAAAATGCAGCAGTAACTAATAAAAACTAGCAAATCCACTGTAAAAGCTAATTAAAACTAACTGAAATAAAAGAAAAAAGGTCACAACGAAATGAAACTAAACTATAACGAAAAATTCAAACTATTGTAACCTTGATGCACACTAGGGTTGGGCAACATCGTATCGTGCGCAATGAATCGCCAGGAAAAACTGTCAACAATTAATGTGTGCCGCTTTGCAGTTACTGCAGTTGGTGTTGCGTGATGACGTATTTTTGCGTGCGACACTCCGTCGCTATCAGAACCCAACTAAACTGAACCCTATGAACTCGTTTGATCACCTGAAACACTGACATAAACTGGAGTAAGAGGAAAGCCAGAAAAGGCGGACCAAGGCCACAACGTCGGCTACGTGCAAATGCAGTTGTCATCTATTAATCGTCATTTTAATTATCGGTCTAAATAACACAAATAATCGTGTTTTTTTTTTT
The DNA here is from genome assembly GCA_031762495.1 of Anablepsoides rubrolineatus. Classification (NCBI taxonomy): domain Eukaryota; kingdom Metazoa; phylum Chordata; class Actinopteri; order Cyprinodontiformes; family Rivulidae; genus Anablepsoides; species Anablepsoides rubrolineatus. The sequence continues at coordinate 7,622,383 of JARVGW010000427.1, read as the reverse complement.
TTGGTTTGCCAATATCGCCCAACTCTACTGTTTAACACAGCTGTTTTAAATGCCAGCAATCCTCCTGACTTCTGATTAAAGAACCTACAAATAACTATTTCTGATACACTGCCTGGCCAAAAACAAAAAGGTCACACACTTTAATATTTCATTGGACCGCCTTTAGCTTTGATTACGGCACACTTTCACTGTGGCATTGTTTCGATAATCTTCTGCAATGTCACAAGTTTTATTTCCATCAAGTGTGGCATTCATTTTTCACCAAGATCTTGCATTGATGATGGTAGAGTCTGACCTTCTCCAGCACATCCCAAAGATTCTCAATGGACTCTGTGGAGCCAATCCATGTGTGAAAATGATGTCTCATGCTCCCTGAACCACTCTTTCACAATTCCAGCCCCATGAATCTTGGCGGAATATGGCCGTGCCATCAGGGAAGAAACAATCCATTGATGGAATAACCTGGGGGCTCGTATCAACGGTGTGTACGCACAAAAAGCTTGCGTACGCTATTTTCCACGCAAAAGTCCGGATGTATCAAAACTGAAATGAACGTGGAAATGTGTGCGCAGCCCCACGCCAACTCCAGGGGTGGCGTACGCACGTTTCTGTGGTTCTGGTTCCATTGGCGACACTTAGAGGTGATTCTGAGAAGCTGTTCATGATGTGAAAATGATTATTGTTCATTAACAATTAGTACATCCACAGTAGTTAGATAAAGGACAGGCAAAGTTGTGCCAAAAAGACATTTAACAGGAACGGATTCAGCCTTAATGGAGGATATAATAAATAGTGTAACATGCAGATCATTTATTTATAAACAGAATTTTCTATTTTCTGATCTATGATGACGACATCAGCAGTTTTCAGGAATAATCCTTTTTTAGTTTGGAACTGCTGCGCTCTGGAGCGCGACACAGCAAAGAGCTGTGCGCCGCACGTGCAGAAGCAGCGATTGAACTGGGGTCCTACAGGGGCTTTACAGAGGGAGCTGGCAGACCGATCTGGATTGTGTCAGTCCAGTCCACCCAAAGCCAAATCATGCCCAACAGAATGGTCTCATCCATATGATTCTAAAGTCTGAATTATAGTCGCGCTATGGAGCGCGTGCACAGTGCGCAGTGGAGGTGTTTCATATTTGGCGTTTACATTGTTGTAGATTTCTCCAAAATTATACGTTTATAACTTGTGAAAATGCTGTAAGTGGGAGAGCAA
>JARVGW010000427.1:7586587-7604028 GCA_031762495.1 Anablepsoides rubrolineatus | reverse complement strand
TTTGTTAGAGAGCGTCGAGAAGTACTTTTACTTTTACTTCTACTTTCCCAATTTTTGTGAACAGTTTTATGACTTTTACTTAAGTAGTTTTCTCAACAGAGACTTTTATTTTTACCAAAGTCATTTTCTGTTATGGTACTTTTAATTTTACTTAGTTATTTTTTTCAAGTACTTTATAGACCTCTGGTTTCTTGTTTTCACTCAGTTTTTGTCCGATCTTGTCCTGTCAGACATGAAGGCAGTGTGAAAGTGCGTCAACATGTAATAATACTGACTGTCGTTTGGAACCACAGCTCTAAAACTACTCAGGCTTTGATAGAATCAACATGTTTTCTGCTCATTGACCTGATTCTCTCACTATAATCTTTGTACTGGTTGTGAAAACAACATATTCCATCAGGTCACCTTTCAGTGACCACTCTTTAAATCACACACTTAGAGAGAAAAATGCTTTTGCTCCAAACCGACCTGGCACTGGGAAAAAAGTCTAACTGGGCTTTCAGACTGGCAGTATGTAGAAAGTGTCAGAGTAGTTTAAAGTTAATTATATTCATGTTATGGGTTCTAATTAGATAGACACATTAGATAGTGATTCATTATTTACCATACATATCTACAGTGTAAACTGTTATACAAATACACTGTGGCAAGTGAAAGTTTTATGGTATAATGACATCATTCTCTTTTACAGCAAACAGTGCTGATGCAGAAATTCCCCTGTAATGTTCTGCAAAGGTTACAGTTGGCTCATGATAGAAAATTATTATTCTGCAGTGTCTCAGGGCAATCCAAGCAGATAGCTGTGCCATTAGCATTTTCCTCTTTGTTCCCATCTATAAACATTTTTGTTGTCCTGAAGGGTCATCTCTGTATTCTTCCATCTCTCCCTTGCTTTGTAATGAATGAGTGTAATTACCAGGCCTGATTGGTTGGAAGGTCATTGGGAATCCTGTAATTTTTCACTTATGTTAAGCTTGTGTTTGTGATGAATGTACCCAACCTTTCTGCATCCCACCTTAGATTACTTTAGGCACAGAAACGCGTCCACAAATTAAGCTGTTCATTGAACACTGTTCCTGACTGGCCGTGAGTACGTTTATACAGATAAACAAATGGAAAAAGGTGCTGTGGTGGGGCTTCTTTTGATTTATGCTTATACAATATTTTATTTTTTTATTGTGGCTTTGTTTGAATGATTCAAAATAAAAAAAAAATATTATTTTAAATATGTTATTTGTGAGATTATACCATTTTTAAATTAAATTCAACAACTTGTCATTTCCAGAGTGGACCTCCCTAACCTTCTCTGCTTTCTTTTTAGATTTTTATTAGAGAATATTTTTTTCCCCTCCACGTCTCTTTTTGTTCACTTTTCCATTCTCTAAACTTTTCTCCTTTTTGTACTAATATTCGGAGTGTTTGGTTGGGGTTTCTCTTCTGTCGGATGAATTAGTAGCCTGTCAGAGGTGGTTCTGCTGCAGGGTGTTGGCAGCTGCCCCACTCACTCCACGGCCTATCAGCCTCTCACCCAGCTGTCCATGAAGGAGGGATGGAAGGACAGAGGGATCATTGGGAAGGAGGAAAGAGAGATCGGGCCAAAGGAGAAGGAGACAGAGATATGTTCTTGATTGGGAGAAAGAGTGCAGCAGCGCTGCTGAAGAAAAGAGGGATGAAACAGAGGAGAGGATCCACTCAGGGGCTCTATGGCCAAAAGCCAGACAGTGAGTCAGTGGATGGATGCAGAGGCCATGCTCTCCTTGTCTACCTCTCTTTCTCCTTTCTTGTTTCTTCTTCTCCTCCCGTTTCCCTTACAATTGCCTTCCCAGTTGACTCCCGGGGCTTTCTTCTCTCTTCTCTCTCTTTTATGCTCTCTTTTCTTCCACAATCAGGCTGCTGACAGGTGGACTGGGGCCATGATGGACGATGCCCTCTCCGAGTCCGACAACATTTTCTCTCAGTCCCCAAAGCGAGATCGGGCAGCATCAGACGTAGGCCCGCGCTGGCCTCTTTCAGTGTTTGTGAGGTCCAATTGCTGTGTTCAGTCACCCCTCTCACGACCCCCATATCAGCTGTGCAGGGTTTGTGCAAACTAGAGCTGACCACGCGGCCCTGCCTTCTCAAAAATCTGCACAGTGGCCATGCCACGGTGAGCGGGCAACGTTTAAGCACGTTTCTCTGTTTTCTCTTTGTCACGAGAACTTACAAACGAGAAGGGTAATTTATATCAAAAGGTGATTTATTGTAATAAGTCCCCTTATAAATAAGATGGCATGAATATCACCAAATTATTTTTTTAATCCCATTATTTTAAAATGTTAACATCGTATTTAATGTGCAAGAAAGCAAATATTTTCTGCCTTTTTGTCCCCTAAAATAAAATAACTAAAAACCTGAGTACCACAACTTAATTCAATCTCATTAATTTGATAATGCTTAATCAATGACTCTCGCAGTGCTAAAAGGTCTAGTTCAAACATTGATTACTGTCTTTCAATTCTTCCTCAACAATAAGCTGGGGGGGAGGGGAGGGGGACGTTTTTAATGGCCTTCAAGTGCTTTTAATCTGTGCTTCCTGAAGCATCTTTATGCTGTAAAAATTGGTTGCGGTTGCTGGGGGTGGGTGGGCGCTGTCTTATTACTGCTGAAATACCAAGTTTACCCCCTCCACACACACACACTTTTGTTGTGTTGGTACACCTCGCCGTCTGCCCACCAACTCCTCAGACCCCCCCAGCCTATCCCAAGCCTTAATCCAATTTGTTCAGTCCCCACTGTCTTCTAGCTGGTACAAAATTAAAGGCCTGCTCCCACAAAAACACCTCACATTTCCAAGGTATTGGCTGCCCTGCAAGACTAGAAACTTCATTTATTCTGGCTAACTTCTCAATTATCTTCCCAGTAGTGGAGACGTGTAAAAAGTGCAAAAATCAATAGGATTCCATTCCCCTTGTATTGGAAAGGGGAAAATTAATGAGATAGGACACTCTCTTAATCAGAAATAAATGTTTTAATTCAGATAATGACATAGTTTTCCCTTGCAGAAGGATGACAAATGCCGAGGTGCTGCGAGCCCCACCAAGAAGCTGTTTCAATTTTATTGTAAATATAAAAGGTATTGATCTGAGAGATGTACAAACCCTATTGCTTACAAAAGCCATTCAGGGGGACTGGGAAAACTATTAAGCGCCGGGTCAGAAATCAATAAACAACACTAAGAGGTGGCTGCGCCTGCCCTCCCTGGCAGATCTCTGGAAAGCCAAATGGCAGAGTTAGTGACAGACAGCTCGGCGGCGGAGCAATGTTAAGGATGATAGGGTCAGCCGGTTAATGTGGTGGGGGCCCTGACAGGTCTGCGGCCCACCTCGCGGCTCGAGGCCTGACAAGCTGCCATTTAAAGAGACACTGACTCATCAACCTGTCGCTACAGTTACTGTTTCACCGGGGTGGGCCTCAGCTGACAGGAGCCGTCCTGTTCTTTCTCTCCTTTTATTTGACCCCCCCTCCCTCTCTCATTTGCTTTCTTGTTATCCATTCATCTTTATCACCCCACTCATTTATTTTCTTTTGTATTTCCCCTTTTTGCCACTTCTACTTTCAGGCTGCAGTGGTTCCTGTCTCTTATGGTTCTTTGCATTTGGATCTTTTGGACAGCAGTGGTGCATATGCATGACTTCTGTCAGAATCAAATACTAAGCTATAGAAGGCTCTGTTTGCTCAAGGTTGGATGCAGAAGGTTTAATTTAATTTAATTGTTAGGATCTCTTTTAGGTTCCACTGCAGCAGAGACTACTCTTCCTGGGGTCCAACAAGACAAATCAACCCAAAACACCACAAAACAAAAACAACTAAATTAAACACTTCTAAACAAAAGAACACAATAAAAGAAAAAAGGGCACTTAATTAAATAACATATTTAAGACAACATTTTTATGAATCTAACACAACTATGACTACTTGTTATTATAGGAGGCAACATATTCCAATATACTCTGTTTATACAGTAACTGTTGTCCTGATGGCTGATCTTTTCTCAATTTTATACACTAAAAAAATGTTGGAATATTTTTGATAACGCAATTTGTTTATTTCATTTATTCATTTTCATAAAAAATAACAATACAAAACAATTACAATAAAAGGATGCAGAAAGAAGAGAAAATCTTCAAGATTAATTTCAAGCAATAATAATCAAGAAACAAAACAAAATAAAAGCATCAATTAACAACAGCTTTTGATATACATTATACAATTTCATATTTCTTTAACAAACTTATTTTTATCATTCTCTTAAATAAATACACCAAACCAGCATTTTTAAAATCACTCTCCAGATTATTCCACAATCCTATTTCTTGAACTGAAATACATCAGACCTTCAAATTTGTCTGAATTTTAGGTTTTACAAACATCTCAAGATTATAAGAACTTTCTCTCTTAACAAAATACAACTGGATGTTTAAAGTTCAACTTTTTTTATGAGCCTTATACATAATCTGCAAGATATTATCATCCAACTCATAAAATTTTAATAATTTCAATTTACTATATAATATATTCGATGGGTGACTGTAATGTTTTCTGGTGATAATTCTTACAGCTCTTTTCTGTAAATTAAAAATAGGATTGCTGAGTAAAAATTTGGGGTCATAATTTGTGTTGGTTTGATCAAGTATTGGGTCAAAATTTCAACTCCACATTGTTTTTTTTTTTTAACCCTGTAGGTTTTAGTGAGTGCGTTTTCTCTGAAATACAACAAACTTGATAAAATCAAAACGCTTCTAAGTAATGCATCAATTATAAAGATACAACGACACAGGCAAGTTTCAAATCTAGTGTGGAACAGCCGCAGTGCAAAGATTGTGTGGTTTACTTGAGGTAAAAGAACCCCAACCAGTGTTAAAAAAAAACCTGTGTAAGTGTCACATTGATAAATCAAAGTGAATCTGACAGATGGACTCTTGAAGACCAATAAGGAAAGGTTATGTCACAGCCTAGAGGTTACGGTGGGCGTTGAAAGATGGATTTGTGTTGATTTGAGTGCAAGGAAAGGAAAAACTTTCGTTTTCTGTGCAGTAATTATGGGGAAAAAGCATGCAACTGAGCAGCCAGCCAGGTCAGATGACTTAACCCTAGATCTATGTTCTCCACTGGACTGTTAGAAGGTCAGAAATCCCTGGCAGATCTTTACTGACAGCAAAGCAATGAACCAGCATTTTCTTTCTTTAGATAGAAAACCATTTCGTAACATTACCTGATATTATTCAGCGTGATTGAGATGAAATTTGGAAGCGTGACAATATAAATGAGGCAGAAAACACAACTGGTGAATGAATCCGGAGCGACCGAGGAACATGTGACACGTCTTGTCCTGCTGAGCCACTGGGACACCCCAGCAAAGCTATTTTAACAAACACTGTAAATTGATAAATCATTGAAAGACGCAGAGGGACTGTATCTGCAGGGAGATGCTAAGCAGGGATCAGTCTGTGAGTATTGCCATCTTCAGCAAGCGACGTCTGCTACATCCGCCCAGACAGATAGATAAATAAATCTAGGTGTATGCGTCTGTATACAAATGAGTGAGCCTGTAACAGAGCCAGAGGCGGCGGCTGAGAGTCCGGATGGGAAGTGGAGGGGGGACGAGGTATAGAAGAGGATGTCAGAGAAAATCCCACTTATCTCCCCCATGTCGAGTGCGACGATGATGAGATTTAGGAAGGGTCAACGGCACCTATCAGTAGGTGAAGTGTTTAGTGGGAATGTTTCTCCACCCCCCTCCTCCTTTCCGAGTGTCATCTAATGTCACTCTCATCTCCCCAAGCTTGATGATGAGGGGGCTGAGGGGCCCAAGGTGCTGGCTGCCTCCTCAGTTGTGGGTCATTTGACCTCTCTGTGTAATTCCTGCCTAATGCCCCTCGTATGAACAAAGCCTGCATCCGTGGCACACTCAGACCCCACTTGACCCCTGCAGCCCAAACGCAGTGCAATTGGCCATGTCATTGTATCAGGGTCGCTCTGTCCCATCTCTGCCTACAATACAACGTTAGACTGTATAAATTGATTTCCAGCTGCTGGGAAGCCACCTTTGCATCTCTCCCCACCAGAGTAGGGAAAATGAGAAAAAAAAATGACAAGGCAGAAAAGGTCATCTAATATCTTAGATGATATCCAGGAAAAATGGATCTAAACAGTCAGGGAAAAAATATTTATCTACAGCTCCATCTGAATTTCCATTTAATGCCAGCAGCAGCAGCAGTTTCATCTGAGACGAAATGCTGTTTATCCAGAGCGGCTTTAGCAGACTGGTACTACAAATCAATGCAAGTAAAACTGAAATACCAGGAATACATTTGAATACAATTTAATGTGTTTTCATGTTTTCTCCGACATCAAAGAACAGCCTTAAAAAACGAATATGTTTTTTTTGTTGTTTGTTTTTAACCAACAATCAGTTTTAGCAACCACTGCAATTAAAGGCCTTATTTTTGATGAAGGAGTTCATATTGCCTACAGGGTTAAATTCTAGCGTTTTAGATTATTTCCATATCTCCATCTTCTGCTGTTTATCCATAGTCAGGTCGCAGAGACAAGAAACCCAGGCATCCCTCTCCCCAGCGACACTTTCCAGCTTGTTCTGGGGGATCCCGAGGTCTTTCCAGGCCAAAGAGGATACATAATCCCTCTAGTAAGTCCTGGGTCTTCCCCGGGTCCTCTTACCAGTAGAACGTGCCCGAAACACCTCTAAAGGGAGGTGTCCAGGAGGCATTCTAATCAGATGAACCACCTCACTTGACTCCTTTCGATGTGGAGGAGGAGCGGCTCTATTACAAGCTCCCACCGGGTAACGGAGCACCTCACCCTATCTCTAGGGCTGAGCCTGGCCACCCTATGAAGGAAGCTCATTTCAACCGTTTGTATCCAGGATCTCATTTTGGTCATGATCTACACCTCATGACCACAGGTGAGGGTTGGAACAAAGACAGACCAGTAAATCAAGAGCTTTGACTTTTGACTCAGCTCTTTCTTCACCACGACCGACCGAAGCAACGCCCTCATTACGGAGGATGAGATCCCCAATTCGTAAATCCGTCTCCCATACCATCCTACCATCACTCGTGAACAACACACCCAGATATTTAAACACCTCCTCTTGAAGCAGAGGCTCCCCACAACCCAAAGGGGGCATTCCACCTTTCTCTGGTCAAGAACCATGACCTCAGACTTTGAGGAACTGACTCTCATCCCAGCCGCATGAATCACATCATCTGCATACAGCAGAGATGTGACCTTGTGGTTCCCAAACCAGATACCCTCCTTTCCACGACTGCAGATCCTGTCCATAAACACCACAAACAGGATCGGAGACATGGAACAGCCCCAGCAGAGTCTAACCCACACTGAGAACGAGCTCAAATCTGTGCCAAGAACACAGCTCCTGCTTTGGTTCTACAGAGACCAGACATGGAGTTTTAGACTAAGACCATCTTTTTATGAGAAATGGTGGAGCTATAATCGTTTTGGTCAAAGCAAGGAAATAATGTTATGCACAATCTCATGCCCAGTGTTGAGAATGACTTTCAATTACTACCACATTCAATTTCAGCTCAATAATTATTGTGTTGGCTTGAGCCAATTAGCTGTGGTGGTCATCTTGAATTTGATTGTTTCCACAAAGATTCAAGATTCTAAGTGTTTATTGTCATATACACATATGAAAACATGTTTCCCTGAGCAATGAAATTCTTACTTTGCCCACCACTCTGAATGCCAGGAGACAACCACACGAAAAAGACAAAGTTATCAGTTGTAGAGACACATCTAGTGATTAGTCTTTGACCCTGTCATGAAAATCTATTGCTGACAGATGCTAAATTAAATAAAGATATTGTATGATGAGTGAATGTTAGAGTACATGTTGTGGATGACTTTCAGCGATGACCACGTGACTGAATTATAGTCATGCATGAGTTTTCTAAGATCGGTTGGCTGTGTTGAACTGGGCTTTCTCAATAAGTGAATCAGTTACATTTAATAATAATTTCCTAAAAGTTTTAATAAAATCTGTGCAGCAATTACAAAAACTTTTAACATGGCGTGCTTGCTTTTTTGTTTAATTTAATAGCAGAACAAACTCCTTGTTTTTTTTATGCCTCTGCTCTATGCGGTGACCATGACCAGTCCATAACTCAGGCTGAAGAACGGAGCCACTTTACCCACTTTGTTGTCTCACCAAAGAGAAGACCTTGCACGGCGTGGCGTGGCGCAGCGTGCGGCTAGAGGGTGTGGAGGTGGGGGGGAGACAATTTATGATGTGGTGACACCAGCAGAGGGGGTGATTTATAGTTTAATTTGCTGTGGTAATGGACAGAAGATAATAACATGTAAAATATTAATCAATGTGTAGCAACAGCAGACATCATTTGCTAAGCTTGTTATCCGCTGCTCTGCCCCTGACAGTGAACAATTAAACTGACACAAGGAAAACAAGGCGTGGAACATGCACGCCAGGGCCAGGCCCGCAGGGCAGAGGCAGAGTCAAAGTCGGGGTCAGGACCTGTGGGGGAACGTACATGCGCCACGATTACATGTTTGTTGTTTGGCTTTTACCTGAGGCCTCAAGAAAAATAATTCTGAACATTACCGTTTCACAAATTAACCAACCAATTATTAATTAAAAACTACATCTATTAAAAAAATTATCGTTAAAATTTTTTTTGATTGAGACTGTTTTCTACTTAATCGGATAAAATGCTTAAACATTATATTTTATTTCATTATATATATATTATTTTTTGGGGGGGGCATGGTGGCTCAGCTGGTAGAGCTGATCCCTCTCAGCAAGAAGGTTGCCGGTTCATATCCCGGCCCGGGGACCTTTCTGGGTGGAGTTTGTAGTTCTCTCTGTGCATGCGTGGGTGCACTCCGGGTACTCCGGCTTCCTCCCACACACCAAAAACATGACTGTTAAGTTAATTGGTAACTCTAAATTGTCCCTAGGTGTGAGTGAGAGAGTGAATGGTTGTTTGTCTCATTTGTCTCTGGCCCTGTGATGGACGTGCCACTTGTCCAGGGTGTACCCTGCCCCTCGCACTGTGACTACTGGATATGGGCACCGGTGACCCTCATGACCCTGAAAGAAAGAAGCGGGTATAGATAATGAATGAATGGAAGAATGGATGTTTTTTGGGAATTGGGGGTATGTATTTTCCAGGCACATAGTTCAATTCTACACCACTATCAAGTTACTATGTTACCTTCAGTTGTTCTGAAAATTATGTTTATATAAGAAATAAATGTGACTTTGCATCACAGTCTATCTAAACACCTTGAAATTGGCTTCTGTCTCTTTAGGAAACTCCTACCATTTCTGACACTCCCACTTCAGCACGTCTTCACAACAATGCTTCGGGGGAAGGGTGCTCTGTGGGGCGGGAGCTCGGCTGCAGACTGAGCTCCAGGGGAGGAGCTTTGTACCAGTAGCTCAACATAGCTACTATGGTATTTTGCATGAATGTGTCAAATCAACACTCTGAGTATGTTTTTAATGAAGCAATGACATTATAGCATGTAGTACATATAAAGCTCAAAAAAGTCGATGTTGCATAGTTCCCCTCCTTTAACAAGTACCTGAAACACCTTAAATAACATCCACCCAGTTGACCTTTTGTTTTCTATTTTCTGGCACACAGCTGACAAATGAGCTCCCTCCGAAGCGCACGGTCCGGCGTAGCGGTGTGTTTTGAGTGATGTCTACATAGTTAACGTGCAGTGGTTTAGCCTCGGTGATGAAGTGTGTGTATGATTAGGGCTGTTACTCAGATTCATCTCACCTTGTTGGCTCTCTGGTGAGATATTATGTCCCCCCCCCTTTTCTGTAATGGTCAGATGGGAGTAAATGATGGATTATGATCTTATTTATTGTGCAGGAACTCAAGATAGCAGAAACACGTGAAAACAGGCAAACCTTTTAAATACCTTATAGACTAGTAACACAAATATTATTGATATTTTGCTTAATGTTTTAGAAATACCACATTTTTAATATTTGTTTTGTCATCTAGAAGTAGAACCAACTCGATAATAAAAAAAATTCAATCTTTCTTTTTTTTTCTATTTTCCCAACAATTCCCTTTTGTATGTGTGTCTGTTTGGTGGGGGGTAGCAGACAGTCTTTGCTGTTAGATGTATGTAAGGTCATAGCAGGAGATGAGCCCTGGACCACAGGAGCGACTTAACAAGAAACCCCTCTCAAAAATTCAATTACAGACATACAGAAATTAATAAATCCCCTTTTTCTGTTGGTAGGACCAAAAATTTGTCAACCTGTCCATTTTCCCCGCATCTCCCCCTGACCCTGGTCAATTACATTGCTTGTAAATAGTTTTTATACATGTTCAAATAATTGCTCATCCTAATGTGCAGTGATCTGTATTCGTCATGCTCCGTGGCACCGAGCCCATCACTCGACTCCGCCACCCGGAGCCATTTTGCTGCCGCGGCTGTAAGTGAAATTGAAATTGAAGTTATAATTGATATCGGGGCCCATCACCATAATGGGTTCATCATAGCGCCATCTAAAATATTAATTTTCTAATTATGGATAAATGATCAGACAAGCTGAGCCGGCGCTGGCTGCGGAGCCCCTGGGAGCTGGAGCGATGCGGATGGGAGGACAGGGCCTTGTAAAGCCCACAAATCTTCTCTAATCCTCTCCCGCACCGCGCCTCAGCTCCATTCCCCCCATAATGGATAAATAATAGTTAAGAATCAGGCTGTTAAGCTCAATTTTCTCCCACGCGCTCTCTCTTTCTTCCTCAACCCTTTTTTTTTTATCTTTGTGTGGGGTGCCGGTTTATTGTTGAGCGATCCTTATTTTCACATTTTCTCATTTTCGCCTTCTGTCCTCGCCAAACCTTCATCCCTCAGCCAACCCTTCGCACGTGAAGGGTGGCGGTGTCAGCGGGGGGCCCCTGCAACACAATCTAATTACAATCACTTACCAAACCAATGAGGCTACTTAACAACACATCTATTTGTTCAGCGGAAATCCATGGTTTTCCTGCAAACGCAAAGAAAAAGACGTGCGAGACGTTCGGCCCAGCAATCACAGGTGTCTAAAACAATTCATAAAAAAAAGGGAAATTAAACTAAAAAACCAGTTTAGTCATATACCCACTAAATTTACATATTTATTCACAAATACCGACTGGGCCGTTAAAATTAACCTTTCGCTCGGCAGGTAGGAGGCTAAGGAAATGTCCCTTTTTATGTGGATATTTTGAAAGGACAGCACACGCACATCTAGGAATTAAATGTGCTTTGGCAGAACGTAAATTTCCGTTTTATGTGGCAATACTTTCTGCTAATTGTTTCCCTGCACCTTGATCCCATAATTAGGCCTTTACTGATTACCTAATTACCCAGCAGCAGAAGGGCAGGTTGACGGCAACATTTCAGCCATCGTTCAAAGGCTCATTATCCCGCTGAAAGTCACTCTCTCTGTCTCTGCTCCCCCCCCCTCCATCCTCATCTCCTCTCATTCCTCCATTCCCCCCCCCCCTCCCCCCTCCTCCATGCATCACATCACCGGGCTCTCTTGCTCTACAACGCGCTGAGGGGTAAGGAGGCGGAGGAGGAGGCAGCAGAACGCTGTGGACAACAATGCTCTGCCACCCTTCTGCATTTGTCAAGCTGTCTGTTACGATGGCAAGTTTGCCACATCGCAACTGCCCCTCTGACAGGCAAGTTTAGATTGTGACGGGAAGCTGCATGTCGAGCGGAGCCGGGCAGGGGATATGAGACAAGGGAGGGGTGAGTGAGGGCAACATGCAAAAGAAGGGAGGACTGCGGGGCAGGAGGTGTGGAGATGGAGAGAAGCAGCTAAAGGGAGAATGAGAGAGGTAATTTATAGGTGGTGGGTTTGATTTGCACTGGCGCTCTTGTCTCACGGCAAGATATATTTCAGCAGCGGCGTGGAGGGGAGGGTGGGGGGTGGAGGATTCTGCTCAGGCTCTTCCACCGCCTCAGGCCCCTCGTGGGCTTGCTCAGGTGCACACAGCTATTCTCATTTCACTGCACAGTGGGGCCTCCAGACATGGCACTGGTAAGCACCCCGAGGACAACCCCGGTACCTTGATGCTCTCCCTTCACTCATTCAATCCTTTCCCTGTCCCCCCCCCCCACACCCTCTCTCTAAACCTCCTCTAATCCCCCCCTTCATGGGGCATCCCCTCCCAGCAGGATGGGCCAGCACTGAGCCCTTTTTTTTTATTTTGGGTCTCCACAATACAAGACAACGTGGTTAATCGCTAATCCAATTTTGGGGTCCCTGTGTGTTGGTGAAGGATGTCCTGTGCTCTTGTCGCGCTTCATTAAGACCATTAAAGGCCACCTTACTTTTTGTCTGCGGGCTAATGGTATCAGTGGCACATTGAGCACCTTGAGGGCAGTTAGGGGGGAGACAGTAGAGGGGGCTAGAGAGATGTATGGGGCAGGAATGTCACACGTTTTGGGTAATCGGTCAGCATTTTTGTCATTTTTAAGACCTTTGTTTGGCTTCATTTCAGCCCAGCTGGAGCTGGCGAGGCTGGATGGATCGTTAATTGTTTTTTCTACTGAACTTTAAAGAAAAGAAATGATCGTGTTCAAGTATTCCTAAACAGGCTAACTGATTTTCTTTCCTAAAGCGATGTTACGTTTGAGTTCATCGCAAGAACTTTTTCTTGTTTTCTCTTTTTCCTAACACGCCGTTGTGTGAGCCTGCCGGTATACTGGGGCTGGCGGTTTTATCCGCTGTGACTTTATCACAGAGTCTAATTGGCATGAAAACAGCCACACAAAGCGCTCGCTTGCAAACAGGCCCTTCCTATTATTCCCACGGACATCTCATTTAGAGGGACTCATGTAGAGGACCGGAGCGCCGACTTGCATGGTTTAGCATCTTTGACAGCAGCGTGTCCCTCCGAATGCTGCTTTAGTGACGCTTATTCAAAGAGCAGTGGAGCGTGGAGAGAGGGGAGGATATGTATATTTACAGAGACGTTCCAACAAAGAGCTTTTTTTTGGGCGATGCGGATGGTTTTGTTCAACTTTATTGTGAGAGTTTCTTATTGTGGTGAAATAATTGATTCAAAGAAAATGATACGAATGTGCGCAGGTTCTGTTTTTACATTTTCTTACAACTGACTCACCTGAAGTTTCTCTCGTTAGACTAATGATGGTAGAGAGTAACAAGCATTCAGCATTCAGTTTCTTTTTATGGCTCTCTCTCTGTTTCCATCACTTTGCTTATTTGTTTACCTATAAATTCACACTCTGACTCACTTGAGGTCTTTTTCCTGTCCACATCCAGGGCCTCCCTCCAGAATCGCCCTGCAGTACTTCAACTCTCCAACTCATTACCATGTGTAAATAAAGACAAATGGCCGGCGATACGCGCACAAATTTGTTTCCCATTACGCCGAGGTCAGCGGTAATTGTGGCCGGCGCCCAACTCCCTCGAGTGTGCGTACAGTTACATTCATATTACAGTTAATGAACGTGGGGATAACAAATTGTCCTGTAACACCTCCACCCCCCAATGAGACCCTTTGAACATCCGTCTCAGCGGTCAGCTACAGTAGCGGTGTTGGAAGAAACGATCTGGGCCAATAGCCCCCTCTCTTCTCTTTCTATCGCTCTATTACTCCTGAGAGGGGCCACAATCTATTTAGCCTACCCAGGCCCCCCGGGCGCTGGACCATTTTGTGTGTTGAAATCAACATGATAAACGTGAGAACTTGCATGTGTGCAGAACTGCATTGTGCACGCAAAATAATTTGGTTTTGTTATACATTTTGTAGAAGTGCCTCCTGAATGGTGTCGCTCCATTCAAGCCTTCAACTATGAAACAGTAAAACATATCAGGAGCAGGGCTAGGATGCTATATGGCAAGCCTTTTTAACATAAAATTGGCTTCATCTGACTATCTGTAACTATATTCAAGATATTGAAAAATGAGTTTTGATCAGGTACAACTACATTTTGATCATCCTTTGATCATGGTAATTTATCTACGCTTACATTCTGACTAGTCAGAAGAACTGCCAAAATGTACTTCAAGATATCTTAAATGATGTCATCAGATTCTTCATGTCCATAATTACAATTCAAGAAATCTCAAACATAATTATAATTAAAATTACATTTTTAGATATCCAAATTAAGTCCCCCTGCTGCCACTGAGCTGTCTAAACATTTAACTTCTTGCAATTACAGACAAGCAATTTTGTTGAGCTAATCAGAATAATTATTCAGGATATCTTGACAATCATTCTAACTAGTCAAAATGTTTATTCAAGATGTCTTAACACATTAACAGTCCTAATTCCTTAAAAGCCTTTCAATTATTTTTAATTTTATGTAAAGTCAAGTTAAAGGTGGGAATCGGAGAAAGTCGTCTGACACTCTGGTTTTACAAAAAAAAAAAAAAAAAGCCCCCGGTATAGTCTCCGGAAATGTTTAAAGGCAGAAACAGCACCGTTTTTGCCCACCGGTGGAACAAACACTGAGCCATCTAACTGGTAAAAATATTCAAGATATCTCATATCTCATCATTTGGAGATATATTAAAAGGTCACAATTACAGTTCTAGGTATGTCTTAGTTTTGCCGAGTCAATATTTGCTTTCAAGATTTCTGTAATTTTATTTGCATTAGTTTAATTGTTATTTCTGATATCTACAAATAGATTTAAGATATCTTAAGTATGTGATGATGTCATTTAAGGTATAATTTATTGGAATAATGACAAGTCTGAACAAAAAGCGAAATATCTTGAAAACAAATTCTGACTAGTCAAAACTACCTTAGAGATATATCAAACTGTATTAAAATATCTTGAATTGGAACTTCCATACAACTTAATGGTAAATCTGATTTAACTTATACTAGTCAGAATATAATTAGTGATACCTTAATAAAGTAATATGACTAGTCAGAAATCAATTTCAAATAACTGAAATGTAAGCGCTGTGAATACGATTTTATGGTAAAATGGCCTGCCATAGTGGCTAAATTGTGTGTGTTGTTTTCACTTTACCAGACATACAAACAAACCACTGACCACTTTATAAATCTTTTTTTTTCAGTGACATAAATTTCAGTGACAGTTCTGTAATGAATCCTATCTTGTCATTTCTGCAAAGATGCAATCAATTACCATCAAACGCTGTAAAGCTCTGCCAGGGGCTTCCCGCTGTATTTTAATCACAGCGTGCAACAGGAGCTATTACAAACCTGAAATAAACTTGGTAATCGTCCACATTCAATAAATACAACTGTACTGTCAACAGCCCAAATCTAAAACCTCGATGACACACGATCTGCAGACGGATAAACAAACTTTAATAGCCAGGAACATGGAGCGATGCCAGAAAATCTTAGTTTTTCTTTTTCTTTTCAAAAACCATGACTGATATTTTTCATGAAATCAACATTTATTTTGTTTCAACAAATGAATGAATGTGCATCCAATCAATTAATTTTGTGTGTGAGAGAGTTTTGTCAGACTGCTGTTGTTCTGGGGAGTCTGTGAAGGAGAAGAGAGCTCCGTCTGTTTTTCTATTCTCCTTCAAGCTTCCATCATCCATTAGAGAGGCCGAGGATGAATAAATGAGCGCAGCTCCCACAGAGAGCGTAGCAATAGTTTCTTCAGCTCCCACCTTATCGATTTCTGCAGGAAATATAGAACCCCAGGCACGGAGGAAAGAGAGGGAGGACCACACCGATATTAAGTCGTCCCCCCCCCCCCTCCCCATCTTTTCCAAAAATCTTTAATCAAAGTTTAAGTGAAATACTAACAGACCACTTGACGTGACCTTTCAGTCCTGTTATGAATCACCTGCGTTTGAGCCGAGTGGCTAAGAGAGGTTAGAGATATTTCCTAATCACAAGTTGCTGTGAGGAAAAAGAACAAGTTCAGTGACAAAGTTAAATGGCCACCGAAGGGCTTGTTTTCTGTTGACCTTTGACAAATGCTAGACAACAAATCTATGTTTAAAGCACTCGCCTTACTGGATTCTTTATAGCCCTAAGTGACTCCTGGGAAGGGCAAAGCCTTAAAAAGTGACTCCATCCAAAGCAAAGAGTGCTCTGCTGCATCAAAACAACAGAAAATACAGCCCGCTCCCTGAACAAATATGGCTCTATGAAGGATGATATAGTGCAGGATGAGGGACGCGCGTCTACAGGGAAGACACAAACAGGACGATTTGTGAGCATAGGAGTACCTGGCGTGTAATGACAAAAATGAAATCAATATACCGACCCTAATTTGCCCAAAGCATAACTATGATGTAGTACACGGTGTTTCGATTAAAGGACGTATTAAAAAAAAAACGGTGCCGGCGCACTGCGAGGGCGCGGGGGGCCATGCCCTTTTGAACTCTGGTGCTCACAGCGAGCGTGGCGGCCATAAAAGGAACAACCAGCCCTGTTTGGTCATTGAATAGGCTCCTTATGGCTCACGGGTAATAATGTCACGCCTCGAGACGTTTTTTAAAAAGAGCTGGCGAATGATAGCCACCAATGCGTTCTGCAACACTGGCAACATTATGGCAGCGGGGGGAGAAAATATAATAGCTTAAATATGCTATGAATAACAAAACCTGTCAATACTCACCTCTAGGAGAAAACGCTGATCAGACACAGTTCATATAAAGTGTACGTGTGTGTGAGCGAGAATTTACGGCGTGTTCCCGTTTTATGAGAGCGTATGTATGAACGAGTGAGATTTTTGTATTTTTTATATGTCCATGCTTATTGAAATCAGGATGTTTGTGGCTGAAATTTTAAAAGACGTTTTCAAATTTAGAGTTTTGAAAAGCAAGTCTGACAAGTGCTAATGTGCATATTCTAGAGGATAGATTTTAAAGGTTTGAATATAAACATATACAGACTCACTGATGTGCATTAACAGACATTTGGAATACAGTTTTGGGATTAAATGCACTGATTTATTACAGTTTACTGCAAATAAAATCCAATTTATTTAACGATTAAATAAAAAAGGAGCAGGTTTTTACACATATCCACTGTTAAAAAGAAAGCCAAAAACATTTAAAAAGTATAGTTGTTTCTGTGCATCTTTTAATTGACCACTTTTCTTTTGGCTGCTGTATTTATTTATTTTTATCAGCTACACCTACTGTTCAGCAGGAGAACTGCAGCAATGCTGGTGTGATGAGACCTGTGCAACCATGAAGATGTGCTTCTCAGTCTGTTTCACTTAATCTTTGAAGTCCTAAGTAATTAAAAAATGTTCTTGATGGCTGAATGTCACCAATAAAGGTTTTCTCCTGTTTTCAGTAACTTATCACCTTGTGGAGTACTATGGCAGGCCGTTTTAACATTTAATAGCTTGACTGGATATCTATTTCAGATATCTCAAATACATTTCTTCCT
>JARVGW010000427.1:7575892-7586084 GCA_031762495.1 Anablepsoides rubrolineatus | reverse complement strand
TAAAATTAAGTTTCTGCTAGCAAAAATGTAATTGTAGATATCTATAATTACAGTTCTAGCTAGTAGAAATGTAATTTCGACCAGGAAGAATGTTATTATAGAGATCTACAAATGGAATAATAGAGAGGAGCGGGCTTTGAATAAATGTTAAAACGGCCTGCCATAGGAGTACATAACCAAAGATTTATTTTTTTTTAATGCCAAAGTTTTGTCAGTTTTATCAGTGGGAACACACGCTGATGGCTGAAATTCATGTAATCCTAAACAGTAGGATGTAAATCTTTGGTAATTACGAATCAAATCAGGTATTTGCAAGACTGAATCAGTCCAAAATAATCATATCTTCTAATAAATAGCCAGAGATTTATTTCCTAATACTAACTGGTAAATTGAGGCATAAAAAGTAAGTGAAAAATAATAAATGTGACCTTATTAATATTATTAATAATTTAAAGCCTGAGCATCACCTTCACCTTAAAACACAACAAACCATTATTGATGGACCTCGATTATACAAGCAGAGAGGATAAAAAGGTTCATTGCTATGAAATAATTAAGGGAAACAGTTTTATATCAACTTACGATAAATAAATAAAAATAACTAAATAGCGTTAAAACATCAGCTCGAAAAGCTTCAAACGAGGGCCATCTCGTAACTGAGTAACTTGAGGCCCAATCTGAAGCCGGACACCGCTGAGCTCTTCATAAAGCCCCTAAATGAGTCCATCTTGTTTGGCTCAGCCCCTGGGCTGTTAGCAGCCATGAGCGGAGCGACTCTCACAATGGAGCCTTTGGGTTCGAGCTTAGCCCTTAAAACAACACGCCACTCAATGATCCCCAATGATCTGCCTGGAAAACAATGCCGGGACACATCAGTCAGGGCCTGAATGGGGGGGCAGCAAAGTGGACAATGACCCCCACCCCCCCAGTGCTGCTGCTGTTCTGTAAAGAATCTCTTCCCAAAGGAATTCAAAGGGGATAAGTCTTTTTAATATCAGGAAATCATTTGGTATTTTGGTAACACTGTTTTCAGGGGAAAATGGAGACTTTTCTTTAAGAAACATATTGCATTAAAAGGCTATAAACCAAATATCCTTATCTTTTTTAAATAAATAGTTACACTTCCATAAAAATGTCATATGAAAGTGTAATTCTGCAGTTTATTGAGTTGATATTTTAGAACAGTTTGTAGTTTATTTCACATTTATTAGTTAGAAATCTAAAAGCGTTGCTGAAACTAATATTGTGTCTTTGTGAACAACCATTTTATAACAAAACTGTAATTAATAAATACCCCCACCCCCAATCCCCCCAGCCATAAATACCACAAGGCCTCCTGCATGTTGCTCAGTGCCAGGCCAGTTTCTGTTCATTACTGCTCCACGCTACTCAGCACTTCATTTAAAACTTGCATTCCTCTAATTAACACACACTGCTGGGTACAGACGAGGCAGCACAGAGGTTTGTCTGTCTGCCTGTCCTCATGCAAATACGCATCACTGTCATCACATTTCTTTTTTTTATTTGAATGACTTTATTTTCATTTAATTTGCTGCCTTGTGGGAATTCCTTACTAAAATATGATTTCTTGGAACAAAACAAATTTTATGTTAGCAGTAAAAAAAAAAAATAATTTAACACATGTTCCTAATATTATTTCACAAGCACAATCAAATAAACCCAATTAGAGAGCAGTTGTTGTTTTTTATCTTCAGTCTTGTGATGGTTAATAAAGACTAGAAGGAAACATGGCTGCATCTGAATATGAAGAAACAGTTTGTCCAACAAATTGGAAGAGGCAAATGTTTATTCATTTATCACATCAACCAATTATATAGAACAAAATTAGCTCTATTAGAGGGTGAGAGGCAAGTATTTAAGATATGAAATCACACATTGATTTTTCTTTTTTTTTTCCCCCTATTCTGCACTTGACTCTTCACAGAAGCTCACATTAATTGGAGCTTTAAATGTTAAATGATGCCAGTGAAATGATACACGGCGATCTACGTGATAGATACACGAGGCAGAAATTAAATTTCGTTTTTATAATGTCTTCGGTATTCTGAAGACAAAAGCAAAACCAGTCATTTATCTGAGCTTCTATTGCTTTCACAATTCTTTCGCCTGCTGTTATTAAAGGAGTCTTATGCGCAGCCTAAAGTAAATGATTCTGCTTCTATCTCAGGCGCTTATGCGGATCAGATGATGCGTCTGCTGATAGGTTTGTAATGGACTTTTCCTGTTCATTAACTGAGTTATAGCACTTGGATTTTATGCTTTGTGGTTCTAAATTGAATAATACATCTCTGATGCTTAAAGTAATATTAATATTTTCAAAATCAATGTTAGTAAAATTTTATGTACACAGTTGTATTTGTTGATGGCCGGCCCCTGCAAATAAAGATAAGATTTATGAAGGCTCCCGTCTTCTCTCCCTCCTGCTTTCTGTGTAGTATTATCGCAAGTGCAATGCTGATCATAAAAAAAACTTTAATTAAAATTTTAATTAACACAGGTAATCAATAGGGTGTAACATAACATCTCGTATTCTCAGTGGCATGGAGGAAAATGCAATCAAACAAATTCCGAGGGAATAAATATGATGATTTTATAGGCCTATAAGTTCTAGGTAAATATGGCAGCAAAATGTTCCCGTCTTACAGTTTTTCCCCCATCATGCTATTCGGTTATATATCAAAGTAATATCTAAATTATATTTATTATTTAGTGTTGTAACTGTAAGACCAATCTAATCAATCTAGATGTTTAAAAAAACACAAAACAAATGAGCAACACGTCATTTCATTTCCAATATCATGTTTGCTTTTTAAAGGGTTGAAGTTTGTTAACTGAAAAAAACATATTTTTTTATTGTGGATAGAGAATTGACACAAACAGGATCAGTTCCTAAAATTATAGAGATGTTTGTGATGAAATGAAACTTATTTTTCATTTTAAAAAAAGGACGTATTTTTTTACTGTGTTCCTGAACATAACACAACTCTGACTCCTTCCGCAGTAAAAACACAGTATGAGAGAAGATCCAGTTTTAAGTGTTTGTCATAGATAGATAGATAGATAGATAGATAGATAGATAGATAGATAGATAGATAGATAGATAGATAGATAGATAGATAGATAATACAAGAGCATGCAATCACAGTCAATATAATATCCATATTCCCAACATTTCATCATGGATTCCAATTCACTCATTAAAAACACACATTTAAAAGAAACGGACCACTCCATAAAAACATAAATCATTTCAGGCAGATAAACATACCTACAATGTCCAAAGCATAATCACTGTACAACAAGTCATCAACTACATACTCATATCGCAAAAAAAATACCTCCATCAGATTACATTATGAGAACAGGTTTGATTTAAGAGAAGCCATTGTTTTTTCATGCGTGAAAATTTATGAAAGTCTTTACATAGCAATAGTTCTGTTTGCCAAGTATTCCACTGCCGTATGGCAATACTTGAAAAAGCTGATCTATCAATAGAAGTTCTAAATCTAGCTGCAATGTATAATGCTAAGAATAACTTAATGTCTAACTGCAAGTGACTGAAGTATGTCTTTCATTCTTATATTGAAATAAAAGGTAAATTAATTCAAACTTATCTATGGTAACAATCAACAGTCTCTGCATGGAAAAGACTGCAATAACTATCTCGTGGCCACAGATAATTTTTTTAATCCAATTTAACCTGATGGGCTGAATGTTAAAAACATTCTTTTTTTTTTTTTTTACAAAAAATCTCCAAAATAATAATAAATAAATGACTGTGTATGGAGGAAGAGCTGGAACTTTGTACAATAAATGTTTTAATATTTGTTCGACTCGACACCGTAGCCCTCCTCTACAAGGTTATAACTGTTTAACTATTGTTACATTTTTGTGTTGCCACAAAAAAAATCCTATATCTGAAATAAAATATTGATCATGCACCTCCTATAAAAATGAGGTTAAATCAGAATTATAATGACTTAAAGGCTTTCTCAAAGATCAAGTTCAACAAACATGTTTAGCATAAATTCTATGTGACTTTTCCCATGTCTTTAATAAGTAAAGCTGAGAATCTTGTCTCAAAGGTAAACTATTTTTAAAAGGTCTGGTTATATGTCAGATTTGGTGAATTTGTGTTATTACGATAAATGAAAACCTAAACCTTCAAAGCACTTAAAAATCTTGTAACGTTCAACGTATTTACTTCTTTCACATTCTTTTTTAGTTTTTAGCATTACCATTAGCATATCCTCTTCCTCCTGCATCAAAGCCTTGCTGTGCAAACGTTGGAATCCTGTAACCTTTGGCCCTTCCTCCAGCTGTGTTGTCTCAGTATGCATGAATATGTGAAGGTATGACTCGGAATGGGAAGCAGGAATGAGTCGAGACACTACAGGTGCTTGTTCGTGCAAAACTTGGAGCGTGTGTGTTTCAGAGACAGTTCTTTAAAAACGCAGTTCTCTTGACCTCAGAGGAACTCGGTGACGGCTGATAGTTTCTAATTTATCATTCACCTCGAGGTGCTAAAGGCCCTGGATGTTGTGGGGTTGCCATGGTTTCCAGTCTCTTTAATGTCACATGGAGGACTGGAACTATAGTAGGATCACACATCTCACCCTCACTGGGTCAGTTTATTCCAGGTTGTGTTAGACGGGACTAATTGTCAAACCTTGTATTCACAGGGAACAGGGTGGAACAGTGGACCAGATCATCACCCTTGCAGATTTACTAAGGGGGTTGTGGGAGTTCACCTCTCCGGTCTACATGGAGACCAGTTCTTTTTTACATTTAAATCATTCAGCTGGAGTCTTTATAAATTGGAACTGCAATGCTTTGATCTGATTTCCTCAGTAGCTGCGTTTCCATTGCAAATGTGCGCAAAACTTTGTTGGTATTCTGTTAATGTCTAAAAAGCACAGTTTCACAATTGTGGTGTTTCCATTAAGTAAGAAATGCTATTAAAGTCACGCATGAATTGCGATAAGTCATTACAAACACGGCGGCAACGGATGTAAACACGTGCATATTGCTACCACAACACTAGCGATCATCATCAGAGGAGATGTTGGCGTCTTATCAAGGCTTTCGAGTGAGAAGCCCTTTATACTTGGAGCAGCTTAAAACCATTTTGTCGAAAAGTGTAAGTTTTTTCGAAATTGATGTTTCCATTAAGCAAATTTGTTTTCGAAATTCTAATTTGCACATCTTCATGGTCAATGGAAACGCAGTTATTGTAACTCCACAAGCCCCTCTTTCCCCCTTTTCCTGAGGTGCGTCTCAGATCTACTTGTTTTGAGGCTGCCTCTTTAAAGCCACACGAGGTGGTTCACACCGCCCCCCTCCAGCTTCCAGACCGGTTCATTCCAGTTTGAGAGGTTTACGACTTTATAGCGGTGCAGAAAGTTTTTATTTACAAATGAATTAATAGATGTCAACAACAGAAGACTTGTTCATCCAGCCTTACGTCTGACCCAGAACCAGAGGAGAATGAAGACCACCAAATTGTAGTTGGTCCAGACCTTATTTGGCAGTTCTGTCTCAAATACTGTGACATAATAATTCAGAAAACATCATAGAAAATGAAGAAAACTGAACAGATTGAAAAATATGACCCAAACAGAATCTATGCAGCACCTGGAAAGGAAAAATGCACATTTAGAGACTTTAAGTACACAACAAAATGCATTTAGTGGCTAAAAAAGTGGATTTTGCATGATTCGTCCCCCTTAAAGTCTAGCCTACTTGGCACATCAATGTTGAGATGTCTGGGTTTCTCTCCTGGACCTGTTGCCTCACCAACAGGACAACTAAACAAATACGCAGTAGAAGATGAGGACGTAGATCTGGTTGATTTGAACATCTTTTTTGCCAATCTAGTATGAAAAAAGCATAAATTAGTGAAACAGAGATAATGTGAGTCTTGGAAGAAAGCAGCCTTTCTTCTCAGTCTCTAGTGTCGAACTCCCTGAGCAGCTTTAAAAATGAACAGGTTTTTTACTGCTCGTGTCTTATAAATATTTAGGATAACCTCAGTGAAACGATGCAAACACAAATGAAATGTATTTAATGGGCATCCTGTCCATTGGAGGAGTTTCACTGGGGCACCGCTGAGGTGTGAAATGGCTACAACGGGCGACATAACACACACATGGTCCTTCTCTTCTTCTCTCTCTATGTCACGCTCTCAAACACACACATACACACGAGGGAGGATGAAAAAGCACCTAATATTTTCTGTCAGCAAGATTGTGCATACTTTCAACCTTCAAATAATTTACTGCTGTGTGTCTACGGAGTGTCTGGTGCAAAAGTGGCACTAAATCTCGGCCCTCAAAGTCAAACGTCAGGTAACCCACAGAGAAATAATGTTTATTTTCCCTCAGCTCTGGCCCCGTTCTTAACCATCCTGTCAGGACACCGGTAGCTCATACGGTATATCCCACAAATTTCCTCATGATCTGTACAAGTAACCACAATACATCCCAGTATTTATTACTTACGAGTCCTGACAACAACACGACTTTCATCTTGTTAGCTTATCTGGTTGGATAACTGACAATAAGTGAAACATGCTGTGAGAATCATGGTTGTATAGATGTGTTTCAAAAAAATCTGAGTGCATGTCTGCAACATAATTCTGAATAAATAATTAAACCCTTTTTTTTGACACGAGTGAATAAATCTGTTCACTTGGTGAAAATAAAGTCCTCCCAGGTGAAAAACAAACAAACATACTAAGTATATTAAATCTTAGTATACTTTAACACAGTGGTTCCCAACCTTTTTAGACTTGTGTAGCCCCTGAACTATTTTGTCATACCACTAGTACCCCCTTAGTCAAACGTAATGATTCTCCAAAACTAGAATAACAACAGCTGATTATTAAATGAACATTTTTTATTTAACCCCCTAGAACATTTAATTCTCAGGCATTTTATTCTTTTCAACTCAAATTAAAGATAAGATAAATACGAGATAAATACGTTGCCTTGAATGTGTATAAGTAATTAAATAAATAAACCAGGTAATGGCAGGTGCAGGAAGCAGCAGCGTCTAAAATACATCAAATATCCCAAATGAGCAAATTCTGAGAGATTCCGCATTTTATACAGGATTCCATTTTCTGTCAATTTCGTGATTCTGTTTGCATTTTCCACATTGCGGAAATCATAGGGCCCTACATATGTCAGTCCTATTTTTATTTATTGTTTTACACACCTGGTTGGGAATCACTGCTTTAGCATACTTGAAGCCACACTAATCATCAGTAGAGTTTACAAAGTTTAAAGTATACTTGAAGTTGTTCCACTTTAGTATGTAATAGTACATTTAATACACTTCAAATTGTGATTTAATACAATTTAATTACAACAAAAATGTATTTAGTACAAAATTAGTTGCTGCAAAATGGCAATGAGTTGTGTTGGCAGCACGATGCCTCAGTGGTTAGCACCGTCGCCTCACAGCAAGAAGGTCCTGGGTTCGATCCCCGGTTTGGACCTGGGGTCTTTCTGTGTGGAGTTTGCATGTTCTCGTTGTGCTTGTGTGGGTTTTCTCCGGGTACTCCGGTTTCCCCCACCCCTAAAAACATGTACAATAGGTTGCCTTCAGGCCCAGACCTCCCTTGAAAAAGAGATCTGGGATCTCAACAAGACTTGCCTGGTTAAATAACGGTAATTAAATGAATAAATAAAATAGTATACTTTAAGTATACTGATGATTAGTCTGGCTTCAAGTATGCTAAAATATACTAAGATTTAATATACTTAGAATGTTTTTTTTTCACCTGGACAAACATGCAGTAAGATGTCATACTAAGAACCACTCAGTTCATCCCTGTTAAGGATATTGATTGGTACACCATTGAGCGTTTAAACGTTAAACAGTGCATGCACATGTATGTTCAAGATGCATAGAAAACTAAACCATGCCTGAATGTTTCACATCTTGAGCCCTGCTTACATCCATAACCCCAGATTTCTTGTCTTTACTTGAAATACCTGCAATAAAACACCATTACAGAAACACACAGAAAGCAATACAAAAGCAAAGAAAGGTGAAAGTAAGCGAGAATTATAGCAAATGTTTAGTTGAGAGAATCTCAACGTATCCACAGCCCACGCTCTGCTGTCATACATACTTGTTTTCTCCCTTAAAGATTCACAAAAGGGCATTCTCTAATAACAAATCATTTTCTTTCACAGTATGCTTTTTAATCTGGCCACGCTTGACAGAGCCCATCCGTTTCGCTGAAGGCGAAGACCACTTAGAAGCTAGGCCAATAAGGGCCTGCAGCCCCGCGGTCTGACTGGGGTGATTTGTCAGGTCCTTCCCGCGCACCTGCGTTGGTCGCACCAATGGATTTATCCGAAGGTAAATGGAGATAGCCCTCCTCGGCTGCAAGGCCCACGCTCTGATTACAGACCCTCTCCACCAGCTGCATTGATAGATGTTGCTTGTGTTTATCTATTTACAATGCTACTAAATCTGTGAATGTAATACGGGGAGAAGGGGTATGACTCTGGGGCTGAGTGAGAGAGAACAAATCCTGCATGGTTTGATTTATGCTATGCTATGCAGAGCAATAGAGAGACAGCACAGATGATAGGTCTGGGATGAAACAGCTCTGTGGGGCAAAGGTTGTTGTTTTGCATCAGGGTTGGAAGGGCACTGGGGATGAATCTCATACATTTCTTACTCTTGGTTGCTGTCCACCATGCCATAAGAATAACAAACATGCTGCAAAAGGAATGAGAGAACCTTTCAGGACCACCGCGGTAAAACAAAATGTACTTTTGAGACGACAACAGGAGCCAATTGGAGCTTCACAGGGAGTGTTTATCCCAGCGTGTCTTTATCTATATGTGAAAAATACTAACCAAGTAACAATTACTGGGCTGATAGTTTTTAATAGGACCTGTAGATTTTTGTTTTGAGTTGTCTGATTATGTTAAAAATAGGGACCTTCACTTGTGGCATCATGCATATCTTTATCCACCGCTCTGTCAAATTATCAGATAATCGGACTAGATTATACAAAGAGTCAACGTTAATACCGTAACCAAAAAAAGATGTTCCTAGAGCAAATTTCAACACATCCAATTTCAGGAATCACCGGACGGTTCAATTGAAAGTTTGCCTGGAGGGTCGAGGTCTTCAAGAGAAACCAAGCAGAATTGTTAAAAAGGTTGGTGTTTTATAGCTTAGCTTTCTGTATCTATCATGTGTTCGTGTGTGTTTTTATCACTCAAGCCACCGCTTCTGCATCATTTAAAAAAACTTAATAGAGAAGTTTAGAATTTCTGTAATTATATCACACACCATATATGTGACTGACTGCAGTAGAGCGCTGTATATGAAGATGGTATGAGTAAAGCTAGCAGTACGGTACAAACAATAAGGTTTACTGTACCTGTTTATTAATAAAAAGTACAGGAATCCGGTTGGTTCTGTGTTGGTCTTTGACCTGAAATAAAATGTTTGGAGCAGACAATAAGTCCTTAGTTGCACTTTTCTCTGATCAAATTTAGCTCTTCCCATCACTTGAATCCAGCATTAGCTAGCATCTTAGCTCGGGACATAAAAAACTCCTTTCAACTGGGGACGGTGGCTGTATCCTGAGTCACTGTTACAAGTAATGTAGCACAATGTTTTGTGGTCCTCCCGGTGGAGTTTCATACAGTTTTCCCACATTTATTTAAGTTCAAACAAAGCTAATCCAGCGCTATGAGAGTTTGTACGTGTCGTGCATCAGTGTCGTGTGACCAGTGTTCTAAAAATAACCTGGGTGAAGGTCCCCATTTGTTTGGTATTCTATATACTGTGTATACTATCTTCTGGGATTATGAAACTTTTTAAATACTGACAAGCTCACAATCAGTACATTGAATGAAAATAAAGTGAAAAACACAACAGCTTCAGTCTTCCCCTCTTATCACACCTGATCTTAATTTACTAATTAAACCACCTGTAACAACTCAGTTGGTTTCCTACTTCAGTATAAATCCTGTTGGTTTTACCTCAATAAGCTCATGTTTAGATTTAATCTCTAAAGTTCACAAAGTTTATGGTGGCACGATGGCTCAGTGGTTAGCCCTGACGCCTCACAGCAAGAAGGTCCTGGGTTCGATCCCCGGTTCGGACCTGGGGTCTTTCTGTGCGGAGTTTGCAT
>JARVGW010000427.1:7505870-7522447 GCA_031762495.1 Anablepsoides rubrolineatus | reverse complement strand
CCACTGTCTTGGGGTCGTGATGATGGGGCCCTTGAATATTGTTGCCCAGGGTACAGCGAAGTGTTAATCCGGCCCTGCTTGCAGGAATTAGCATTAGCTGCGTTCAAGCTTTAGCGGTTGCTTCTTTCTCAGCATGATGATGTCATAAGAGCTGAGCAAAGGCTGCAGCATGCGGCATCCAAACTGCCAAAAACTGTTGCAGTTTCATGACGAAATATGATTCATTTTGTTTGCATTGTAGACATTTAAGCCCCTTCCTGTTGCAATATGCTGGCAGAACTTTTTACCCCCTCCACAGAAGAACTTATTGTGTGATTGGTTAGAAGCTTGGGGGAGTGTTTGTTTGTGCTGAAAGCGCTTGGACGCTGCATTTTACTTCAACCACTCGCTTCTAAAAAATAAAATAAAATAAGACTCGCATCCAGAAGCCGACTGTTGTACCAGGAAGCAGACATTTATACAGATAATCAAACGGTCAAGAACTCACGGATGGAGATAAAACAGACATATACAGAGGAATCTGTCTGATAAAACCTTGTGTAGCTGTAACCGCGACAGATTAGTGGACAAATAATGTTGGGTGATGGGTCTCTGATTTTTTTTTTCTGCATTGTGGACTCCAGCGGGAAGAGTGTGCGAAAACAAACGCCAAACAACCATGTGACCGCGCGTCGTCCGGTCGTCTGCCGAGCAACCATACTGCAGCCTTATCTGCATTGGCGTTCCAATATACTATAATTTAAATTTACACATTTGGATTTAAATTTAACATTTACTAAAAATTATTTAAAAAAAACAATAAAATTGAATAAAACTTTTAATTACTCTGTGTACTTTATTTTACACTTGGTGTCCCATATTTCATTTGCTGTAAAGTTTCAAAAGAGTTTCCAACATTTATATGTATTTCTAAAGTATTTATTGAAACATGAAGAGAAATTTACATGCAACTTTGCTACACATTTACAATGATAATTCTGCTGCAGCATGATGTCAGACGAATCACACAATTTGCAAAAAGTATACATAATTCATCACCAAACAGTCTTCCCTCCTCATGCTGACTCCAGATACACCAGAGAAGATAAATGTGGGAGCTAAACCCTTTGAGATCCAGATGGTACCTTCCTAACAATAAGGTTTGGGCTTCCACTGGAAAATGATCTTTTTCCTGTGTGTGAGACACTAATGTATCATCATCAGCCCGTAATGAGACAACGCTCCACAAGAACATCTCAAAATATATTTTCTGTTTGCCTTTTTTTATTATTCCGAGTAAAAAGAAATACTTTGAGTTTGTGAATCATATAACAAACCAGTGCATGCTACTTAATGACAAGAAAATGTGATGAATAAATTACTTCATTTTTTATGGTAATATCAATACTACATAGTAATTTATTCACAGGAAATATGTTGTGTCAGCTCTCTACAGGATCTTTGTATCCATTATGCCAATTTATCAAAATGTTTTCTTTTTCCTGCACAAATTTAATTAGCAAGGAAAGGGACGTGAAGCATTAGATTTTTTTTGTTTTCATCGGCTTTAAATCTCTTAACAACACTGCTTTGTCTCGCTGCTCATTTAGTATTTTAGTTGATGTTAGGAGTTTTGTCTTCCAGGCTCAGATAATGCTCATCGTTTCCTTTTTATTAAATTACATCTTGTAATCTGAAATTCCTATATGGTCATCTTATAGCCGTTCTTCTCAGTAGAATTCTTGGAAAATTGAATATTTTACTCTCTCTTTTGCTGTTTGGACCCCATTACGTATTCTTGACAGAATGTCACCGAGCGAGGACGAGATTTAATTTGTTGACTATTGCTGCCGATCTCCTTTAAACTGCTTTTAATTGATAACGGCAAGGGAGAGTGGTGAACTTTAAATAGACATTCTAATTATCGGCTTTAAGAAGCAGGGGCTTTTTGGGAAATGTTATGGCATTTGGAATGGGATTAATGGCCAAGAGAGGCGCTGGCCACCCCGCAGCTAAATGACATTAAAGAGGGAGATGAGTGGTGCTGCTGAAGAGAGAAAACCCACTAGTCACAGGAGCCAAGGCGCCCACTGCCTTGGGCACGCACACAGTGGGGTAACATGCTGGGGAGGACAAGACGAAGGGGGGGGCAGGGTACTACATTATCAAGACTTCATCCCACATGGATACAGACATTCTGCTACATTCGGGCCCATTTCTCACTAGAATGGAAAAGGCCATTTGTGATTGCTATGTGATCTGAAACAAACAGGAATAGAAGTTAAAATTAGATTTTTAGTGTGAATTATGTGTCTCGTTTGTCTCTATGTGGCCCTGTGATGGACTCACAACCTGTCCTGAGTGAACCCAATGTTTTATAATGTGAATGCTGGAGATGGGCACTAGTTTCCCCACGGCCCAGAAAGGAAAAGTGGGTAAAAAAGATGAATGGATGGAACATTTTTTTTTAAATTATATTAGAATAAAAAGCAAATGTAAGGTTTGTGAATTCATGGGGGGCTCAGGTGGGTCCAGACCCCCCTCAGTGGGTTTTGTTCATTGACCTGCTTAAGGTAACACTGACATGAGCAGGAGGCTGGACTGAAAAGGTGGAGCCAATTTTGTGATAAAAAGAGTTTTTGTTTTGCCTCTTTTTATTCTTGAAACAACTCTTTGATCGGACTGTATGTTAAAGTTTTAATCATGGGGGAAAAAATTCCTAAATCAAAGGGTGCTTTTTATAAATTGTATTCGATTCTTTTAAATAAAGTTATAATTAATTTAACACAATGACCAAAACAGCAAAGATACAGTGACAATTTAGTCTTCAATGATAACAGTTGTTAACAGGTGTGAGCTAACCAGTTATGAGTTCATTCAGTTCTATCTTAATGGAGACTTCAAGCAGAGTAATAGGCCTGACTAATTCAGCCTGCCTGGCTGTCTGTGGGTCTCGGTGCTCTTGCTGTGTACTCCAGACAGAAATCCCAGTCCCCTGTGGTTTTAGACTGGACTGGGTCTGAAGGAGCTCCGGGCCGACCAGCGGCTCAGATGGATCAGCTGAGGGCCGACTGCAGGCGACAGAGCCGTAGCCTTAGGGTTAAAAACTGTGCACAGTGAAGGGATTGAGGGGGAAAAAAGTATTGAAAAGGGGCACTGCCTCTTGTTTAATTTTTAAATTGTATACATTTTAAATGTATAAACCTGTTTTACGGATTGATATAAAAGAAGTTATTGGAGTGGGTGTGTGTGTATTCTTTAACAATAATAAATAAAAAAGCAAGACAATATTATATTGTCAAGATTTTTTGGGAAGAAAATTACAAATATCTGAAAATTGTTTTTTTATATAACTATTATAATATATAAGGCTATATATATAATAATTATGCTATATTGTAATCTGTTTTTTAAGTTGCTTCCATGTATGAAATGCCTATTTAAAGTATTAAAGTAATAAAAAAATATATAATAAATAAAGTATGTATGTAAGAAATTACCTACGTAACTCATTCAGGACTGTATACATGCTCATTGTTTCTTCAGAAAATTATTCCATTTAATGAAAATATGCTGAAATGATAAAGATTTTATGTAATATTGTTCCATCCTCAGAAACAGATTTGATCTGCAGAAGTCTTTTATTGAAGGCCTAACCTGTGTCGAGGGGCCCGTCTTGGCATGTGGCCCTCACTTCGGCTGGCCCCCGAGCTAGAGGATGAGACCTGGGGAGCGTTGAGACGAGGCTGTCACACTTCCTATAGATCCGTCATTATCACTAATCCAGTCACAGCACTGGGATCAGCACTAAGCCCATTCATCTAGAACCGTCATTAAAGAGCTAAATGAGAGCTGCCTCTGCTAATGAGGTAATGAGAATTTCCGTGTGAGTGTGTGTGTGTGTGTGTGTGTGAGACAGCAAAAGACAGACTGGCAGGCATAGACAGACGGGACAGAGAAGGGAAAAAGCTGCAAGGATAGAGAAGAATTTAACTCATATTTTTTTTAAAAAAAGCAGAAAAGATAAGCTGTTGAGAGAAGACGACACACGTCTCAACCATCTTGTGTCTCATTAGAGGGACCTGATCGTTCGCCCATCTCACCCAGTTCTGTTTACTGCTCTCCGATGCGGCGCGTAAACAAAAGCCAGAGTTCTACTCGCTCGCGATCGCTCTTTAATTCAAGACAGCTTTGGGTGCATGAGTGCAACTGTTTTCTTCTGTTAATTGCGATACCACCAGGATAAACACTATTGTCCTCTGAGTTTTCCTCCAGCCCAAAACAAAGCGCGGCTGGAGCCGTGTGAAGTGGGGGGGATGTCAGGGTTTGCTGTGTGACATAAATCAATTATTTATGCCTATGAAGCTTCAAAATGTTTATCTTGCCCTGTGGTATACACGGCTGAGGCCTCGGAAAACAAATAAACATCAAATCAAAGGCGCACCGGCGTAAACAGCAGAGTGGAAAGCCGATGCTCCGCGAGGTGGTGGTGGTGTTTGGAGAGAGGATTTTTGAGATTCGTTTGTCACTGATGAGCAAAAACACATCAAACGAACTGCGCATTACCCAGTTTTACACGAACGTTTCGGTGCTGACTCACAGAACTGATGTCTGAAATGTTCGCATTCTATCCAAGATCCTGCACAAAAAAGAAAACAAACTAAAAACTAAATATGATCTCCCAAAACAGGGTGTGGGTGGTCTGACACATACACATTAAGCTGAAAGATAAATGGCAAGTCTCGGGCCAACGTGGACGTAAACAGGAATAATTCTTTGTATCCAGTTATGACACACAGACACACACATTAAAATCAAATTCTTCATAAGGTGCTTAAATACTAACACTCAGCTCAGAACAAAATTTAAATATGTTATTAGGTGTTGGAATGTAGAGGGTGGGGGTAGGAGGGTCCCCAGATAGCCTTTTTTCTCAAACTGAGTATTTTAGTTAGAGTACCCATACCGAGTGAGTTAAAACTTAAACATTAACATATTTCTTTTATTAACAACCTGGTACTGCATCACATATTTGTCAGAGCCAATGCAGTCTGAACGCTCACGTTGCATTTTATCCATCTTTTATCATCAGTGAGGTGTGGGTGAGCAGATTGATCCAAGTAATAATAAAGACACATACCACGAGTCATGCTGTTTAAATCTTGTAACTCCACACATCTTCAGCTACAAAATACAAGTCCAGTTGCTTCACCTTCTTTCTTTCTTTCTTTCTTTTTTCCATGATTGATAATCCATGGAAACATATGATAGTAATGTTTGTGTCGGACCATATTGATACTAGGGGTGTAAATCACCAGCTTTATTACGATACAATATCACATCGATATGTTTGAAAGACAATTCGATATTTCTCGATATTACAAAGTCTGTCACGATATGATTTCAATTCAATTCACGTCTGCAATCGATATAATGCGATGCCTAACACAATGACTGTGTTAGATGGACATATGATATTGATTCCCATCGAGAATATGATGACGATATAGATTGATATTTTTATTTTGCCTCAATATAACTGAATCATGAACAATTCAAATTGATATTTCGATATAGATCGATGTATTGTTATACCCCTAATTGATACCAAAGTTGCTGGAGTGATGCTTTAGCTGGTTTCATTCTGCACTGATATGAAAATTTTGGCCGATATTGTTATCCGATATTATTATTATTATTGGTGTTATGGTTGATAACCGATATTTACCAATATTACACAAGCACAAATTATTTATATACATATACGCATAAATACCCTTGTGTATTTTTTCAATACCGTAAAAAAAATGGCCAGACTGCAGACATGGCTCTCTACTTCAGTTAGTCCTGGTTGTACAGCATCACTATCACTCTGATGATCAAACAGATACCACTCAACCAACCATTTCTCTTCCCAAAACAACAAAGCTAAAAAGTGGGAAATCAATATCGGACGATAATATCGGCTCAGTTTTACTTATCGGACCAATGCAGCTATTCTAAAAACATATCAATAAATGACAAGCAGATCAGATACTTATGTAATCTGCTCTGACTGCACAACTTCAGAATCGACTAACTTGTAGCATCCACAGGTAGTGACCTGTTTGTACCTTTAAACAGCAAGCTCACGTCATCTTCTGCGCATCAACAGCATAAAGCGTTCACTCTGGAGTCTAATGGAGGTTGCATTTAAAATGTCAACATCCACGAAAAATGCTGGTATCAGGCCCGATCCCAGTTTTAATATCAAGCTACCACTGTTTGAATGTGTTTCTCATTGCAGCTAAAAACCTTCCTAAGTGCCCTGTCGCACTATAACATTTTGGACAACTTTTGCCAACTTATGAAACTTTTTTGTGTCTAAATTACAAATAAAAGTTATATATTTGGTCAATTTGTTAGCTTTACAGTATGTCTAAAAGAGGATTTCAGTTGATTTTTTAATTCCATCTTCTACGTAGAAGTCTTTAAAATGTTCATAGGTTAGCATAAGTTGTATAAAACATTATAGTTTGACAAGGCCTTAAAAGTTTTAGGGGAAAAACATTTAATCAATTGGAAATATTTATTCAAATCACATTAATTCCTTGTCTTAATGATCCCACATGCAGTGTTTTCTCAACTGGGGTGGCCAATCAGGTTTCAGGAGTGGCAGGTGTCACCTCAGCCACCCCCCTATAGCTCCGCCTCCCTGGTGTATAGAAATGTTGGCAGTGCAGCTGGAGTTCGTGAACAAGCCAGATTCATGTCCTGTGATATAGTTCTTCATTTAAAGGATTGAATCAGTTTGTTCATCTTTAAGCTTCCACTAACTTTGCTTCCAGGAAGCATGTATTCAACAAAGAGCTTGCCCCAGGAGCCTCTCTCACCTGCCTCCTGTCACCTCATATAAGCTGAATTAAAAGGGGACTTGACCTTGCGCTTCATTGCCATGCTAAGTGTTTACAAATTGTTTTGGTCCCACTTGTCGGGGAGGGGGGGGCGGGGGCAGCGAGTGGTCGGAACAGGCCTGCCGTACAATTTCTGTTGATCTCTGCACGACGCACCACCCGTATGGTGTTGCACATGGCCCCCCATTAATAAACAAATGAAGGGATCACCCAGGAGGTCAGCGGAGCTCAGCTGGCCCATTTGCCACGGCGATGCCTCGGCTCACGGGGATCCAAAATGGCCACCCGCCGCGTCTGCCTGTCAGACGGCTGCTAACCTTGTCTTTAGTGATGAGCAGAAGGGCAGGAGAGGGCTGATGGCGGGGGCTGGGTGGGGCCATACAAAAAGGGGCCATGAGTTGACCCCCCCTCATCCCTTCTCCTTCCCAAATGCTGATTAGTGTGAGTGACAAAGTGGTGCGGAGAGTCCACTCAGACCTTCATAATAAATCTATCAGGGAGTAATAGAATTCCATCAATCCTTGCTCCTCACTCCTTCTGCCCTCCCTCCTGCTCCCCACCCCTCGAGGGGTCACCATGTCTGCGTGGTGGTGGTGGTGGGAATGCTAGGAGGGGGAACGATCCTCTGGGATTGTACAACTGTTATTATTCAATTACGCTCCCTTTTCTTCTCAGTTAAAAGACCATGATATCATTATCACTTAATGAATATATATAATTGGATCTTAGCTGCCGCTTCCCCCCAGTCTGATGAATACCACTCACAATTCATTCGGCCCCTGCTCATCCTCCCCTACCCTGCCTCCATTACAGCCGGCCGCAGAGCAGGAGGCGACGACGACAATGATGATGATGATGATGATGATGATCACGGTGCTGTCAACAGAGGGAAATTGAAATTATTCCTGCGGTTTTTAAATGTTTTAATGAAAGTCTTTTACAAGTGAAACCTGGGAGAGTCGGAGCAGGTTGTGCACCCAGTTAATCATTATCTGAGTGCTGCGAAACAAACTGTTATCAGATGTTAGAATGATCTTAAAAGTGAATCGATAAAATGAGCATCAAACAAGTGAACAAGTAGCACTGAGGTCAGTCTACCTCAAAGTGGTACTTGAGTAAAAGTACAAGTATCTTTTGTAGAAAATTAATATAAAATATGTATGACCCTGGTAAATAAGATTAAAGGAAATTGTAAATGTAATTGGTTTCTCTTGTACCTCTGAGAGCCTTTTTGTGCATTTTTGTTTGTCTTTTCATGGTTTATCTGTTTGGTCACTCGTTCCTGACCTGAAAGTACAAGTATTTTAATCTTAAAATTCGTTTGTAAAAGTTTGTCTCCTCTAAGAATATTACTTAAGTAAAAGTTCTTAAGTATCTGATAAATTTTTTACTTAAGTATCAAAAGTGAAAGTATTGATATAGATATCACGCATGAGCAGTTAGATTTTCCAAAACAAATTTAGTGGGAGGAGACCTCTTCAAAAAAACATTTTTTAAAGGCATACAGCTGTGATGGATTGTGTACAAACTGTGTCAGAAGAAGTAAAAAAAGGCTAAAAAAAATAATTGCTCAAGTAAAGTACAGATAATGATATTTTTTACAGTAACAAAGTATTTGTATTTAGTTACTTTACAACTCTGGCTGAAATAATAACCTCCTACCTTCGACATGTAATCACTGGAATTAAAAAAAAAAGAAAGAAATGAAAATCTCTTAAACGCTCTCGCTTTAATGTGTCTTGCAGTTTGGTGTGAATGTTGACAGTAATTTTGTATATTTAAAACATGAGGAATTTCGATGGCTTCAGTCGTGACAGCGACGGCCATCCTACAATCTGCTCGGAAACAATGAAAGAAGGGGAAAAAGACGGCGAGGGGGCAACATTAATAACATTGATTTAGCATTTGTCCACTTCATTTGATGCGAGACAAGAGGCTAACAGGGAGTGAAAGGCCGGGGCTCTTTAAAGAGACAAAATAAGGGAGTGTTTAGCCTCCTCCCATTCAGATGTTGCCCTCTTGTTGGTCACCAAAAGCAACTGTCCCCCTCCTTTGCCTTGTCGAGGGTAAATGTAGCATGGCGGCGGCGGCGGCGGGGGGGGCTGAGCTTCTCTGTGTAAATCAGACATGGGAGAGCGTGCGAGGCGGTGGGAGCGTGTGCACGTGTGCTGCCGCCGCGCTCACACATAATGGAGGCCCGAACGTTTGGTCGTCATTAATCCTGCTTAAAGTAGACAGTGTTGGCAGAGTGGCAGCGCCCCAGTCCAGCTGCTCCCCCCCACCACCACCCACCCACCGAGACACTTTAGACACCCCTTTTAGACACCCTCCCATCATCCCACCCGTCACCCGCTCATTCAACCCACCTCCGCAAACCTCCATCACTGTTGTTTCTACCTTCTCCCACCTTGGTTTCTCTTCTCATCCCCCTCTTCCACCTCACCTCACGCCACACAAAACCCAGAACCCCCCCTGTCTCTCCCAGTCACCCATCCTTGCCATACATCACTCCAAATTAAATTTACATTAGGCCCTCCTCTATCAAAGGAGCCAAAAGAGAGGCAGGAAAGGAATGAGATCGAGGGGCTGACATCATTACCCGGCAGCAGAGCACATGACCGTCATCTATTAAACCCTTTTATACACATGTCTCTGGATTTTACCAAAGTTCATGCATACCTAAGTGTAAGTTTGTGTTAAAAATTAAACGCTCTTTTAGGAGGACAAAGGAGTTTCTGAACTGTTGACTTTGAGAGGGGCTTTATTACCCCCAACCATGAGTGTCTAGCATCGCTAAAGACAGGCCCCTCGTTCCTTCCTCTCGTCTCATTTTCTTCTTTGTCTTCCACCTCAGGCTCCTGCTGCGTCTCACGAAAAGGCCGATGATTGATAAAACCATATTGTGTGTAATCTCTCCTTTCTGAACTTTTAATTTAATTATTATCCAGAAAGGTCTTTGGTTGTTTTAAACCATGGACTGGATGAGAGAAGCTCAACCAGTTTCCATGGCTAATAATGATTTCTTTTTTTTTTTTCAGAATAAAAGCTGATAAATATTAGTTGTTTGATTGACTAGAAAATTCTGTACAAGAACATTTGAATGCATTAGGTTTTAATTTTAAACTTAATTATAATTATTGTTTATTGACTTAATGTAGATTTCTAAACTTAGTTGAAGAAGTAAAGAAGATTTAAGGGTTGCTGTAAGGATAAAGTGAAAATCTCAGTTCTTCATTACATTTGTGCACTGTTTTTTTATTATTATTGTTTTTTGTTTACTTACTCCTTGAATTCATTCCTTAAAACTGGAGTTATGCTCCATGATTGTTACTTGTTGATAAGTCAATGATTTTAGTCATAACCTTTTTATTTATCTGTTGTTCTAATTGTTTCTTATCTTTACTTCTGTAGATTTATGTTTTCCTGGGTCCTGTTATAAATAAAATGGTATGGTATGTTGTTTAAAGTGCCTCAAAGTGATATTTGAGTAAAAGTATTTTAGCATAAAGTTACTTTGGTAAAAGTTAAAGTCTCTTCTATATTACTTGAATAAAAGTCTTTAAGTATCTGATATTTTTGTACTTAGGTATCCAAAATAAATTTCTGATAGAAAATGGACACTTATTGGGAGGTGATCTCCCCCCAAAAAAACTTTTTCTAAAGACTAAAATGTTAATGTCATATTAAAATGTTAATATTAAAACTTACCTGTTTCAGCTGCGCTACATATGTCTGTTTCCTGCTGGAGTGTGACAAGATTTGTGTCAGCTGTCATGGATTGTGCACAAACTTATACGGTGTTAGAATGTAATATATTTATACTTCTCATCCAACCGCAGTTAAATTCCCTCCATTCAGGAGGTACAATTTATATGGATAGTTTTTCAATAGCAAGCCAAATTTAAATAGGAACGACTTTCTAGTTCTTACCTTTTTTAAAAATGTAAGGAGTAGAAGTAAAAAGTCATCAGAAAAATAATTACTTAAGTAAACTACTTAATTACAATAACAAAGTATTTATATTTAATTACTTACAACTGGTATGGTATGGTATGGTATGGTATGGTATGGTATGGTATGGTATGGTATGGTATGGTATGGTCCTGTGGTAATCCTTGAATAAAAGTATTAAAGGAGATCCTGCTTTAAATGCTTCTTTGTCACTTTTAAAGCATTCAGTTGGGGTCTAGAGACCAATTTCAAATTTTCTGCACTCCTAGAGACTCCAAGTACACAACAAAATGTGTTTAACATCTAAAAAAGTAGATTCAGTGTGATATGTCCACTTTAAAAAGACCCTCTATTGTTTTATTTATTGAACATATAAAGTATTGAAAGTTATTATCTAAATTATAATAAACACAAGGAGTCCATTATAAATCACAAGATCTTATAAAGTGTGAAACCCATCCAATATTAAAGTTCCTTGTGAAGTGTCAGTTGTTGGATCTTCCCGTGTTGCTCAGTGTGATGTAATGTCACGTTCTACATCGTGCCACATCCTATTGTGTCAGATTGTGTCGTACTTTGTCACATTACATTAGGCTGCAGCCTGTCATGTTAGCCCTCTCATCTCAGTCGATATCAGTGATCTATTAGGACAGCGTGTTATCTCCTCTCACCGTTGGGGATATCTTTGCATTGGAGCGTCTGAAAGCAGCTGGAGTAAACCAGCTCAGTAAAGGCACCTGAGTGCTGGGCGCTTACTCTTTAATTGCTTCATTATCGTCTATGCTAATCCCTCTCTAATTTCGACACTCTCATTTTCCACACTAATTTGTCCCGGTCCCTCTCCAGCTTTCTCCTCTCGCTGTCTGCAGCACTATGGCACCTATCTGCTTTCCAAGGCAACAATAACAATTAATGCAGCAGTTGGCAGCGCTTGCTCCATATAAACCTGTTTTAGCCGACTAAACAAGAGACTGCTGATAAACAGACTCGGGAGCCAAGGCGCAGAGCTTCACAGCACCATTTGTCTCTCTAATTATACTTTAATTACAACTGTGTATGCTAATACACCAAACATTTGCATAGAACATTCACACAACTTTCTGATTTCACTTCAGGAGTGCTATGAAAGGAGAGAACAACAGCACGAGTGCTGAGTGAAGGCGGCCCCACACTCTGGTAAATTACATAAGGGAGTTGTTCCAAATTAAAAACAAAGCCACAGTTCCCTTTAACAAACTGTTTATGTTTTATTGTTTTGTAGCATCAAAGTTTAACTGATTACAGAATTAGGTAGCAATTTATTTCCTAACTGCAAAACATTGTGCTACATTTTAAACTTATACAGTTGTTACTGAACAGGCTTAACAAAAGCATGTTTTTTTCTTTGTTGTCCATAGTTATCCCTCCTGCATCAAAAATTCACCTTACTTTGTTTTTTACCATAAAATCTCTTTATGGGTAGAAAAAAAGTTATTTAATTAAATATTGTTTTGAAGAAAAGGCTAAATTTTGATTAATTCCCTCGTGGGTTAGGCCTGAGTTTAAAATCTGTCAGATTTAATGTGAGCATATCGCCTTAACATCCACCCCTGAAATTCCTTAAAGACTTTTGAATTTTTAAATTTTTTTTGTAAGGGTGTCAAGTTAAAGTTAAAACCGAAAGGAAATCGTACCCTGGTTTAAAAGAAGAAGAAGAAAAAAAGCACTCGGTAGCATCTGAAATCATTCGGAAAAGTTTAAAAGGCAGAAACTGCACTGTTTTTGCCCACCTACACACTATACAT
Organism: Anablepsoides rubrolineatus; assembly: GCA_031762495.1. Taxonomy (NCBI): domain Eukaryota; kingdom Metazoa; phylum Chordata; class Actinopteri; order Cyprinodontiformes; family Rivulidae; genus Anablepsoides; species Anablepsoides rubrolineatus. The sequence goes on along the minus strand of JARVGW010000427.1, from coordinate 7,509,840 downwards.
TTTTCTCTCGTCAATAAGGTCCTCCAGCCACATGACAGAGAGGAGAATGTAGAAATAACTCAGACTGCGACTGAAAATGTGGACGGAGGACCTCAGTTCAGCTTGTTAGCTTTCACGCTAGTGCTGAGCTAATACATAAGGCTATTGCCTTAGCGTCGGTTCTGATGCTAAAGCTAACAGGCTAAATTTAGGTTCTTCTTCCATGAAGCAGCTCTGTTGTCCTCCATCCATATTTTCAGTTGCAGGCTAGGTTGTTTCTACCTTCTCCTCTCTGTCAACACTTTCTGGTTTCATTTAAAAGAACCAATCATCAGATTAACCTTCAGGGTGGATGTAGCTCACTCGCTGCCTGGCACGGATGACCTAGTTGACGTCATCATTTACCCAGTATGCTTTGTGTGTAACTAAAATGGCGCCGTAGCGGTTACAATATATATTTTTTTATTTATAAAATGAAACAGCCTGCAGTATTTTACAGACTATATTTTGCAGTTAAAATATATGTTTATCAAATAAATTCTATTGTTACAAATAATCACGGTTCACTTTGAGGAAATCCTGACGGAGATAGTTTAGCATATTAGCACCATTAGCTTGTAATTCCAAAAAATAAAATGGTGTATAATGCCTTTGTTTGCAAATTGAAATTAAAAGTTGAAACAGTACAGCAAATCCTAAATTTTGGCTTCATGTTTTGGTCTTGTCGTGAAAATTGAGATAGCAACACAGAGGAGGAGGACAGAAGAATCAACTGTGGAAACAAGACAGATCGTGTTTTTCCTCTCATCATCCATCTGACACAAAGGCAGCAAAAGGAAAAACTAAATGGAAGAAAAACATAAAAAAAACCATCTTGACTTGCCCGCCAATCTTTCATTCGCTCTGCGCTCATCCATCTCAGAAGCACCTCTTAATTTGGTCCTGCCACAGACTGGGCAACAGAGACCTTCAGCTATTGAAAACAAATGATCTGACCAGGGAGGGGCAACAATTCACGGCAGACAATGCGACACAACTTGACAGCGGGGGTTTACTTCATATTAAATGAGTGGATTGGAAACCTTTGGGAGACTTTGTGACCATCAGAGATCTGTTTTCTGAGACAGAGCAGCAAAGAACAACGTTGTATGTTTTCATAAATTAAAAATGCACTGATGCACCTAATTTACTCGATAAAAAACATTAATATTGTTTCCATTTAATTAGATGCCTAATATTTCTTAAAGGAATGTATTAGTTGCAGATGTTTATGAAGTACTTATAAAAAATAACAATAAAAGTTAAAATACCATAACAGAATATGACTTTCATGAATAAGAAAAGTACTTCAGTAAAAGTCATAAAACTGCTGACAATAATCAGGAAATTAAAAGTACTAATTATTTTAGTGCATAAAAAAGAAGCTTAAACAAAGTTGTTCTTTTTTTCCTCTTGGGTAAAAACAATGGAGGAAGAATTTCTAGTAAACATAAATTTGCCCTGAGAAAACAAATGTATTGTCCATAAGAACTCAGTAAAAACCAAACGTCTTAATAACCAATGTGCTGCTGTCTGCCTGAAAAGTGCCTTCTGTAAGAACACAACCAAAAGTATCCAGTTTGTCTTGGATTTAAAAAAAAATAAGGCACAAATAAAGAAATAAAGAATCACTACACTTTAGCACCAATGATGCAGACTGGTTGCACAGTAACTCAGTCATATCAGCTATTTGAATAATGTCTTGCACAAAATGCAGTGGTATAATGAACTTATGGACCACAAATAATAAAACTAAATGAACGTTTTTTTGTATTCAATGAGACAACACAGAGAAAACAGATCACTGGAACTTTAACACCGACATCAGTCCATGATAAATCGAGTAAATTGAGCAACTCACACATCTTTTTAAAGAAAATTTGTGCGTTGCTTTACATTTACTCAACTTCATTTTGTGGAACCAGTTGACATAACTTGGTTCAGTAAATTCAGCTCTAAGATATTTTATAGTGCATTCCAGTAGCACTGGGAAGTGAAATTTTTTTTGCTCCCATTTGTAAATTTAAACGGGAATGCCCCCTCCACTGATAAATCCCATACAGTGATACAGCTGCAACTACCCCCCAATTTTGATTCCAAGATGGCAGCTACTCGCAGCTATAGAAAGTTAACTCCATAACTTTTACTGTTAATTATGGTTCTTAATGTTTTTGTGCATGTTTAATCACTCGCACAAGTAGTGCACTTTCTGTGCATACTGTACTTATTAAAATAAATTTTTATTTGCATGACGTATGTAAAGCTCTCTTTTGTCATTGTTTATATTGTAGTAGTGTTGTAGCTAGGTTAGCAATACAACCGCCTGTTGGCTAACTGGAATACAATTTCATATGGTTGGTTGGAAAATTGTGTTATTACCACTTCCCAGTTCCAGAATATGATGTAAATGGAATGCAGCCATATGAGTTCATAAACAACTCCTTTCATGATGAGTTACGGTTATATTTAAATTAGTAACGTGTAACCAGGTGTTAAATTTTAAAATAAAGAAGTAAAAGTATCAATTTTATGTTTTGAATTCAACATAATAAAAGTAAGTTACGATTTTAAAAAAATACTTGGTAAAATTGCAGATCTTAAAAAGATTACTGCAATAAAATAAATGTACGTAGTTACAATACTTGGTGCCATTCATATCAGATCATCAAAGGATGAAGTTGTAGCCATTTTAAACAAATATTAGTAATATGAACATCATGTGATATTGTGAGATTTTATCTATTTGCACCTGAAGTGTTGAACACTTGAAAGATCATGTGAACTCAGGTCATGCAACACAAATGCTGAAAAAGTACCTCAAACTGTCCCATGGGCTCCACCTAAATCATTAAAATTGATGACCTAAATGAAAAAAAAATCAAAGCTTCATTGTAACAAACGCCACATGTTTTGTCTGACGGCACAGAGTGACATACGTGCATCAGCGCTGCGGTCACGTCTGTTTTACAGTAACGTCTGTGTTTCAGGGTGAACAACCAGCCGGCCACATGGTGACATTCGTGACTCTGTGTCGACCTAACGTGAAACCAGCAGCCGTGTGTCATCCTCATGTGAGTGCTGAGTAAGAGAGCCTGCAATACACTGTGGAGATGATTCCCACACATGCACACGAAGCAAACATGAAATCATTAAAACAGTGACAAACATGACTTTTCACATACGTGTTGATAGATATTTGTCTTGGTGTTACAGTTGAACATAAAAAAAAAATCTGACAAGAAGAAGTGCAGGGAGAACTTTGTGATCCAGAGATCATCAAACAGATGCCACTGAATGGACCATGTCAGTGTTTTTAGTGTGAAGACGTATGAGTCTCCAGTGGACGGAGTAAATGAACACCAGGTTACTACAAGGAGGCAGAATGCTCCGGTGGGCGTTCCTCAGGTCGGAATCTATTCCGTAGAAAGATTGCTTGAATAATTTCTGTTTTGAATGACACGGCAGCACAACTAGGCTCTAAAGATTCTGACAGGAAAGATTAGTCGTAGCATGGCTGGTAAAAATGGAAAAACGGAGGAATTCAGTTGATATAACTGAATGCTCAGTTATGAAAGCTGCCAGAGTCTTTACTTTAAAGAGGGTATTGTGTATTTTCCAGGCACATAGTTCTAATCTATACTACAATCACATAACTATGAAAAACTATTGTATATGTCAATGGTTTGCATCATAGCAAAGTCTTAACACTATCTAAACTCTTTGAAATTAGCCAATGTCGCTTAAACCCCCTGCAGTTTGCCTATCGCCGTGGAGTTGGAGTTGAAGATGCTATCATACACCTACTCCAACAAACCCACTGTCATCTGGACAAAGCAGGCAGCACTGTGAGGATCATGTTCTTTGATTTCTCTAGTGCTTTTAACACAATTCAGCCTGATTTGCTTTGTCTGAAACTCCAGAAGACTCAGGTGGAGGCCTCAACAATCACCTG
>JARVGW010000427.1:7479252-7505274 GCA_031762495.1 Anablepsoides rubrolineatus | reverse complement strand
CGGACCGCTACAGAAGATCTTTCCTGCCCACAGCCATCAGCATCTACAATAATTCTTTACCTAAATGAGTTACAACACCTAATTTCCCTCTGGGATAAATAAAGTATTTTTTAATTTTAATTGAATTGAATTAAATAACCTCCTACTGTGTCTGAATCTGCCACTTCAGCTAACACATTCTCACTTCCAACTCGTCACTCATCGATGACGTGTTGGGTAACCCCCTCGCGTCAATTGGCGCACCGAGTCTTTGGGTTGGGATCCGTGGTAAATATTAGCATACATGTCAAGTTGTACGAATTGTCCGTAGGTTAGGGTTAGGTAACCTAACCTAATTCTAACCTGCAGGATTATAATTATTGTCTAGTCTTAAAGGTTAACCTTATAGAATTGAGAGAAAGATCTTGCTTTAAGGCTAGAAGGTGGATTATTGATGTGGCTGATCAAATCAACATATTTCACTCCTTTTTTTAGTGGCATTTAGGGTATTTTAGCAAACAAAGCTGCTATAAAACTAAAAAAAAACAATTTCATGTTAGCTTAGATCAAATCTTCAAAGAAGGACCAAAGAACCACATGTGGCCCCAGATCCACAGGTTGCAGACCCCTGGTTTATGCTCAGCACCACTGAATGTTTAAAATCTGTGTTTTTTTCCTTCTTTATTGTTAATTGTTAACTCGGTGAGAAAGAACTCTTAGTTTCCCTTCTTCTGTATTCACTTGACATTCCTGACGGGGAAAATCCAGAATTTCTAATGAAGCGCAAACCATTACACATGCAGGGAGAAATTCGGAATTGCTTGCAGCTACAGTTTCAGTCTTCCCGCTGCATGAATCTGAGCTGATAACTCCAGTGCCAAAAGAGCATGAAACAGAAATGACATATGCTCCGAAACTTGAAATGTATGCGACTTCCTCAATGTTATTCTTGACTGGCCTGCTTTGTTTCAAATGTGTTCCCAAACCATGTACACAGATGAATGACCCAGCAAAGGAATTCCTGCCACGGCTCAATGAAATGGCTTGTGAGGGGCAAATTTAATATGTGGTTTTGCACCGACAATACAGGGGTTTGAGTAGATCTGCCATGCCCTGGAGCTGAGTGATGAAGAAGAGCAACATGGAGAAGAATGGCGCCTTTGTGTGAGGCTCCAAACGTTGGAAGGCTGGATGGAGTAAAACCTGAAGACTGAAGCATATAAAGAAGGAAGCAGAATTAATCCTCACATAAATGCAACATTTCTAAATATCTAGAGCTTAAATAAAAGGTGCACTATAAAAACTTGAGCAGCGCTTGATTTGGTGGAGATGTCTCTTCCTTCTGTAGTTTGAACTTTTACTTGTACATGATAATTACAATAAAGGACATTTGAACTTTAAACACAGCGTACAACATTCAGCTGTTACAGATTGATTCAGCTTTCTGATATCTTGAACCGTTCTTCTGAAATCAGTGTTTAAGCTTATGAGCAGTTGTGAAAAAACATTTTTAAACGTTCCACTGACAATAGTGACTGTGTGTCTTTCTGGGTGTGTATTTTTAACTTATGTCCAACTTTTTGTGCTTTTCACATTTTTTTTTCTTTCAGCTGTTTTCTGCAACTATCAGCTGTTTTATGCCTTTTCAGTTTCTGTTTAGCTGTTTTTAATGTTTTTTTTTTTTTTTGCTAAATTAGTTTTTTTAACAAGATTAATTTTTCATGGTCATTTCATCTTTTTCCTTCAGCTTCTTTTGGCTAATTTCAACTTCTTCAGCCTTATTTAAGCTATTTCTCTATTATTCTCAGCTGTTTTGGCTATGTTACAAATAAATGCAACTTTTTTGGATTCCTTTTCTTGGTTTTCTGCTGATTTAAAAGTTATTACAAGCTATTTTTAACTTGTTTTTGTTAATTCTAGTTACTTTTAGCCTTGTCTTACATTTTCTTGATGCTTTTCCAGTATTTTCTGCTTTTTCTGTTTTCAGCTTTATTGTTTTTTACCTATTTTTTTTACTTTCTCCAACTTTTTCTGGCATTTTTTTAACTTTTTTTTTTTTTTGCTTTTTTCAGCTACTTTTTTGCTAACATTTATTGTTTTCTGCTTATTTTAGCTACAATTCTGCTCTTTTCAGCTATTTTGACCCACTTTTGCTATTTTTCCACATATTTTTTTTCTCCCTATTCTCTGCAAAAGTCAGCTGTTTGTATTCAACTCATTAACTGTTTTGCCATCAAATTTTTACAGTTTGATTTCAGCAGCTTTCAGCTAAAATCTTTCAGGATTAGGCATTCCCACTGCAATTTTAGCTGGAAATGCAATTTCTCTAGTCTATATCATTTAGAAGCAAACCATGACAGTTTCTGCTGGTATATTTCTTTTTTATCATCTATTGAATAACTTTAATAGATTATAGCTTTAACATCACAGTTCAACTCAAGAATTGGTTGTTTCCACGATTGCGTTGAAAAACGTTAAGTTCTTTTGCGAACATTTGATAACATTTAAAGAAGGCATTAGGACAGACATTAGACCCCTCTAACACAAGTCATCTGACAGAAATATGTCTAATTTTTAGAATAGATTGTTTTTGTGCAGAATTCTAACATGATAATCACATTTACTGTTCTGAGCTACTTTTTCAAGTTCCATCACATGGGCCCATTAGCTGTTTAACTTTGCCTTTAGTTCTTGAGTTAGGACGTTATTGACCAAGAAAACGTCAGCCAAATAAGTATTTATTGCGGCACTTTGATTGTAACATGTTTAAATGGAACAACTGACTTGATTCTCCACAGGGTCAGTGATTAGCACTGACGCCTCACAGCAAAAAGGTCCTGGGTTCGATCCCCGGTTCGCTTTCTGTGCAGTGTTTGCATGTTCTCCTTGTGTTTGCGTGGGTTTTCTCCGGGTACTCCGGTTTCCCTCACCCCTAAAAACATGTACAATAGGTTGCCTTCAGGCCCAGGCCTCCCTTGAAAAAGAGATCTGAGATCTCAACGGGACTTGCCTGGTTAAATAACGATAAATAATGTTCGTATTCTTGTCCTAAATTTCTCTTACTTTTCTTCATACGAAGGGTTCGTACAACACGCCATGTCAGATTCAACAAACTCTTCTATCTTGAAATGTGATTTTTAGTGACACGGGTTATCTCAGAACAGATTGCACCTATAAAGGACAGATTAGTTAAAGCACGTCTCACGACAAACAAATGTGCTTTTTTCATTAGATTGCAGGCTTTCTGTTCAAGGACCGAGCTGCTAAAGGCAGGGAAGGCTCTTCCAACTGACAATTGATCGGCAGAAGAAGGTGATTAAAAATCTACTATTGTTCTGATTTGGTACCAAATGAATAAAGGTCTGTATTTGTTCCAGCTGAAAGGTTGTGTATGTTTTTTATTTCTCTGCAAAGAAATGCTTAAGTCTAAAATATGAATTTGTCTCCTGTGCATGCTTTGGCTGCAACATAGCAACACATTTAGGTTGTTTTTTTTTTTGCCATTTTCATGACATCGTGTGGTAAACAGCCTCAGAATGGGCATCGCATTCCATCAAATCACAGACTGGTTATGAGACAAAAATATAAGGATACGAGGCAAACTCAGTGGTCCAATGTGTGCTTTGACAATTACACATTGGCCCTTTTGAGGTAGTGCATCACACAAAGCAAAGCAGTGTTTGAGGTAGGCTAAATCATAGGAGGTGCACAATGAGATAATCTGGTCATTTTTGATGATGATGATGACGATGCCTTAATTGTCTTCGTACAGTGCACAATGAAGCGACATTTGGAAACAATACGGGAAATATTGTTTGACCAAGCATCAGTTGACAGTAGCTGATGTACTTGTCAGGTATTGTGTGCCGTTTTGCAGATGTTGCGTTAACCGAGGAGTGACCAGAAAAACTATAATTAGTGAGGTGCTGTCAGGTATCGCCGCGCTTCCCCCTGCAGCTGAGGAAACCGGTCACACACGCAGCCATCTGTTTCCAGGACGCCCACACTTGCTCATCGCCGTGTCCTCTTCACTTAACGCTGTCATCATAATTGAGAGGTTGCTGTGTTATTTCATCTTTAACATCTTCTCTGCAGAACAAATTTGATTCATACAAATCTTAAAGCTGGAGCCCAAGGACAAAAAGAGGAGGTTGACAAAAAGCCTTTCAACGACGCACATTTTTAGGAATTTAATATATTCAGGGTTATAAAGAGGCTGTAGCGATATTTACCAGGAGACAGTAGCTTACAGTCCTGCAGGCTCAGAGTTTTGACACCTATTCATATGCAAAGAACAGACGAATTTTATTTTAACATCCCACAACACTCTGAGCATTGTGGTCACTGCGAAACATATTCCAAACAACCGCCCCCGACCCATTTCATGCCAGCTCCGGGTCATCCTGACATCCAAGCAACTCAGACCCCCTTTCAGTCCCCTCTGACAACAGTGTCTGCTTATGATCCTGCCTGGTGGACAAGCACAGTCCTCAAACAGACACAGAGCGTGAGTAGCAAGTCTCCGTGTGTGGCGACGGGTGAAACCACACTATTGTGCAGAGCGTGTGGCGTGTTGGACTGGGCTGGTAGTTCTCTCAGTCACATCAAAAAAGCTCTTTTTTCCCCCCTTCAGGAACCCACCGCCTCTGGATCCGCTCGTTATTACATGCGAGGGGGGACTTGTGATCTTTTTAATTATTCCGCACTTCATTTCTATCCTACCATTCAAAACGAAACACGAGAATTGATTGCCTCAAAGATCCATCTTTATAATCTCCCTCGGGCCCATAAATTACCCAACTTTGGGGCAGGGGTAGACGGGCCGTGCAGACTCGAGCAGATCCCTTTCGCAGCAGAGCCGAGCCACATCGTTGCTGTGTGTTAGGGTGGGGTTTGAAGGAGGGGAGGGGGGACTGAACTGAATGGGACTGCTCTTTTGCTTGGGAGGGGGAAAAAAAAGAAAAAAAGTACACTTGTTATCTTGTGAACCCTCAAACATGTAAGATAGGAATCTCTTGAATGTCAGCGACAGAAATGGAATTAACAAGAGATCTTTTTATTGTCACAGAAGGTCATTAGGCTGCCAATTGGGGTAATTATGGAAATGATCTCCCCAGCTCTTTGGAATGTTTTCCTGCTTCCATAAGGACTTGAAAGTGTTCAATCAGCCTCTCTCGTGGGAAAGTTCAGCCATAACTGCAAGTGTACCAGCAAAATCAAATTAAGCAAAGAGATTTCATTAGTATTTATAGCCCCGAGGCATTTGTAAAAGTATGGAGTAGTGGAGTAATGTGGAACTGTGGAAGAGAGAATTATTGCTTAATGACAAAGGCCATACCTAGAAGACATACACATAGATAATGAATAAGAGGCATTGATTGCATCTGCAAAGGGGATTCTTGAGGGATTGTAAAATATTGATGTATGTGTGGCTGACTTTGGACTCGCTGCGTGGGTTTGAGGGGAGTAACTTCCTCAGGGCATTAATGCTGTTTGGCTTCTTAACTTAATCTTTTTAATAAGTTTGAACTTGTAAAAGAGTGAGTAATTATAGTGATATAAGCACAAGTAATAGACAGGAAAAAAAAGTCTGAGTTAAATTATAAGATAACTGGAATTTTAGCCAGAACAAATGAGAGAGTTTCTGTTTGGGCTTTTTATTTTACATTACTAGAATGAGGCAGTAATGCACGTTTAAGTGTGTTTTCTATAATGATGGGTTATTTGTCTTATTTTAATTTAACCTCATTCTGAGGATAATGCACTTTTATTTTTTCATGAGACAGTTAAAATAGCCATACTTTCTGTTGCTGGTGTGCATTTCACTGCATATATTTACATATTGTTCTTGTGTTTTGTGCTTTATCAACATTTTACATATCAAAACATTCAGCTCCTTCAGGACATTACAGTTATGACTTTTGGTATTTCAGCAGTTAAAGCTTTTTGAGATATTTAAATTTTTCTCTTTTTTTCTCATTGAAAATGAATGAAGCTGTGTTCAAGGTTCAGAAAATCCTTTAAAATGTTTATATACTTTTGATTTGTTCATCTGGTTCTGCTTTTTTTAATGTCCTTGTGCTAATTTCAGCTTCCTTCAGCTTCTTTTATGCAAATTTTATCTTTAGTCTCTTTTCTGCTATTCTTCTGCTAATTCCAATTTTGTGCTTCCTTCAGCAGCTTTCTGCTAATTTCAGCTGTTTTCAGCTTCTTCAGCTATTGTGTAACTGTATTTAGGTAATTGTAGCTTTTTGTTGACTAAATCTGTCTTATTGTGATAATTTCAGCTTTTGTTGCTTAATTCATCAAATGTGCTATTTCTGATTCTTTGTGCTAAGTGCAACTTTTTCCAATACTTTATAGCTTTTTTTCCTGCAAATTTTGGCTGTTTTAGCTATTTTACAATAAAATGCAACTTCTTGGGGGGCCAACACATTTTTGCTTTTTCACTTTTTCACTTTTTTCTTACTTTCAGCCAACATCAGCTGTTCCAATTGAACTCATGTTAACAGTTTTTCTGTTAAACATTTTTGGCTTCTTCAGCAGCTTTGAGCAAAAATCTCATTATTATAAGACATTCATAATGCATTTTCACCTGAAATTCAAAATCGGTAGTTTTTATTGTAATTTTTTCTTTGTATGTTTATATTGTCAGTTTTTTTTTTTTTGGCTTTTATATTGATCAATAATCACTTGTGTTGTGTTGCTGCCTGTTGACCAGGTTGTCAAATAGAGAAATGGTTATTATTATTATTATTATTATTATTATTATTATTATTATTATTATTATTATTATTATAGATCTTTAAGCTGGAAAACTGCTTCACGGCTTGTTTCAGTGGAAATATTTAACTTTTCCTTATAGGAACCTGAATATTTGTTGAGTTTTCTCATTAATAAGGATGAACTTGGACCAACTTTCAGAATAACAACTGATTTGATCATCTCATGTTATGCAATATTCCTCCTTTTAATAACAACCAAATTCAGTGCTGATCTTTGTGAAAATGTATTTCTTGATTCAGACGAAACATAACTGAATTAGTATGAAAACAATGCACTTTATTGTCTGCGCACTGAGATGAACTCAGAGAGTGATGTGCAGTAAATTGTACCACCTGATTTGAATCACTGAGTCCATTCAGTCTATTTAACCTCAGAGTAATTGACAATTTAAAGGTGCTATCCTTAATTTCAAGAGACAGCACCATGACTTTGATGAGGATCTGCTCTTCCCCTCTGATATAAAAGACAAGGACACTTTTATAAGGCAAATAAGGGAAGAACAAAGTCAAACACAACATTTTAATACGATTTAAATCACTTAACAGGGCCTGTAAACAATTTATTTGTTGATTAATTTAAAGGAACAGATTTTGTTAGTAACTGATTTGATATAAAATAAATAAAAATCCGGTCAGAACTCTTTGTCTCCTGCTGGAATAATTGGGTACGAGAAAAGGCAAAGTGTCTGCAGTGTGGAACATGACAGGTTATGTGAGGGAACATTATTCTGGGCAGAGCAGGAGGTAATTTACTGTGATCTTACGTATGCATCAATAGGCAGGAGGATATTGAGTTCAAGGGTTGAGCTGAATGAGAGGGACCTCTGATGTGATTAAAAAAAAACCTGGTGCAGACATTAAAACATGAACATTTTCATTGGTCGCCTATAAAAATATTATGTTGGTGTAACTTTGCTTTTCTGTGCACAAATAACAGCTTTTCCTGCTGTAGAGGAGACGGTTAATAACTTATCAAAGTTGTACAAAGGAAATCATGAATTAAAGTTTCATTTGAACACATGAAGTCAAAATAATAGCACAATAATAATATAAAAAACAACCCTAAACATGCATTTACTTCCTCTAATCCTAATATTGTTTGCAATAGGGAGTAATTCATATTTATTTATTTATTTATGTATATTTTTTTATGTCAATGGTTTCCTCCTTGTATAAACTGGGTCATATCTGGACATTTCTTTACTTTGAGACAGAAACACATCAGACATGAAGTGGGGTTTTTTAACCCATGCAAACAAAAGGAAGTTCAGGTTCAGCTGCACTCAATTTATATTTTTCATCTCTTGTGTATTAAATTGAATTTATTGTCACTACTCATGCACAATGAGATTAAAGCTATTATCAGAATCAGAATCAGAAGACTTTATTGATCCGTGAGGGAAATTACAGGTATTAAAGCTGCAACCGTTCAGATCAGAGAAATGTGAAAAGAAATAAATACTATAGAATAAAAATAAGTATGAACACCCAAAATTACAAACCAAGCACACCTATACACATAAACAATGTACATAAAACTAATAGAAATATTAAGAAAATGTGATGTTTGGTATATTGCACGTTTGGTGAGTGTCATGGGTAAAATACAGTAAATTGAATATCAAATAAAGACTAAAAATAATAAAAATGTACAGATGATGTTTCACATGTTTATTATTAATAATATTATAAATATTAGTGTATTTGTGTTTTAATTGTGGGGTCAGATCAGTTAGTTTCAATCACTTTGATTTTATTCAAGTGCGCGCCTCGGAAGGCCGCCGCTCCCTGCTTAAAGTCCTCGCGCACGCGCTCAACCAACACCACGTTATTCCTATGCGCAACTTTTCAGCCTCGCGCTCTGAATGACAAAAAAAAAGCGACAAACTGAGTGACGCTGAATATGTGTAACAGAAACTCATTGAGGTGGTAATCCGGCTGGAAGTGTCACTTTCCCACCAACAGGAAGAAAGAACACACACACACACACACACACACACACACACACACACACACACACTTAGGTAATCTCCAAAGCTTAAACCCACCAAACAAATATTTTAACCCCAAAATGCCTAAATAAACATTGTAAATAAGGTCATTGAGAACACAGCGGTTGTAATTCTTATGACTTTCCTTATTTTTCGTCAACTAAAATAAAAAACAAACAAATGCAATTTAAAAATTATTTTAAAATCTTATTTAATTCCTAGAGGTCATCTCAGGACCTCCTGCTTGGTAACCCCCACATTGGGGTCCCGACCCCAACTTTGCAGTTAAATTGTGTTAATTGTTAAGAATAAAGTTTTAAATAAGATACAAGTCAATTTACAAATCAGATAAAAATATTAGTCTTTTTTTATTTCGTTTAAAAAAGTAGGGATTTGAACAAATCATACACCTAAAATGTCTTTGTATTATTTAAATATGTTTTAAGTTTGCAAATAAAGAATTCATAAATAAATAGTGATTTGAGTGTAAAAATGTATGTAATAATGACATTTTTCATCTTGTAGATCACTTATTCCTTTACTCCTCAAATCAAAACGATCAAACAAAATCAACAATCCAGACAAATTTTTAATAAAAGAATTTTAACCAAAGAATGTTTCTTCTTTTTTTTTAAGAACTGAAGAAAAACTTGATTGACATCATCTTTGATCAGCCCTTATTTCTTCAGGCTTACTGAGATAAATGATTTTTGTCCCAGCAGCGCCACCTTCTAAAACTCAACCAGCAAACATTAAATAACAAAAAAAAAAAAGTTTGTTTTTAGTTCATTATGCACACAGACTGTATAAACGATCCTGACTGGTAAAACCGTGAGACATTTCACGCAGACGCGCACCAGACCATGAGTGGACCCTCTCGGTGCTTTGATGTGACGGAGGGAGGTGGGGGTCCTGACGGGGTGTGTGTGTGTGTGTGGTGGTGGATGGATTGGGGGTGGGGGGGGGGGGGTAAAGATGAACTCCATCATATTGTTTGACACAAACGCGCAGCTTGATGGAGTGGAGTTTTTGGAGAGGAGCTGAAAATTGTGATTTCTTTTATAAATAAATAAATAAATACATAAATAAATAAATACGAGTAGTTTCCCGCCCTCTCCTCTCCGCAGAACTCAAGAGTCCATCTGGAAAATTCTATTTTTTAGGACAGAAAAGTGTTTCTCCCTCTCTTTCTGTCATGTGGCAGAGCTGTTTTATAAAAGCTGACGTGGTGAAGATTTTCTGCTGCGGTTGTGAAATAATCACCACATAATTACAGACGCGCTAACAACTTTAATTTAATAATATATTTGTAAGCGTCCCAAATGCGCACTTTAATTCAACATCTCCAAACAGCTGACTGTGGAGATTATGCTTTATTTTGAAGAGCTTCTTATCAAAATAAGCAAACATTCTCAAATCTGAGTCAAACGTTTTTACAAAAGCTGCTTTAAGAGCAGTCACTATTGATTGGACAATATAAATCTGCATGCAGATCCTCCCCAATGTCTGCTCTTCTCTTTTGTTTTATATGATGATCATATCCAAGCCTGCTTTAACATTCAGTTAAAATCATTCCTTTGCTAAATAAATAGCTTATTTTAGAATTAATGCGTGCATTTTATTAATTTATGTGCATTATTCCTCTTTATTTCACATGAAATGTCTAAGACTTCCCCATGCAGGTGACCCTGACCTCTGCCCCACATGCAGCTGTGTTGAGACAAAGCCAATAAAAATCTGTTTATTATCAGAGCAGAACTGTTATTATGTATTTGTTAAAGCAGCGACCTTGCCGGAGCTGTTTCCTCTCCACCAGTCTGTCCCCCTCTAATGGTTCCGTGCAGGCAGGACCTGAAGACGGCTCACTAAAGACGCGCTAAGCCGTGCGCGTGTTGCGCACATTTCATTACCAAACTGCGGAGGTATGAAAGCGGATTTATGAGGCTTCCCAGAGATCACGGGAAGGACGGGCTTTGAAAGCTGCTAGGCGGTCAGGTTCCATCAGTAGTTAAGCAGAGAAAGATGCAACTCTTTTTTTTTTTAATTATCATTATTAGCCTATTTTATTTGTGGAAAAAAACAGGTGCACCTGTCTGTTCACAAACACACAGAGAGAGGCGGAAGAAAGGAGCTTGGTCCATCCCAAGAATCCCTACAAATAAGAAAAAAAAGAAAACAAAAAGATGTTCTGCTGAAATAAACAGTTTTTTGACATAAAATATATGCGATTTATTGGTTACATAAAAATAATTCGCATTAGGCAAAATATTGGACAAGAAATCAAATTAAATTTTAGGTACAAATATTGTTAAATGGGAGTAATTTTTTAAGAGCATGGCAAAAAAAAAAAAATCCTTTAACGCACCTTGACTCGGCGGTCCAGTCCATAATGACGGACCTCCTGGATCTCTCAGGTCACCGAGAGATTAACACAAAGACCGGCGGACCGCAAGCCGCGTTTCCCTCCTCTGAGCCCAGCACGCATTATTAATGAGGCCCTCTGATGGAGCCTGATGTTATCCCCTGACTGAGGTGTCAGAAAATTAAAGAAGCGCTTCTTAAAAGGTTCAAATCTTGGCTTCAGGAAACAAAAAAGTGAATGATTTAAATCTGTGAAATTGTTTTTTTCTTTTATTATTATTATTTTGCGAATAAGTAAATAATAAATATAACATGAGAGAAATGTTAAACAACATCAAAAACACAACGCTAACATTAATTAATATATATTTTGTCAAAAAAATCTGAATGTAATAAAAGCTAAATTTCTTATTTATAGGAAATATTTTATATTAGTAATTACATAATTAAAGCTGGCCAAGATTATAGATATTCTAATCAATTGTTCCTGTAAAACGAAATAAGTGCATTTAGATTTTGATTATAATTTATTATAGCTTACAAACTTAAAGTATAAATACTGTGCAAGAAACAACAAAAAGGTTTCCTTCTCAGTCCTCAAAGATTTTCAACCTGAAATCTTCTCGGAGCGCAGCCGCGCTCACCTCCGAGCGCACCCGATTTCTGTTTTTTTTTTAAACCGTAAAAATAAATAAATAATCTGAGTCGTCGGCACCTCTTCCGAACTCGAATTTCTTTATTTCTTCTCATGCATGCATTGCTGCTGCTGTTCTCCCCACCTTCAGCTGATCCTGCGGGAAGAAACAGATTTAAATTAGTGTTTTTGTGCTGCGTGGAGCAACACGGTTGAGCATGGAATATCGAGGCGCGCATGCAAAAAAAAAATATGTCACATGCAGGGAAAATATAAAAAATATATTTTCATGCATAATCTCAGAATAAAACATGAAAGGACAGGAAAAATGGAAGACTCCGTTCACTTAGCTGTGGTCCTGGTGCTCCTGCAGCTGCCTTGGCAAAGTTAAAACGGTTCGGCTTGTTTTTTACGCAGAGCGCATCGGATCTTTCAATCACCGAGGCCAATTTTCTTGTTCTTCTTCTCCTCCCCACACACACACACACCTCTATCCGCCTCCTCCCCCTGCCACGGATAAATGGTCTATGACGGACGAACACAGAAATCAGCGGGAAGCAGCACTGCTGATGTCCCATTGTTGACAAATCCATGAAACAACTCCAGTTTGCATGGTTTAACAGAGAGGAGAGCAGCAGGCTGGACCCGCACCAGGAGGAGGAGGAGGAGGGCGTGTGTCGTCACAGGACCACGTGCCCAGCTCTGATAGTATATCTTATACTGTGTGTGTGTGTGTTTGTGTGTGTGTGGTGGGGGAGTAGTAATCTATCAGACAGTCCAGTTAAAAGCCTTCCAAAGCAGCATGTGTCAAATCGGCTTCCGAATATCTCGCGTTTAGGACGTCGGAGCGCAAAAAAGAGAGAGAGAGAGAGGTGGTCTCTGAACAACTTCCAAGGTAGAACGCGCAGCTCCACGGGCCTGCTCCGAGTGGGGAATATTTGTAGAAGTTGACAGGACTCTGGTTGGCATCTATAAGATTGTGGGAGAGACACCCGATCTCTTGACAAGCAGAGCCACGGTGTGTGCGCACCGGACGCGCAGCTCTCCAAACGCACCGCACGCCCCTCTGCGCCGCTCGTTCCGACTAGTTAGTTTGGGTTTTTTTTTATTTTTATTTTTTTTGTTGCTAATTTTTGTTTTTAAACATAAAAGTGTGAGGAAGCCGTGAGATGACCCTGTCTGGAGGCAGCGATCGAGCCAGCGACATGTCCGGCCAAACTGTGCTCACGGCGGAGGACGTGGACATCGACGTGGTGGGCGAGGGAGACGACGAGGAGGGCATGGAGAGGGTAGACAGCGACTGCGACAGCACCATCCTGCGCGACCTGCGCGGGGACGCGGTGGACGACGACCTGGAGGACGAGATCGAGGTGGAGAAGGAGGAGGAGGAGATGCGCTCCGGCGGGGGGAGCCCGTGCTGCGAGAGCTCCGGGGAGGGAGAGCCGGGCACCGGCGGCGGCAAGGGAGAGGGTCACGAGCAGAGCGCGGCGCCGGGAGGAGGAGGAGCGCTCCAAAAGCCCAAGAACAGCCTGGTCAAACCGCCTTACTCCTACATCGCCCTCATCACCATGGCGATCCTGCAGAGCCCGCAGAAGAAACTCACCCTGAGCGGGATCTGCGAGTTCATCAGCAATCGCTTCCCGTACTACCGGGAGAAGTTCCCGGCGTGGCAGAACTCCATCCGGCACAACTTGTCCCTCAACGACTGCTTCGTTAAAATCCCCCGGGAGCCCGGGAACCCCGGGAAGGGCAACTACTGGACCCTGGACCCGGCCTCTGAGGACATGTTCGACAACGGCAGCTTCCTGCGGAGGAGGAAACGCTTCAAGCGGGTCCAGCCGGAGCTGCTCAGGGACCAGACCGCGCTCATGATGCAGAGCTTCGGGGCGTACGGCCTCGGGGGCCCCTACGGGAGACACTACGGGATCCACCCGGCCGCCTACTCCCACCCGGCGGCCCTGCAGTACCCGTACATCCCTCCCGTGGGTCACATGCTGCCCCCGGGGGTGCCCCTGCTGCCCTCGGCGGAGCTGAACCGGAAAGCGTTCAGCGCGCAGCTCAGCCCGAGCCTCCAGCTGCAGCTCAACAGCCTGAGCACGGCGTCCATGATCAAGTCGGAGCCGTCCAACAGGCCGTCCTTCAGCATAGAGAACATCATCGGCGTCTCCAGCGCCACCTCGTCCTCCCCCGGCTCGGCGCAGGCCTTCCTGCGGCCTCCGGTGACGGTCCAGTCGGCCCTGCTGAGCGCGCAGTCCCTCTCTCTGAGCCGGAGCTCCGCTGCCATCGCGCCCATCCTCAGCGTCCCCTCCAGCCTCATCTCCGGACACGTTTTACCTTCAGCGACGGCGGCCGTGTCCAAATGGCCTTCCCAGTGACTTTATTACCAGAGATGGGGGGAAAATAAATAAATAAACTTTTATTTTTTTATATAAAGACGTTATTACCGGGAGGGGTGAAGAGCACAAATCAAAAAGCAGCCCTGGACTGTAAAACCGTGAAAACAAAAGGTAGAAATACTGAGATTTAAAAAAAGGAAAGAAAAGGAAGATTTTTCTGTACAGGTAACATTTGTAAATATTTGTAAAAAGAGAATGAATTTACCTGTTCGACTTTTACCTGTTTTACCCCCCTTTATTTTGTTCCTGTTTGAAATCTGTGATAATTATTTTCCTTTTTCTTTTTTCTAACTGAAGGCTCAACTTGACGCTTCTTTTTTCATACAAGCCACTGAAAAACTGTTTATATTAAACAAAAAGAAATATATGTCATTCTATGTAGTTTTAATGTGTTGTAAACTGAAATTATTTGTAAATAAATTCAAGAAAGAATTCAAATAAATTTCCATTTTTTATTATTATATATTTTTTATATATATACTGGATTAAAAATTGTTTTATTATGATATGAAAGTTTATTTTTAAAATAACATAAATTAACCAAGCCTATTATTATTATTATTATTATTATTATTATTATTATTATTATTATTATTATTATTATTATTTATTTATTTATTTATTTAACACATTCATATTATTTTAATAAGTAAATGAAGGTAAAAAAAAAGTTTCACCTTGTTAAAAAAACATAAAATTACATTTTAAATTTCAAATTGCTTTTTATGTATACAGAAATTCTTGTTGATGTAATAATAATAATAATAATAATAATAATAATAATAATAATTATTATTATTATTATTATTATTATTATTATTATTAATATTATTATTACTATTATTATTATTATTATTATTATCAATAATTATTTTTAGATGTGCATATTTTCATGGCAGTATTTAATTTTATCCTCACTTTTTTAGCATTCAGTTTGTAATAAACTGCAGCCTTGAAGCTGAAATAACATATATTTAAAAATCCATTAAAAAATTATGTGAGTCGTCCTTATAGGAATTTAAACTCTGTGGTGCTAAATCGTGCACAAGCTATTAAAATCTGCAATGGGCATTATAAAATAGGCAAATGACAGATGTGTGTAAATAAACAGAAATGTTACCTTTTTAAATGAAAGAAATGCTAATTTATTTTATTTTATTTTATTTTACTTTATTGTTTTTATTAAGAAAATCTAAATATTAGAATAAATTTGGTTATTTTAATACAAGTAGATAACGATAATAATATGTATTGGAAATGAGATGCTGATCCCTGACTGCAGCTCACAGTTTCGACTCATCACAGCTGGATCGTTTTACAGAATATTCTGCGGCTTGGCTTCTATAAAGGTAACAGGTTCGCAGTTGTGTCTGGCTAATCACTTTTACACAAACAGCAAATGGTGAGTGTGTGAGTGGCTGTCTGTGTGTGTGTCTGTGTGTGTATGAGGGGGTTTAAGGCTCTATATTTATCCGATCCCTATGGGAAAGAGAAAGGATCTCTCTCTGCCTCCACGAAGCTGCTGATGATGCAGAAGGATTTTCCAGAAGCACGGTGGGACTCCTGGGACTGGATTCGTTCTTGTTCTGAAGAAACTGCCGCTTAAGTTATTATTTATAATCATGTTTATGATATTTTTTCAGTAAACTGTTTTACTGACGTTTCAGCTTGTTTAGAGGGACTCATGAACGCCATAGGAATTTGTTCTTGAACATTTTTGTTATTTTATGTGACCATAAATAGATAAGGAAATAATCAACACTTTTTATTTATTCAGTTTAAATTTATTTTTTAAAGGGCATTTTCAAAGTCCGTTATGAACCTATAACATTTTCTGGTTTGAGTTGATTATGCCTTCGAATGCAACTGAACAAATAAATAAATGGCTAAAATAAAAATATATCGAATTAGAGGAAATCAACAAGAGTTTTGCTGTGATTTATAGGTTTGAAGGATCTGTTTGTCCAAAGGTAAAAGCTCAGCCTTCACAAAATGATAATGAGAAAAACTCATCCTTACATGGACGTGTTGAGAGACAGTCTTCCTCTTGTCTTTGTCTCAGCTGTCCTACAGGTGATGCTGCAGGCTGACAGGATTTCAGAGTAACCGCTAGGGGGCGTGAATTGTCACCTCAGGCTTTTTATCAATATATCTGGTGACTTTTTTGTAAAAACAGTTAGTTGTAGAAAAAACAACAACATATTTTTATTGTTTTTTTTATATCAAAGTTAAAATAAATCGTGCAATTATATTTATAATTCTGAAACAGATGAAAAGCTCCCTTGGATTAAACAAGGTTTTGTTGTTTGAATAAAAAGACATAAAAAAAACTTGTTTTGCATACAAGTAATATGTATAATCCAATTACCATTCATTTAAACAAACCTTGCAACTCTGTATAAAAAAATGGTGTAATAAATGAAATAAATAAAGCTTCATTTCTTCCATTTTGATCAACAAAAACATAAAATGCTCCTTTAAATCCATGCAGCAGAAAATATAAATATAAAAGAATATTTTATTGAAAGTGAAAATGGAAATTACATTTTGGTACTGTTTAGGAATGTTAACAAAATCAGATGCATGAGAAGTGATTTAATCTAAACTGCGACTTGATGTGGAAATATATTTTTTTTACATTAAAGTCTCCTTTGCTGATCCTCTCTTATTTCAAATGTTGTTCTGTCTTTTTAAAAAGTTTTGAAAGTAGCAAGTGTAAAAAAAAAACATTCTAAACATCTAGTCAAGTTTTCCTCTTTTAAAATGTCATAAATTACAGTATAACCTTCAGACTTTGAGAAAGCAGAGCCCAGTCCTCCAGGTCACCCTCCACCACAAGCCCCCTTTTCTCTGGGCAGAGAACACAGACAGTAAATGTAGACACATCAGATACTGAATATTTAAAAAGGCATAGAGATGAAGCAATAAATGACAAAGTAAAGCTGGCGTGGCCGGGCATTAATAACTAATGGGTAGCACTGAGTTATAGGCCGCTGCCGTTATAATGGAAGTGTCATTGCAAATCAGCAGCTGGTCCGAGGTTATTATTATTTATGCATAATTGATGGCACAACCACAAGGAAACATGTCACACTCAACAAATCCTAACACCTTGGGAACAACAATGATGGTGTCAACAGACGAAAAGGTCAGGAAGGAGACAATGCCTCCGAGCTCAGATTTACATTTAGTGGAGAAGACATGTCTGTGCAGAGGGCTACAACTAGTTAGACTACATGCAGCTGATGATCTTATTGCTGATCAATAAAACAAATTAGTTGGCATAAATCAAATGTCATCAGAGACACACTGTTAGTGTTTTACTGTATGCTCACAGAGGACTTGAATAAAAATTAGCTGTAATTCGTTTGTTTTTACACAACTAAAATATATAGTTGTCTATGTTTTGTTTTTTACAAACTGAATTTATATTGTCAGTATATTTCTTATACTTTTAAGCACTTTTAATTTTAGTATTTTCTGTTTAAGGCTTAAAAACTTATTAAAATAAGCGTTTTAGTATTTTAGTAACTTTAAACTCAACATCAGCTACAATACAGTGTGAATAAATACGCTTACATGCCTTCGTTATTTTACCCATATAATGTTGCATTCTATGTACCTAGGAAATAAAACAAATTTTCTATTATTTGCCAAAACATTTCCTTCCAAAACATTTACGGTACCTATAAAAACACTTTCTCTTCGTTTTATTTAAACAACTATTAAATAATGATTGTCAAAATGTTTTCTTTCATCAATTAATTGACAAAAACTTTTATTTCCAGCTGGCTTGAACGCCTCACGACTCCTGTTGAAAACGTCTGTGCGTAATGACCAATGAGCAGGCGAAACGAAGCCTTGCTGGGTGACGTATACAGGAAATACAAACAGGTTTCAAAAGTGTTTCAATGAACTGGTTTTTGTCGTTTGTTTCTGTCACAAAAGCTCTTTCCCAGCGGTCGGAGTCATGCAAACGTGGAGTCTCATATCGATTAGCGTTTTGCTTGGTGTTACTGTGAGATGGGGCGTATCGTTAAATTCCTATTCAGGTCAGGAAATGTGTGGAGCTGCATGATGTTAACATGATGTTACACCATTTGAATCAGAGCGCTTCTTTAACTATCTGTAAAGGCAAAAATACTAACAGAAAGCTACTTTACTTGTATCAGAACGGCACATTTATTTACTATTTGCTTTTATTTACTGGTTTGAGATACTTATGTGTTAGCATCATGCTATTAGCTTATTTAGCTGTCATCAAACTGACAGCTGAATGATTTCCTTCTAGGGGCTGGGAAACCTCCCATGTTTGGTGACTATGAAGCCCAAAGACACTGGCAAGAAGTGACTTACAACCTCCCACTGCAGGAATGGTCAGTCTAGTATTAGTTTAACAGCCAAATGTATATTTTATTTCCTATTTTGTGAAATTCATACCCCTGGTCCTGGAAATGCATATATATAGTGATGGTATTCTTGGGTTGTTATTAATATGACACTATTTAGCTCTGTTTGTGTCTGCTTTCTACATTTACTCTGTAAACATATTTTGCGCTATCCAGGTATTTTAATACTACTGACAATGACTTGAACTACTGGGGGCTTGACTATCCTCCTCTCACTGCTTACCACAGCTGGCTCTGTGCTCATATGTGAGTATTTGATTTATTTACAGAGGATTATCTACAGTATAGTCCTATATTTTGTAAAGAAATTAGCAAAAAAGTATGATATATATGCAATATACAATCTCTTTATTGCATATATTTGTATTTACTTCTGTGTGTTTAAGAACAGAGTTATAAATAAAATAAAATATATCTTCTAAATTTGTAGAGCCAAGATTATTAACCCTGAATGGGTGGAGCTGCATAAATCCAGAGGTTACGAGAGTCCAGCGCATAAGTTATTCATGCGAACTACAGGTAAAGTAACTATAAAAAAAAAAAAAACTACTGAAAAATAAGTATATTAAAGTAACTGTAGTTGTTGTTGCTTTACATATATAAATAGTTCTGGTTGTAAATACTTGACGTTTTTATGCATATGACCAAAGCATTTATTTTGTGAAACAGGCACACATTCTGCATATGAATCTAACTTTTAAATTTTATTGCATTTGATTACATTTATTAGGTTATGTGCTTTAGCTTTTAAAAACATAACTAACTATTGTTTATTTAATTTTAACAAGTAATCTTAGTCATTTAATTAGTTTTTCCCCCTCTGTTTCAGTCTTGGTCGCAGATGTGTTGATATACATTCCTGCAGTTGTGTTATACTGTTTATATCTGATTGATGGCTCCTCAAAGAAAAAGGTAACAGTTTGATATCATAACGGTTCAATCTAAAAATTATTTTTCCCTTTTAACTTTTTATGCCAGTTTCAACTTTTCAATGTTAACTATTAGAGTTACAAAGTCAATAATGCCGATAATGTTATTTACACTTTATATTACGGTAAATTGGAATCTTTTCTAAGAAATTAACTCTTTTTTTTTTTTTCTAGGTTTCCAATCTTCTTTGCATTCTTCTTTACCCAGGATTAATTCTCATTGACTATGGGCATTTTCAGTATCCTTTTATGTGCAACTTTTTCCACGTTTCCCCATCATATGTGCTTTTTAACCTCCCTGCAACATCATAAAAGATTGTACACCTCTGCAAAATGTTTAACATAATCAGGCATTTCCACGATGGACCAGTAAGAGCAGTTGGTACCAGAAAGAAAATTTAAATATTTGTTCTTGGCACACATTTCCCCCCCTTTTTTGCTGTTTAATTTTAGTATTTAGTATTTACCTTGACAGAATCAGGTACAACGGCGTGAGTCTGGGTTTTGCCCTGTGGGGGGTTCTGGCTCTGGGTCTGGGCTGGGATGTGTTGGGGTCCATGGCCTTCTCCCTGGCTCTCAACTACAAACAGATGGAGCTGTATCATGCACTGCCCTTCTTCTGTTACCTGCTGGGAAAGTGTGTCAAAACTGGCCTGATGGGACGCGGGTGAGCATTATTAATTTTCTTTATTGGATTGTTTTTGATTGTCTCAATTTTTTTTATTTGTTTTAGTGTTATGATCACAGTTTTTTTAATGCAATCATCATTCATGTTCAGGTTTTGCACAATTCGTCTGTCCCAATTATATGAAGGACCAAAAGTGACATAATTAGAAATGAAACAGAAATATATGCAGTTAAAATGCACCAATTAACATAAAAAGCACTTTACCTCATGTTTTATAATTTAATTGGCCATCATGTTTATTTTTCCAGCTTAGTTCCAATAAATTGATGATCATGCACATAGATCCTTCCTCTCTGCTGACCCAAGAAAATAAAAAAATAGAAATTTAAATGTAATCATTTAAGAGAGGCAAATGCATGAACAAGTAACAGGAAAAACAAAAAATATATATTTTTAAAAACAGTAAAATGTAAATTATGTGCTAAAATATATATTATTAATTGGAACTAAGCTGGAAAAATAAATATGAAGGTCAAATAAATTATAAAACATCTCCTCTTTTAAATAATTGGTGCATTTTAGTGTATTTTTTTATTTATTGGTCCATTTATATATTTCTGCATTTATTTCTATTTATGTCATTTTTGGTCCTCCATACATTTGGATGGTGCAAAAGTTATGTAGGAAAACAACAAAAGTAATGCAATTAAATGTAATTGGTGTTGTTTTTTTACTTTTTGTGAAGATGTTTTGGCCAATGTTGTCACACCAAGCTAAAATCTTATTACCTCAAAAAATAAGCTAATTGAAAATAATGTCTGCAGCATCAGAGTGCATTTGTTCTTGTTTTGTTTCTGTGACTGAAAGTGTCAGTCGGACGCTCGTATTAGTAACGTCAGCAACGAGCGTCTTCCCAAGAGTCACTGAATGATTGAGGTAATCAGACTGGATGCTATTACCCGTGTGTCCAGTGTCTGTTTATCTAGTAACAATGTACCAAGGGCATTTAGTAGCAAATGGAGAGCAGGATTAGTCCCTGCGGGGAAGATATGTCCAGATGACACTCTCGCCATCCCCGAGCTCCTCAGCTATGCCTGTGTGTGCAACTTAACCAGCAGCTTCACAGTCGCAGCTGACAAGATACTCTGACCTACAAGACTTTCAGCTGATGCGTAGCTTTCACTGCATTCCTTGGCAGGGGGGAGGGGGTGGGGGGTGAAATCCCAAATTTAGGACTTGCAGACAGTTTGTGCTAACTGTTTGAGGAACTGACAGAGAGAAAAAGAGATGTTAGGGCAAAAAGTCTCAGTTGGGTCTGTGTACGGTAGCTGCTTACTTTTTATTCTAAGGTTTTAAATCTCACACTATGTTTGTTTTTATGTAGGCTGTTCCTGTTGGTGAGAGTTGCCGCAACGGTGTTGGTGACTTTTGCCCTCTGCTGGTGGCCGTTCCTGTCTGACCCCAGCCAGGCCTCGCAGGTGGTCAAGAGGATCTTTCCCGTGGCTCGGGGTCTGTTTGAGGTACGGTGCAGAAACTTAAACCTGAACGTAAGCCACATCAAAGCAGATCGTGGTTTTCGTTTGGACAAAACATTTATCATGAAAAGTTTATTAGAATTAATTTTATTTAGAAGGGACAATGCACATTAATTGACATTTCTGTAAATGTGCCAGAATTAGCCAAAAGCTATTTTTCATCTGTTGTCCCTGGACTTGATAAAACAAAGGTTATACAAAACAAGGTTAAAATAACACAGTTACACACAATTTATCAAAAATGCAATAAAATGTTGATTCTGTTTAAAATGTTGCATGTAAATTAAATTCACAAGATGGATTTTGTTTTTATATTGTTTTAAATAATGTTTGTGGAAGCAGAGAAGGTAATAATATTCAGTTTAGCTTAGAATAAAACCCATTTTTATATACCGTATGTGGCTTAAAACTTAAACTCCTGCATAATGGTTTTCATCAGTTTAGCACAAAGCTGTGACCGATGCTTTTTATTGACGTCACACGCAACCCGCGAGGCACTCCTCGTTCCCCTACACTCGTCAGCCCGAATACCCTTCCCGCCTCCAGTGCTTAGCTGGCTGGAAACGGATACCCCAGCGGATCAAAGAAAACAGTGGAATAAAATGGTGAAAGGTCAAGAGATCAGTTTCAGCCTATCCCTGGGAGGTGTTGGGATTCATGATGTACAGGAGGAGGATACAGATAAATCTAACTAATTTATGGCCGGATTGTTTTCAGCACTTCATAGCTCAGCCGTGTTCCAGCCATATGGACCGATGAAGTGGGGTCCGGTGATACACTTAAAGGCGTATCGGAGCACACTGGACAACTGTTTTTTTTCCCCTTTACTGACAACATCTTGAGAAATAAACCAAACAGATATGCACCCTCGACCATTTTAGACGCCTATACGGCACCAGCCATAGAAAAACTCATATCAGTCCACCTCTATTTCAGTTATTGATCGGTCACTGAAAGGATATTAAAAAATAAAGAGGTTGTCGTAGAGAAATACATTAATGCTTCTGTTTGAATGTGACCAAAATTCGCAGCTCTCGTTTCTGAAATCCTGTAAGTTCCACCAAATTCACAGCATTATGGGTGCGAGCGGTAATTAAGGCGGCAGCATTTGTCTGACAAATTGATTCAAACATGATGCACCGGGTGTGAGAGACACTATAATCTGCTTCGATGACAAGCAGGAGAGGTTTCAAGTCTTCCTGAGCTGAAAGTCTGTACATAAGCAGAGGGGGAGGAGGGGGGGAGCGGAGGCTGACTGGTGGTCCTGGCGACTCCTGGGAGGGAGCAGTTGTAAGTTTACCCACCGGGTTGCATTCTGCCGTCTCACGTTGCTGCCTGCTCACAAAAAAATGGCACCAAACCTATCTCCCCCTGTGAAATTCCTCTCCGGTTTGTAGGTGAGCGAGCCTCCTGGCCAAACTCTTCCCTCATTCAAGCCGTCGCCCTCAGCCGGCAACGACAAGGAGGTTGCTTGAAATGAAGAAGTACAGAGTGGGGAGGGGAGAAAAAAAAATGAAGGCTTGGACTGAGATAAAACAACTCAATGCTGATGACTAGGCAACTATTAAAATCCACACAGTTGCGCAGAAAGCAGCTGTAGCACACAGAGGAGCCAGGAATAGATTTTCTAGATCGGCTCGTACTTAAAACAGCCACAGAGGAATTATAAATCTGATCTGGACGAGTGTGATATCATGACCACACTGGTGGTTAAATAATCCTCTCGTATCTACTTAAGCATTCAACTTTCTATTTGACGCTAATTACAAGAAGCAATTAGCTGTAATTTATTAATTTTTTTTATGATATTGTGCTAAACGAGAATGGGTTATTGATGTTTGCTCTCAATTGTCCCAGCAGGTGATGATTGAGAGGTTAAACTAAAGCCTGCTAATCTTAAAAATTATTATTATTTGGTCCTAAAAAAAGAGAAACACAAAATGGTTAAACACCGCTTTCGGATTATTCAGGGTCACAGACAGGAAATGTTTTTTTTAATTCATTTATTTTATTGAGAGGTTGAAAAAAAAGATACCCCCCCCCCCCCCCCAAATTTTTGTTTTTAAAAAAAAAAATAAATTGGGGGGCGGGGCCTCACTGGCAGACCTGATGGAAGGCACTGGCCTGTGAGCCGCCCGTTGATTAGCCCTGTCTTAACCATTTGTACGAAATTAAATGAGCTATTTATTGATTATTTAAAATTTAAATCAAATTGCATGCATTTTAACTAAAAAGCACAGTAATTTCATTCTGTTGGGTCAGCACAATAGACCATTTAATAGTTAGAAATGTATCACAAATGTGCACAGGGAAGCCTAGCTCTTCTGGGTCACAGGACAACCAGGTAAAAGCTGAGATTTCTATGAAAAAGCCATCGTAATTGTGCAAATTCAACGAGCTCAAAAAGCACATGTAGCTTAGATATTTCTAAAATTTCTCATCTACGATCATAAAGGAAAGTTGAACTCAAATCATTTTAGAGCAAATATATCGGGTATGTTTAAAGGTGTAAATTTTAGCTGTTGAATTTGTGCAGTTACAATGGCGTTGTGTGTTTTCTAGGATAAAGTGGCCAACACATGGTGCAGCCTGAACACCCTGATAAAGATCAGATCCATTCTGTCAGCCGACTCTCAGCTCTACCTCAGGTAATCCTTTTATCTGTTCAAACTTGAATTTTACTCTCCCCCGTCTTCCCTCAACCCCTTGTTTTTGTTTGCCATCTCCCTCCGTTTTTACTCTCTCCCTCCTTGTTCTTGCCCTTGGCAGTGAAAAAAACCCGGTAATCAGTGAATCGCTCATGAAAATGTCTCATGAGGAACTTTTGAACATAAAGTTATGTTGTTGTTTTTTAAATGTGACAGAAAGAAATTGAAATGCGTAAGGGATGTTTTGACAAATGCGTTCCACGCGACGATCAAAATCGACACCAAAATGTAAAGACAATCTCTTTTATCTAAATAAATGTTTATTAAAGAGTCGAGCAACAGTTGAGCCACGGCGGGACCTGCTTTTATAACCCACCTCGCTAAATTTAGAAGTCTTGTGTTTGCGGCACAGACTTGTTTCTGCCGGACTGCTAATTCCAGGGATCAAGTTCTTTTACTGTTGTGCATTTAGAAAAAAGAAACGCTCATGTTTTTGGCACGTAGATTGGATTGCTAAATGCTCCGGTGTGGCTGTTCTGTAAACATAAAAGGAATCCGCTGTGAAAAGTGATCTGCAAAGCCTTGCCCAACACACACACACACACACACACACACACACACACGGTCATGCATGCTGCGTTCTCACTTTTTCTCCAGCTTTAACCATCACCAGTTTTTTTCTCCTAAGCTAAATCAGTCTTTCACTTTAGTCACATTGTAGCCCTCACACACAGCTGACCTCTGACCTCTGCACATTTATACACATCCACTCTGCTGGTCTCCTTCAGCGTCTCTTACCCCCCCAGCAGGTGACAATTGAGAGGTTAAACTAAAGCCTGCTAATCTTAAAAATTATTATTATTTGGTCCTAAAAAAAAGAGAAACACAAAATGGTTAAACACCGCTTTCGGATTATCCAGGGTCACAGACAGGAAATGTGTTTTTTTTAATTCATTTATTTTATTGAAAAGTTGAAAAAGCAAATAAATGCAATGTCTACTTCTTTCTTTTTTTTTTATTTGTTTCAGTTTTGCCTTCACTCTCCTGGCAGCTCTGCCTTCCTCTGTCAAACTGCTGACACAGCCCACTTTCTGGCACTTTAAACTGGCCTTGGTGAGTTTAATGCGACCCATTTCATGTCCAAACAAAAGCCCCCTGTTATAAAGGAGAAGTTATTGACACACACAATAATTTATTTGATTTATTAAGCTTGACAAAAAATGTGTCCTTTTCTTGTTAACGTTCCTGTTTTGTTTTGTTTTTTTTGCAACTTTTTGCTTATAGGTGAATTCTTCTTTGGCCTTTTTTCTCTTCTCCTATCAAGTCCACGAAAAGTCCATCCTGCTGGTTTCCCTGTAAGTTTTGTATTAAAGGGATCCACGATTAGTTGTGACATTAGACTTTATTTGATAAACATTTATTTTAACTGTAAAATAAAGATTGTAAAAATACTGTAGGCTGTTCAGTTTTGTAAATTTTTAAAAATATATTTTAACACGGACTGAGCCATTTTATTTACACGCAAAGCATTGTGGGTAAATGATGACATCATTAGGTCCTCCGTGCGACGCTGCGAGCGAGCTGTTTCCACCCTGAAGGTTAATGTTGGACAACAGAGCTGCTTCATGAAGGAAGAACCCTAGCTTAGCCTTTTATTTATTTATTTATTTACCATTATTTAACCAGGCAAGTCCCGTTGAGATCTCAGATCTCTTTTTCAAGGGAGG
>JARVGW010000427.1:7449420-7466462 GCA_031762495.1 Anablepsoides rubrolineatus | reverse complement strand
TGAGGTGTTCCGGGCACGTCCCACTGGGAGGAGGCCCAGAGGAAGACCCAGGACACGCTGGAGGGACTATGTTTTTCGACTGGCCTGGGAAGACCTTGGGATTCCCCCAGAGGAGCTGGCCCAAGTGGCTGTGGAGAGGGAAGTCTGGGTCTCTCTGCTTAGGCTGCTGCCCCCATGACCCGACCCTGGATAAGCAGAAGAAAATAGATGGATGGATGGTAATTT
Source organism: Anablepsoides rubrolineatus (assembly GCA_031762495.1). NCBI lineage: Eukaryota > Metazoa > Chordata > Actinopteri > Cyprinodontiformes > Rivulidae > Anablepsoides > Anablepsoides rubrolineatus. The sequence goes on along the minus strand of JARVGW010000427.1, from coordinate 7,466,237 downwards.
CACTCAACAATCATGTAAAACAGCAGATGTATACAAGTAAAATATGTATAATTTATAAGTAACACTGATCTAAACCAGACCTGAAGTAAATCAAAAACTTAGACTTTTTAGCTAATTGAAAAATTATGACTAACTAATAAAGCATATTATTATTTCTTACTGTCATAAATAATAATAATAAATATTTACCAGTTGTAGGGCTGCCACAAACTATTATTTTTATAGTTGACTAATCACCGATTGTTTTTTTTTGATTAGTCGACTAATCGGATCATACGTTAATTGAATATAAAACATACAGCTTATTGCGCCAGAATGCAGCTGCTATTATATAACCATGGTTAGATTTTAGCTATATGCTAACTAAAAATAATTGCAGTGGAAGGCAAGTTCTGCCTTGCAGATATTGCATCGCACAGGTTTCTCTTTCATTTTCTTAAAATGATCCCACACTTTTGAGCTGTTTTCAGGTAGCCATGATACCAGAGCCTGTCTGTATAATGTCTTGTGACGTCCACGGCCTACCCTGGTTACCACTACTGCACATGTGTGTCAAGGACAGAAAGGCAAATGCAGCAGTGGAAGGTGTCAAAGCAGTTTGGAGAGAAAAAAAAAGTAAAAAAATCAACAAAAAAAAAAAGACTAATCGACTATCAAATTAGTCGGCGACTATTTTAATATTCGATTAATCGTCGACTAATCATGGCAGCCCTAACCAGTTGACACTTAGGAAATGTTCTCTGCATACCCAGTAATAGGATGAAACGTGTCTCTACTGATATTGGTATCTTCTCAACAAGTCAGGTTTCTGTAACAGAAACCTAAAAATAGTCAAATATAAAATATTTTTCTACACTGTGTAAATATTACATAAATCAGAGGCAAAACCATATTGTAATGTTTAATTATTTTTGCTACAACAATTCTAATGAAGCTGTGACATTGTGAAATACATAAATAAAAACAGAATACAATGATTTGCAAATCCTTTAAAACTCAAATTAGTGAATATTTGCAAAAAAAACAAAGTATGTGTTTGAACACTAAATATCTCATCTTTGTAGTGTATTCAATTGAATCTGGGTTAAAAGTATTTGAAAATCATTACATTTAGTTTTTATTTATGTTTTACACAACAGTCCATGTTGGAATTAGGGTTGTAGATTATTTTTTACTCACAATATAAATGTCAGCTTATTAAATTCAAATACTGTTAAACACATAAAAACTAATGCATCCCCATTCACAATATTATCTTTAGTCTTTTCCTGGAAGTTTGTAATAGTTTTAGGCGTTTAGTTCATGGGTTCGGAGCATAAAGGCCATATCAGCCATTTGAACAAACATTTTACACTTCAGGAAACTCATGCTTCAAGATACCATCACCATCATCTGTCTGGATTTCATGCTTCCAGCAGATACAAACTGGAGCCCTTCAGTTGCTTTGAATAACAGTTTGTTTACTTAAAATGTGTGTCAGAGCGCACATAGAGGGCCGATTCTATCTGCCTCAACATTGTGAGGTCTGTTGTTGTAAGAAGGTTTTTCTTTTCTTTTTTTAAACTGATAAATTTCACAGATCCACCATGTGACAAAAAATGTGACATTCCTGGGGTGTGTGGATCCACAATGTATCATGTAAGTTTGTCTCTTTTACTGGAACAAATTAAAATAATTTCTAACAACCTTATCAGAAAACAAGCCTGCTTCCCGACAGTGCCCCCATTCAGTTTTCCACAAGCCCCCCATTGTCCGACTGAATCACAAGAATTGCTCTGCTGCAGGCATAATATGTGCCTAACATAATCAAATTAATTCTTTCCCTAGGAAATCTACTCATTGACTTGTTTGTGCAATCATAACAAAATGTTGTTTTTCACCAAAGGTCGTGCAGCATTAAACAAGCATCCATTGATGTTAAAGTTAAGAAGAAGATAAGAAAGAAGGACGAATAAATGTCGAGGTATTCACTTACGGGGATTTCCATAAGAATCAAACTGTCTTGTGACCACATTTGTTTTCCTTCTTATCCCAAATGTCTTCACCTCAATGTGGAAAAATAACCAGACCAATGGCAAAAGAAGAATTCATAATAAATATTCATGGAAAAGTTGAAAAAAAAAAAAAAAACTACACAGGAACAAAAGTTTGCTTTTTCCTCCCTGTCTTCTGCTCCATGCAAATCACAAATCATAACCAGTTTTACCTTTTGTTTATCACAGTCTGTTGGTTCAATAAAACAACTAGTTCTCAGTCATTTTAGTGAATCACATGTACAATAAAAGCCAAAATGTACTCGCACGGTTCACTGCGTCTCCAAATCATCAGATCTAAAGAACCTTGTTTATTGCTGCCCTCTGCTGACTTATTAGAATAAAGAAATAATAAAACTGCAGATAAAAAAGAAAGCTTGTGCAGGAAATGAAAGATCAAAGAACAACCTGTCAGCACTTCAAGTTGTTCTGAAAAAAAAAAACAACAACAAACAACAACACCCATGTCAGAAGAGATTAATCAGCATGGCATAAACCCACCATTTCTCAGTTTGAGGAGTTCTTGGAGATGGAGACATTTCTGCTTCTTCCTCGTCAAATTTTCCTGCAGCTCTGTGGTTCTGATGAACGCATCCCAGTGGCCGTTAGAGTCAGAATCACAAGAAGTCAGCTGGTTGGATCAGGAGAGAGCAGGTTGGCAAAGGCTCTTCTAAAGAGGTGACTATTATATGGAAAATAAAAACAGAAAGAAAAAACAAATTAGATAATACAGATTATTCAGTGCAAATTGTGGTAAACCAATATACGAATTAATTTGTAATCTCTAACCATATCATTATTCTTAAAATTACAATACTGTAAATCCCTTTTCTATTGTTATTATTTTTTATTGCACTTTAGTTTTATTTTGACAAGAAATGGGTTTTGTTACCCAGCATGGTCCACCCCCCAAAAAATAATAATGTAAGATACATGAAGTGTCCCCGAATGACAAAATCAAGTGAGTGTAATGACTGTTCTGTAAACTGAGCTCACATGACAGCAAATTAAAGACTAATGCTTTCCTTGATGAATAGAACAGACACCAAATGTCTGCCTTGGCTAAGGAAATGGTTTTTGTCTTAAGTGACTCTTATACAACTATTTTTAGTGCTATGTAAATCACTGATAATTTGGCCTGTGATGGATCTCTGTCATTATGTGTCTCCTGTCATTAAATTCTGATATGTCATTTTGATCATCAGGAATAACGTGGCAGCTGAAGTATGGTGAGGCATAAAAAATAGTTTTTAGTAATTTTGGCTCTTTATGTTTGGACTTTTTTTTGTGTGGCTTAACTTAAAAATATCTATATTGTTGAACATGGAAAACAAAATGGGGTTTATTAACTGTTTCAGCTGTAGGCTATTTAATTAACATTCAGCATTTTGTTTTTTTGCCTTATGAGTACCTAATAGCTAGCCAATGACACTGCTACAATGCAGTCAATGTACAACTTTATTCTTATAGTTGTCATTGTTTTTATATTATTATTATTTTAGTTTTTGGAAGTGTGTGACTGTTTAAAAATAAGGATAGAAAATGCCATATAATTTAGGTAGAAGCTATTATCACCAGTCACCAGTTTATCAAACTTAAGTCTTTTGAGAACTCAAATACTTTGTATTAAATATTGACCAACAATTTTTTAATTAATTTTTTTTATTATTTTATTTCAAACGCAATTCATTTCTTTAAAAACAAAATTAATTATATGTACAATAAAAAAGAAAATACAAATAAAATAAAATGAAATGAAAGGCGGCAGAGAAGAAAAAAATCTTAGAATATTTGCCCCTTTTCCATCAAGTATAAATTCAAACAATAATGTTCTTCAGTTAACAAAACAAAACAAAAACATCAAATCTTTCTAGAACAACAAAAATATAATCTTAAATAAATAAAAAAAAATAACCTTACCTTTTATCCCATCGTATTCCTGATAGGAACGTTTTTCATTCTCCTTGTTTCCAGTGTGCTCGTTTTTCCTGCGCACCGATGAGTTTTTGTTTACTAGCAACAGCCACGAACAGGCAAAAGATAAAATGTAGCTAAAGCTGGGTGCTTTATGAGACCGTCGTTAGTATTTTTGTGTGTTTTATTTTTGTTTTTTCTCTCTCTCTGTGTTGGGGAGACCGAGCTAGCGATAACCAGACTTCCGACTGTGATTTTTAATTAAAACTTTTAACGATGTCTTTCAAGGAGTCGTCTCGTCCATCGGACGATGTCGAAGATGAGGAAGCTAGTTTCTACATGCAGTGTAGAGCTGCGTACCTTGCTGTCTTCAAGTCCAGTTTAACAAATATTACTTCGAAAAAGCAGTTATGTCGTGGTAAGCTAACATGTTTTTTATTTGCTGAAACACCATCCAGAATGCATTTAAACTGGATTAGTGTAACATTATGTTCATTCATTAATCATAAAATGTGATTGCCACTTTCAAATAAACAAATAAAACATAAATTGACGAGGATATATCTAAAAATCCTTGCTATAATATATAAAAATGGTATGAATTCAGAAAGTCAACAGGCTCACTTATTGTTGTAAATATTGACCCCTTGTTCCACTGTTTTGTCTTTATATTCTCCTCAGTTCTTCAACAGGCTGGTAGAAATCCCTCACAAGCTTCTCTCAGGGAATACTGGACTAACACAACATCTAAACTCAACTTTGACGACTTCTGTGAGATTCTGAAACACGAGAAGAAAACTGAGGAGGCAGAACTGATGAGAGCATTCAGAAAAATGGATGTTAACGGTGATGGCTACATCCCGTACAGTGAACTGGAGAAGACTCTAACCACTGTGAGTAGCCTTAAACCTTTCTATGTGGCAGCTTTGCATTTCAGACTTTAATTTTGTTGGATTCATGTTCTGACATATTCTACTTTAAGAAAGATTGTCTTAGTAACACCACTGGCCATTGTTAATTTGGGGATGGGTTGCTGTAGGATAATACTGATGTACAGTAAACGGCTTGAAAAATAAGTTATAATAATCAGTAAATCACTGCAGTGTGAGTAAAGCAGATATTTTGAATGAATGAATGACTGATTTTATTTGGTCAAATAAAAGAACGCTTAAATCTAAAACAAACAAAAAATGTAATCCTACCTAGTGATGGGCAATATTGACAAAAAAATTAATCGCGATTAATTGAGATATTTAGCCGATAACGATATATAACAATAATATGACGATTGATCACCTGGAGTCCCTGGACGCTCTCATACACTAGTCATATGACCAATTTAAATCACTCTAGTGATTATGAAATTTTCTTTCAATGAAAAAAAAAACTTGTTCAATTTTACAGAAAGGGGAGAAAATGCCAGCTGAGGAGGTGAATGCTGTTTGTTCATTAGCAGACTTCTGTAAGGATGGCAAACTGGATTATACACAGGTAAGCAGACAAGTATAAAGTATACTGTACCTAAAGCCCCTTTGTTGTGTTGACTACTTTTAATATGGGGGTATATTTATGCCCAGATTGGTAAAAACGTTTATTTTAAATACTTTGTATATCAGAAATTTGACCCAATAAATGGATTAATGTGTTGCCTTAACTGCCAATCATTTTGGGTAACAGGGTAAATAGAATGGCCACTCACTGCAGTTAATATCATCCAGTATCTTCGGTCTTTATGTGCTCTGATGTTTTGTGGATATGGTTGTTCGTTCTAAACACTTCTCTCCATCCAGAAAACGTATACTTTTGTTCTTTTTTATCAGTTTGAAACACTGCCCGCGTGTCATTCTCGTTCTAGTTCTGCAGATTGTTTGTTTCGACAGTGGAGCAGTGTCAAACGGCTGCTTTGGAGAAGCTCGACGCTGATGCCAAGCTGAAAAGGCAGAACTTTGGCAGTCAGGCGTACAGCCCTCCGAAGGTATCGGCATCAAGCGTAGAAGCAGCTCACCCTGCGGAATCGGGCTCAACGCTTAAGAAAGGTACAAAATATTGATGTTTAATTACCTTAAATTCAGCATTTAAGTATTTATGTGTTCTATGAAATATATCTTTGTGTAGCATTTCTTATGTTAGATATATTCTCATTGCCCCAGAACACCTTGATGATTGGTTCTGATGAATAAATAATAGCTCTGGTATTGATCAGTTTTTCACCACCAGCGTGACAAATCACCCCACTTGGCAGTCCATACATCATAACAGCCACACAATTAGGCCAGCTTGTTTAGAGGGAGGAGACGTCAAAGTGTTTTGATTTGTGTAATCATTTCTGCCATTAAGCAATTGACAAAAGCCCCGACTACTCTTTGGCTTTTTTGACTTGTTAGAGATCCACTCTGGGCTTCAGGTTTTTACCCGACACGAGTAATCTATACGTCCCAACTTATCGTAGTTATGATTTTAAAGAGGATGTAAAAATCCACGTTTTCTAAATTTACAACTCAACTGTTGACGAAAGACTAATCTTGGATGAGGGACAGGCCCACATCGGGAAGACAGATGGGGTTGATTTAAGTGGTTCTTGTTATTGATTTGGAGGATTTCACCGCTTCTTACTGGGGTGGTGTGGTGAGGGGTTAGAGAGGAGGCACAGTCAACCACTGCAAAAACAAATGATCTCCCAAGTAGTAGTCGGGATTATCACATTACTGCGCCTCGCCCATGTATTGATTTATACCTGTTACATTCAAACAGAGCTTTGACACAAGATGCTAGCAGGGGTTACACCTACTGACTTCAATTTGTTTGTTCAAACCAGTTCGGTTCAGTAAATTCAACAGTTTATTTAAAAGTATGTTTACTTTTACTTTGCCGATTTTTTGTGAACAGTTTTATGAGTTTTAAGTACTTTACTCATTAGTGAAAATTAGTTTTACCAAAGTCATTTTCTGTTAAGGTATTTTTACTTTTACTTAGTTATCTTTTTCAAGTATTTATAGATCAATGAAAAAGAGTGTTCATTTTACTCATAATAAATATTTTATTAACTAAACTAACCCGAATAGCTGAATATACATTTATTGTTTTGTCATTTGGACTTTTTTCTAATAATTTCCAGCAAAAAGGTGGAAAAAAGTTCAATTTTTTTTATATATATTTGCTCAAAGAAGGCTTTATGAATGATCTTGACTAGAACACTGACTTTAGTGTAATATATATTTGTGATAAATGACCATGACAGTGAGTCTATTTATTTCTACACCTCAGCGGTTTGCTTATCAGCCTGTCACATTACTTTGCATCCTCATTTGCCAGCCTTAGAAACAATCAGGCCCCTCATTAGTGAATTGATATTTTCTGGCTTCAATTAGTTTTTGAGAAATAAAGTTGTGTGAGGTAATGGATTTGAAAGGGTGCCGTTATGCAATTTGTGATTTAAAATGCCACCGCAATTAATTAAAGGGTGCGTGAACTTGAGAGCGCATTTTCTTAGAAAGAAGACGCAGAGCAGGCTTTCTCACTTGAACCCGGCAGTACAAGCTTCTGAGAAGATGGATTACAGTGGGAGTTTTACCGTGCACTCATTTTTAAAAGTGTCTGTTACGTTTGCAGGAGTGCCCCGAACTGACACAACACTTTTTTTGGCTTAAATTTGGAGTGTTTCCTGACTTGTGTGTGTCTCTCAGACAGCCGGTCCTCCTCCCGTCCTCCTTCTGCTCGCAGCAGACGGTCCTCTCTGTCAAACTCAGTCACGATGACGTCCACCAGCACCACGGCCGGCAAAATCCCAGAACCTCCAAATTTACAGGTGATCCCCTAAAATCAGGAGGACTTTTTTGGTGGTTATTTTATTATATGTCTTTCTGTTTAAGTAATATTTTTTTCAACCTCTCTAAGTGGCTTCTACAACAGAGTATTAGCGCCACACTATGAATTTTTGTATTTTTTTTATTATGAGATTAAAGTCAAAATTTTACATGACTTGTCTATTTAACATTCCAGGTTTGGCTCACATGCTGTGGACAACCTCATGCGTGTCACTGTGTTTACAAAGTAATCTGATTAGTTTTGGGTAACTATAATAGTGTTATATACTGTACTTCCATCACATTATGTGACGACTAAATCCATCAATTCAGCTATTAACTGCATACGGCTTCAGTTTATCAAATGGATCCATAGTTGTTTGCAGAATTGTTTCAAAGTAATGCTACTGATAATAATTCGATGCTGATGTGTTAAAAGATTAAGTATTTCTTTATTACTAAAACTGATACCAAATCATAACTTCACAAGATGCTCAACATTACTCATTTTAACGCAGTGGTAAGACTGCTTTTTGTGTACGAGTTCTTTTTTATAACTTTATTTTAGCAAAATTATGGTTTTATTTTCATAATATTATAACTTCATTCTCATAAAATTATGACTTTATTCTTGCAAAATTACAACTTTATTCTTGTAATATTATGACTTCAGTCTTGCAAGATTATGATTTTATTCTTGTAAAATTATGATTTTAGTCTCGTACTATTATGCCTTTATTCTCGCAAAATTACAACTTTATTCATGTAATATTATGACTTTATTCTTGTAAAATTATGGTTTTAGCATCGTACTATTTTGGTTTTATTCTCGTAATATTATGACTTTATTCTCTTAATAGTATGACTTTAGTCTCGCAACATTACGACTTTATTAATCCATCATCCATCTATCCATCTATCCATCCATCCATCCATCCATCCATCCATCCATCCAGAGACTTTATTTTTATAAAATTATGACTTTACTCTCATAATATAATGACTTTATTCTCATACAACTTTTTTTGTAGTATTATGACTTTATTCATGTTACATGACTTTAATCTTCTAATTTAAAATAAATAAATAAAAAATCTTTTATGGTGGCCCGAACACTCCATCATAGGCTTCTGTAGTTTAAAAGTCCCAATATAAAATGATAGAAAACAGACAGAAAATAAATTATTTATAAATGTGATGATTCTTAGAGGTTGGAAACTGTTATATTTCCTTATTTTAATGCAACTAAACTAATAAAAACATAGTTATGAATATTTAATCACATTTCTATCAGTGGCTCAGTCATAACAAATTGACTCCATCTTTTACTATTTAAATTTTGTCTGTTATCAAGACAAAAAATATTATAATCCACACATGACTTACAGTAAACAGTATGCTTTAACCTCAATTGTTTGACTGTAGCTTTTGCCACTTGCTGTATTTCTGGATATCTTTATCTGTGAAGGAGCCATTATAAGAGGAAGCACACAGCCTCACAGCTCGCTCAGTGTCGGTGTGTTGCAGTGGGTTAGATGGACAAATACAGCCTGAGGTGAATAGATATATGTACTGTATTGATCTTGTGCTCTTTGTTTTCACTCTTTTTGGCTTAACCTCAGCTGGTTTGCTTTACAGCAAAGGGGGGGCGTAGATAAATAAATAAACATAACTACCCCTTGCACCATCTCCCAGGTCCGAGCACAGTGTTGAGATTGGAAATGGCCAGGCGTCATAAAGGGTAAAAGAATGTGTGTCCAGAGATTACCTCCGAGGGAACTTCTGCTCACTAAATTGGCTCCTGTATCGCCACAGGCTAATGGCTGTAGTGCGACTGGTGAAGGAGAGATGTGTAGTAGCATCAGTATGTGTATGTGAGTGAGCCAATTTTATCTTTGTGAACAGAAATCTACATATGGCGGATTATTCTACTTAGCTTTTTTTCCTGTGTAGATAAGAATAGTAAGAAAATGAGAAGATTTAAGTGAGTGTGTGCTGCTTTGGTGTCCTGCTAGCAGCTGTGAAGCAGTAAATCAGGCCTGTGGTCAGAGCAGGTGACAGAGCCTGTATTAGTCTGCAGGCTGACCCTCTCTCAATGGAGGCATTAATTCTGATGTCCTTAAGCAGTGGATGGGTGCCCGTGGCATTTTCCCTCATTTAATATTGTCTGGACAAACCACAAAAGTGTTATGGTTTGATCTTTTATGCCTCTCTCAGCCCAAGATAAATACTTTGAGAAAATGGCTTTTCTTTAAAGGAGTGGCATGCTCCGTCTTTATGGTACTTTTCTTTGTTTAACTTGGTGATTTATTTGTCAACTAAAAGGATTTATGACCTATTTCAGCCTCGCTCGGCCCTCAATGTCCTTTTACCATGTGTCCACACCAACTGTGTTTTCATTTAATGTGTCTCCAATGAGAGGAATGAAAACTTCCTTGTGTTGACGTTCCTGTTCAATTTCAAATTATTACCTAATTTCAGTTGTGTAGCCAGACAAAGCAACAACAGGATTGCGAGATGAAAGAAATTTCAGGATTCATAAATATTGCCAAAGTAGCCCCCTGACAGTTTAGAATGAAGATTGAAAAGGCCGTATTTATCAAAGTTAAATGGACTCCAATTTGCCGAATCATGTCCAAGGAGAGAGATTCCCTCCAGCCTGCAGCAGACCTACAGCGTGACACCTCTGCCCCCCGCTGGTCCAACATGAGTACAACACACGTTCGTGTGCTGCTGAGGAACATTTACAGTGTTGTAATGAATATTCCCCCTGAAGATTCTGAACTGTAATTATTACAGCAGCAGTTTCTGTTAATCAACCCGAGCTACTTCACTGTTTATGAGCGGCGGCTTAATTCACTCTTTTCATGCCAATATACACTTCCCTTGTCACAAGATTCATCCCACTTTAAATAGGAACTGCAAATTAGTTTTGGTTTCTGCTGGATGAATAAATGAATTTTGTTGCCAGGGATAAAACAGTGTCATAATTGTGTCAGGAACTAAACAAACACCACGCAGAAAAATAGACTCGGACACAAATAAAAGGGTAAAATGATTTCTCAATACTTTAAAGGCCTCAACATAAAGATCATTTTAGCCCGAGTCTTTCTAATAATTTATATTATATATTTTTTATCCTTTCAGGAGTGGCATCACAGCTTTATGAAAGGATGCTTCTTTGTTGAGGATGACGGGAGTGTCGGCTCTCTTCAGTACCAACTTCATGTCCCCCAGACAACCAGTGTCTACTTAACCATCCAACCACTGAGCCTCAGCCACAGACCCGGTTGGTTCTTACATGTAACTGCAATAAAAAGAAAACTGCCTAAATGGTGATGATTAAGATATAATCATGTATGATTTGCTCTAAGGTGCTATTGCTTGACCTTTAGGCTTTCCACTGTTTTAGTTGCAAGTATTTTTGGGGGTGTGTTTTAATTACAGCATATAGCACAGAAAAACAGCACTGTCTGTCCCAACTAGAATATAACTAATTGCAAAGAGGTAATACACTGTCTGTCCAAAAAAAATATTGCCACCTGGATTTAACTAAGGTCTATGATGTGGGGTTGCTGCATTTGGTCAGGTCTAGGTCCAGCTCAAAGAATGAGGTCAGCTGACTACCTGAATATACTGAATGACCATTAATGACCCTTAAATGGTTCACTTTAGCTTTAAAAGTTTGGTAACATAACTTTTAGCTACTTTTTTATTGATTGTAACTTTTAGCTAAGATTTTGTAAGTTTTAGTTTTTAGCTTCAATTTATCTATTGTAACTTAAAGTTTTGCTCACTTTAGCTAATTAAGATTGGCCACCAGGCTGGTCCAATTTAGCCATGAAACCTCCCACACTAGGAAAGTCTCCGGTTTAATCCCCTGTTCAGTCGTTGTTTCCTTGGGCAAGACACTTCACCTGCTTGCGTACTGATGGTACATCGTCAGTGTGTGAATGGGTGAATGCTTGACGTATAATGCATCTTGGGGATTTATTAAGGCACTATAAGAGTTCAAGCCTGTCAGAGATTGCTCTGCTAAAAATGCTAGTCAGTTTTCTTTTATCAAACTTATTTTATTGGTATCTTATAGTTAATCAGAATCAAGTATGTTGACACACACGAGGAATTTGTTTCCGGCTGTTTAAGGCCTTGGATCAAAATTTTCAGCAAGATATATTATTTTTTAAGTGATTAATTATAATAAATAAGCTCACCACCTAAAAATGTGACTTGGTTTTCTGCATGAAACCAGATTATTCCATCAATGGATTGTTTCTTCCCTGATGGCACGGCCATATTCCAAAATGACACTGCCAGGATTCATGGGGCTGGAATTGTGAAAGAGTGGTTCAGGGAGCATGAGACATCATTTTCACACATGGATTGGCTCCACAGAGTCCATTGAGAGTCTTTGGGATGTGCTGGAGAAGGTCAGACTCTACCATCATCAATGCAAGACCTTGGTGAAAAATGAATGCAGCTTTTTGAAACAATGTGAATGTGTGCTGTAATCAAAGCTAACTAATTTATGTCAATTCACTGACGGCTAAAGTAAAAATGTGTTTGTAGCTTGTAAAGTAAAAGTTTTGTACAGTTGATAATAAAACCACAAACTTGCATTTGATTTGTTGGGGTTTGAAAAATTCTTGCAAAATCCTTTTTTTTTTATCCTGGAAAGAGGAAAATACAAAAACTGGACTGAAAATGATCCAAGTCCAAATGGATTACAACACATTAGTAAAAATTACACAATATTAGCTGGGTCATTGGAATTAAACTGAATACATTTGTGATGGTACAAGATGTACACACCCATTACTGTAAATTATAATTGCTCATGTTTTACATGTTCTTTCAGTTTTGTGCAGTAAAATATTTTGTGCTAACATGTCAAACGCTGAATATAATTTTTGTTTTTTTCAGACAAACCTTCATCGTGGATGATGGTGGACACCGCTCTTTTTATCATGACAGCTGAGAACAAAGAGGACTCGACTTTAGTCTGTTTCACCGAATCTAAAGACAAGGAAGTATGTTTGCATGTAATGGGATTTTATCCTTCTCTAAGACGGTTTCTGTAATATTTAACTTGAGATTCTTGAATATTATAAATAAGCAGAAGTGTTTGTTTGCGAGCCATTTGCCAGAGAGCCCTGCACTCAAGAATATGATCATTCTGCTTTAAATTTTAAGTCGTTTTAAAGTAATTTGACGTTTTTTTTTGCTCATTTTAGAAGTATGTTTGGAAAGGAGAATTAAATGCAGGGACTTACCACCTGCTTCCCTTCACCAGTGGCTGCAGATTAAAGAAACAAAGTAAGACGAATTCCTCTAACAGATCTGTGGAACTAGTTTACAAGACTAACACTGAAGAACTAGATCTCACCAGGGAATTTAGGTAAACCAGCTTCAGTACACTGATATCTTTACTAATGCTTTTGTGCTTTAAGAACAAATGAAAGAAGTGTAACTGCGTGTTGGTATTTATCTGTATCACCTCGTTTCTCCCACAGGGAGGTGCTGTCTGACATATTCGAGGTGATGGACCTGGATGGAAATGGTTTGCTCAGCCTAGAGGAGTACAATTTCTTTGAGCTGAGGACCAGTGGAGAGAAGTGTGACCAGGAAGCCTGGTCTGTGTGTAAAGGTGATCAATCAAAACTATTTGACATCAGTGGATTTGGACGATGATTTTAAGTTTTCCTAAGAGTTTTGTTGTTTTTGGAATAGAAAACTTTGACATGAGAAAGAACCAGCTGACGCAGCAGGGTTTCATGGAGCTGAACCTGATGGAGGCCTCGGAGAAAGATGGAGACCCGGCGGACCTGTGGGTCACCCTGGAAGCCATGGGCTATAATCGGATGCTGGAACTAGTAGAGGTGGGCTCGAATATGGGATTTTTACTCAATAAAGCTTCATGGCCACCTAATAACTGAATCCACCTTTTGTCTAGGCATGTCCATTCCAGATAGATGTTTACTGTGAGGAAAGTCAGCCATCCATGCAGCCACTCAGCATGGACTCAGGACCCAAACTTCTGAACCAAGCCCTCCAGAAGTCCATCATAGCTAGAACAGGAGCCAAAGCGCTGAGGGGCCATGACAATATTTTTGTCTACACTTACAGAGGGGAGCACAGGATCTCATCCCTTTTAGCCAACAAGGTGCGGTACAAATCTACTTAATATTATGAATGTTAAATTTAAGAGTTACAACACCTAATACTGCAGACTGTGATGGTGTCATTAATATGCAGCAGAGGTATTCATGCTCTCGGCAACAGGAGCTGGATTGAAAGAATGACCCAGAGAAGAAAAGCTGAAAACATTCCACCTCTCAACTTCCCTTTTTATCATTTTTTTTCTTATTTACAAATGTGCATTTTTCTCTGTTGAAATGAATTTATTATGTATTTTAACAGAAGAAAGTTTAACTTTATTTTCTTTTTTTTGCAGACCAATCAGAGAGTGACGGTTCATGTGAACAATGAGTCGAGCAGGAACTGCTGCAGCAGCAGAGGCATGACTGTGTTTGCTGTGGAAGTGCCGGCCAGAACTAAAATGGTAAGAAAAAAAAAAAAAAACTCTCTGAGAACATTGCTTGGATTGTGTAACTGGTGTTGTTTCCACTCTGCAGGCTTGTCTGTCTTAGCTGTCGTAGCAGGAACTACCACAGTGGCAGCCTTGACCTGGTTGTTAAAGTCCTCTGCTGCCTTTTTTTAGTAGCTCTTGCAGTAACTGTCTTGCAGAAAGCCATGCCACAATCACTAAAAAGTTGGCAACAATACCATCCTTGGTATCACAGCAGAAAAATAAAATGGCACAACAATTATCTTGTGTTTTTAACACAAACATATGTTTTTTTTCTTCATGTAGGTGTGCCAGCATGTGTTAGCAATTAATGAGAAGCAGGACTGGACCTATAACAGCGTTGAGACCGTTCTACCCAACACGTAAAGCTGCACTATTCCAACATGCATGTTTTTTGGACCATGGGAGGAAACTGGAGACCCCAGCTGAGATTTGAACCTTCTGGTGTAAGGTGACGGTGAAAACTGCTACATCACTGTGCAACCCGTTAGCCCGTCAGTACCGTGTTTTAGCTTGTGAACTTTTGATCAGGGCACTATTTAGTTTATTACTAGTCATCTTAATCAGGTCCTTTTGTTTTCAAATTATATTTACTCCTGATTTTAGATATTTAAGTAACACATGCAGTAGCAAAAAGGGCTGTCTAAATGACATGGTTTTGTGCTATACCAACGAATAACTCATTAGTTGCCATAAAGGCTGAGAACTATGTCAGTTCTTACGTGTGTTTTTTACATCCAGATCATCAGTTGCAGGTAGCTTCTTTGTTTACAGTTTGGTCTGCACTGGGTGGAATTAAAATCTTAATTAGGCCATGAGAGGACTTGTGTTTGGCCCTGAAATGCATTCCTTTAGAATGCACTCAGGTCTAAACATTACTCGCTCTCAGCCCTTCCAGTTGACTATGGTCTTGGCCTCCTATTTTTATCTCTTGGGCCATTATCTGCCCTTTGACTTTCACAGCTGAAACAGTAGAGCCAGCTGGCTAAATGTCACATACAGTATGTGTGGTAGTGCATTAAATGTCCCGAGCCTCTGCCTGCTCTTCTTTACTCAGAACAGTGGTAGGTAGCACTTGGGCCAAATCTCTGTCGTTCACAGAATCCCTATAAATGCAGTGAGAAATACTAATTCAGCTCCAAACCCTGAAGCAAATAATCCCGCCCCACTCTTGTGACATCACATCTGAGGTTGACCTTTGTGGTGATCAAACAGTGTGATGCAACAAGCCGCTGCAGAAAACGTTTCCCAACAAGCTTCTTGCAGAATTCATCCTAACTAAAACAAATTGTTTACGCATCTGAATACTTTTATGAGTAACTTTGTTAAAGTACCTTTTTTTCATACAAAAATATTTATGTAACTTTTGATGCCTAAATTTCTGCAGTTGATTTTTTTTTGGGACAACAAGCCTTCAGGGTCACTGACCTCTCTGTGTGTAAAACACGACCCTGAAGGTTCAAAACTCTGCAGCGTAAATATGGATGCTACGTAAGTCAAATGTTTTTTTAACCTACATTTCCTTGTTGACATTGTATAGCTGTGCATAAATGGATTAGATATATGTAGACACAAAGTTTTGAGGTTGAAAAATAAAATTTTTAGCAGCAAAATAAAGTTACCTTAAGGTCCTGCAACAATGAATTTAAGCTTTAGTTTGGCTTTTTAAAATAATCTTTTTATCTTTCAAATCTACACTTGATGCTCTGAAGTTTCTCCTGTAATTCTGTGCCTGACATGTTTTATTATCTTGTTTTTCTGCAAAATATACTGAAACAATTAAATGATCACCAATATAAAACACACAAATGTGCATTGTTTTGTTTTTTAGAGTTTTACAGAGATGAGAAAAGTATTTTGTAGATACTAATTTTTTTTAAAGCCCAGCTTATATAATGTTGATTTAAGGTGAAACTGAAGCTTTTTTCTGTGGCTCTGCCATTCATGTACATGAGCACCATGTTTGTTTGGACTAGATCACACTTAACACACCACGCACAGCAGTAATATCTCCTAAGATTATCTTTAAAGCCATCGCAATAATCGGGCCATCAAGATTGTTAGAAAAGCAAAATCGGGCCAAAAAATCAGCAGAAATCTTGCCACGTGAACCCGGCATAAATAGAACAAGAACCATCCAGTCCACAGTTCAAAAGCCTGCCTCGCTGATGGTATGTGGGTGCATTCGTGCACCATCAACAGCAGTAGGGCAGGGCTCAGGGGCCGAACATCCAGCAATTAAAGTCATTGTAAATCAACCAAGTATTACAAAGATACGACGGAGTATTAGGGCCACACGAGATTTTTTTCATCGCCCCACTGAGTGTACTTGGGACATCTTTCATGGCCCTTTAAACAGAGAGGGCGGGGGTGAGAGGGGGGCGGTGCCCGGTGTAGCCGCCATAGATATATATATAAATACTAGATATGTCATACCCGCTGTTGGCCAATGGAGACCGGCGTACTCACACGGCGGCC
>JARVGW010000427.1:7435652-7447388 GCA_031762495.1 Anablepsoides rubrolineatus | reverse complement strand
TCCTTAAAATGGCCGCCGTGTGAGGACGCCTGAAACTCCGATATGACCAATCTAGTATTTATATATATATCTATGGTAGCCGCTGGCTGGCAGCGCTTCTGCAGTCACCTCGCCTCCTTGTCGGACCACACTGCGGATCACACCGGGGCTCGACCACCGTGAACTCGTTCCGTCTTTAAAAAAAAAAAAAAAATGGTGAAGATTAGCACCGTTAAGACCAAGCCGTACACGGACCAGAAGCCCGGGACGAGCGGTCTGAGGAAGCGGGTGACGGTGTTCCAGCAGAACCAGCACTATGCGGAGAACTTCATCCAGAGCATTATCTCTGTCATCGAGCCCACGGAGCGCCAGACCGCCACGCTGGTGGTGGGGGGAGACGGGAGGTTTTTCATGAAGGACGCCATTCAGCTGATCGTCCAGATTGCAGCAGCCAACGGGGTGAGTCAGGAGTGTGTAATTGTGCAAACACTTCTGGGTTAGCATGTATGCTAGCAAGTTCACATCGAGCTGTCAAGGTTGTTTGTTTTGTGTTTGATAAATTCCATGCAACCTTTCTGCAGAAGAGGCTAATTAACCCCATTAGCTCGATGCTATCAGTAATAACGAAAATGAACAGCAAATGGTAAGGTTAATGCTAAAACTAGTTTGGCTAACTCCATGATTCTCATTAGCCATTCATTGCTTCATTCATGTTGGAGCTAACAGGTCATTCCTGCCCTCACTTGTTTTAATGGCCTGCTCAGTTAGTCTGAAGTGATGGAAAACTTGTCAGGTTCTTCTTCATTCAGCTGTTATTGATTCCTGTTTGTTTTCCCTGCAGTCTGACGCTTGACCGCTGTGGCTTTTTGGTGCTCGTGCATGATTACCTTTGACATTTACACGCGGGGACACGGATGCATTCTGCACCATGACATATTTAATATTTAATTATTTATTTTCAAAAAGTCCAAGATTGTGTCCAACTCTGTTTTAGAAAACAAACAAAAAAAAAACTGGGTTTATTTGTGTTAAAGGATAGCTTTACGTGGTGTGTATAATGTGTAAGGGGGCGTGACGTGCAGCCTGTCACGTTGCTCTGCCTGCTTTGGACAGTAAATTATGGCAAGCCGTTGTAGCATATAATTAAACCAAGGTTTCAAGACAATTTTTTTGTCTTTAGATGTTATTGTCCGTCTTGTGAGCTGAATAACTTGAAAAATAAGTGAGATACCGACTTCCATTTTGTTGTGTTGCTGCAACCAGGCTTACAAAGGCCCCTATAGAAAATTGGGTTGCCACACTTACTTTTTGAGTTGACTCCAAAAGGTTATTAATAGTAGATGTATTATGGGATAAATCTTGTGTCAGCAGGAATTGAATTTGAATTGCTCAGATTAAATCTGAATGTCCATAATGTGCATCCATTAACTGCTATCCTAAATTTCCCCTCGGCCGGACAATAAAGGCTATTTCTATTTCTACTTCCTGAAAGTTTCATTATACTCTGTCCAGTTGTTCACAAGATATTTTGCTAACAAACAGAGTGGGGCTACAGATGAAAACTAGCCTCCACGGCTATATCTGGCATTTTCTGTAATATGCACTGTCCCTTCTTAAATAAATAAACAACAAATTCATCAGGTATTGCTGATGTTTTAAGCTAAATATCTAAACTCCAAATTTAGGTTTAACAGTCCTTCAAGCTTGCAGGCAGTGAAAAACAATCTTATCAGATTTCCAAAAGGACTTTTTTTGCCCCCAGCCACATTTCAGAAATCTTAAACATTCTTTCTAATAATCCTAATAGTTGTTTGTGTCACCCTTTTTCCTCGTTTATGACGTTGTTTGTCCTATGAAGACGGATGTTTGACAAATCTGAAATATTGATTTTAGATGGAATGAATGGGTTGTTTCTTGCTGAAATGTTAACTTGGATAGAAAGAATTGTGAATATTTGCTTTAAAGATAGTATGATATATTGGCTTGCCACAGAGGCTTTGATAGCAGCTGCCAATTGTATACATTCATTGCTATTTTTACTTTAAATGTAGGTAATTTAATTATTTAAACACCATTCTTTTATTTTTATTTTTGTTTCAATTTGCTCTTGCAAACGTAAGACTGCTAAATAAACAGGGCTCAGTGAGACCTGCTCTTTACTGAGTTTTACCACTCTGCCTGTGTCAGAGCGCTTCATTTAATAATATACTCTTTAATGGTGCCAATGGGTTTAGCTCCCAAAGAAATGTCCAATTCTGGTTGTTTTTCATAATTTTTGGTCCATATTAAGAAATGCCTTGTTGGGTAATGGTATCATTGACTTATGTTGCAAAACCAGAGGCCCTGCTGCACTCATGCTTACTCTAAACAATCTGAAATGGAGATAATTAAAAAACCTGAAAGGTTAAAGGTGCACAAGCTTTTCCCTACAGGTGAGTAAAGTAGACGGAAAGTTCTAAAAAGTATAAGAAACTCTGTTTTTGTGCTGCTATACTCAACACTGATGGTGAAGTGTAAACATTAACACTTATAGGCTGTTGATAATGACACACTTTGCTTTTTTTTTTGCTCGTCATTATGATCCTTAATACAGGTTTTGAAATTATTAATCCGATTGAGACCAGAAGCTATTTTCTTGGAGTGATGCAAATCATAAACAAATTCAAAACAGTCAGTTTTTATATGTTCTTGTTTGTCAAATCAATGTAAAACTGTGATGAAGTTCTTCTTTTTATTAGGTGTGAATTAATTTGTGGTCTGTTTTATTATTTATTTCTTTATAGATTAATCATCTTGTAATCGGTCAGAATGGCATCATGTCCACTCCAGCTGTTTCCTGTGTGATCCGCAAGTTAAAGGCAGTGGGCGGGATCATCCTCACAGCCAGCCACAACCCCGGTGGTCCCAACGGAGACTTTGGCATCAAGTATAATATTTCCAGTGGGGGTGAGAGGAGTTCATGGACTTTCATTTCCAGTCGCTGTAGACAGATTTTCATAAAGCAAATAAAAACATTAAAAAACAACAAGAACACTGTTATGGTTTGAGTTTTTCATGTGTTTTCTGTCGGTATGCAGTTTCTACACCACTCATCTGTCTTGTTCCCAGGTCCTGCTCCTGAAGGCATCACCAACAAAATCTTTGAGATCAGCAAAGGCCTGCAGGAATATCACATCTGTCCGGAGCTCAAAGTGGATCTGTCCAAGATTAGCAAGCAGACCTTTGAAGTGGACACTTTCAAGCCTTTTACAGGTACAGACCAGGGTTATTATAAAGTAAACCAAAACTAACTAAATAACCAAAACTGAAATTGAAAAAACATTTTAGTTAATTAAAATAAATAAAAACTGTAAAAATGAAAAAACTATAACTAACTGAAACTGTATAATCTTTTTACAGAACTAACTGAAATTATAGATAGAATATCCTTAGTTTTAGTGTTTGTTTTTAATTGAGTAGTTTCACATTACGGCACCTCATGGTTCTTAACAACACTTGTTCACAATCTGCTGCTGCTCAGCATCATCTGCTAAATGACGACAGCAAAAGTTGGGAGAAAACAGCAACGTCCACTTTGGGATTACTTTAAATATGACTGCGAGAAAAATCAAAGCAAGTGTCTTGTAGTGGAATATAGGTGGAATACTTCTCAAGGGTAAAACTGCATGAATCAAGCTCACACAAGATGGCTAACTGTGACTATCTTGACACGCTAACTTCTCTCAGTAAAAAATAAGCAGCAGGTAGCACCAGGTTGGAGACAACTATTGTCATCGTCCTAAAATAATCGCCCAAGTCCTTAGTTGGCAGAATTGAGTTACGCAATTATTTTAGGAAGGTCTTGCTATAATGGACTGCTTTAACTAGGGACCAAATAGCTGCTGGTTAGTGAACTCACAGGAACATCACAAGCTTAAGGATGCATTGGCAAATGGTTTATTTAAACTATAAAAAAAACTAATACTAGAAATAATAAAAACTAAACTAAAACTATGCATTAAAAATGCAATAATAACTAATAGAAACTAGCAAATCCACTGTTAAAAAAACTAATTTAAACTAACTGAATTAAAAGGAAAAAAGTCACAACGAAATAAAACTAAACTATGATGAAAAATCCCAAACTATAATAACCTTGGTACAGACAAAACCTTTTTTTTTCTGAGGTTTATCTGAAACATTCATGTTTTCTCTGGATTTCTCAGTGGAGATCGTTGACTCGGTCGAAGCCTACGCTGAGATGCTGAGGGGCATTTTTGACTTCGCTGCACTGAAGGACCTCCTCTCCGGAGCCAATCATATTAAAGTTCGACTGGATGCAATGCACGGAGGTACGGAACAGCATCTACCACGTTTTTTTGTTTTGTTTTGTTTTTGTAAAACAATAATGACAGTTTCTCCCTCCAGTGGTTGGTCCTTATATCAAGAAGATCGTGTGTGAAGAGCTGGGATCTCCTGCCAACTCGGCCGTCAACTGTGTCCCTCAGGAGGACTTTGGTGGTCATCACCCTGATCCTAACCTGACCTACGCTGCCGATCTGGTCAGCAACATGAAAAGCGGAGAGTACGACTTCGGAGCTGCCTTTGATGGTGATGGTGTAAGTATTCTAACTTCTCCTACAGAGGAACGCTTTTAAATTCGACCGCTTCGTAATCCATCCATGTCGCTTGTTTCGCCCCCCTCCTCAGGACCGTAACATGATACTTGGTAAACACGGCTTCTTTGTGAACCCCTCCGATTCTGTGGCTGTCATTGGCGCCAACATCACTTCCATCCCATACTTCAAACAGACGGGCGTGAAAGGCCTGGCTCGCAGCATGCCCACCAGTGGAGCTCTGGACAAGTAGAAACCGCTTTTTATTTTGATCGTTTTAAAGCCACCGGTCATGGATTTGTTGTTTTTATATAATGTGTTTAAATCTGTTTCAGTGTGGCCAAAGCTCTGAAGATGCAGCTGTATGAGACTCCGACCGGCTGGAAGTTCTTTGGAAATTTGATGGATGCTGGTAAACTCTCACTATGTGGAGAGGAGAGCTTTGGCACGGGTGAGTTCAAGTCTTCCTATTTGAGTCCTATATGGAAGCGCAACCTCCTTTTTTTTTTTTTTTAAACACACACTCGCTTATTCACCCCTTCGGTTTGTTAATCAACCAGGCTCGGATCATATCCGTGAGAAGGATGGACTCTGGGCCGTTCTCGCATGGTTATCAATCTTAGCCACCAGGAAACAAAGCGTGGAAGAGATCATGAAGGATCACTGGCAGACGTTTGGCAGGAACTTTTTCACCAGGTCAGAAATCATGTCTAGATATTTCTAGTTTTAATAATGTTTAGAACAGTAGAGAGGAAGATAAAGATTTGGTTGTAAAATGTTTGATTGTCAAATGTCACTCTGGCACCATCTAGTGGCCACAAAGAAAACTGCAACACTTTAAAAGTTTGGGTACTTTCTTAATTTCCCAGATTTAGATTTTTTTGTATCAACAAAGTTCAATTTTCTTTCCAGGTACGACTACGAGGAGGTTGACTCAGATGCTGCTAACAAGATGATTAAGGACTTAGAGGCACAAATGTCAGAGCCATCTTTCATTGGAAAGCAGTTCTCATCAGGCGATAAGACTTATGTTGTGGCTGTTGCAGACAACTTTGCTTATACGGACCCTGTGGATGGCAGCGTGTCTAAAAACCAGGTAAGGAGTCTGCAGTTTATATGTAATTGAGGGAAGGAATAATATTTAGGCTGATGACACATTATTGTGTCAGTGCTGATTAGACATTGTGATGTTCCTGTTTCTTTTTATTCTTTTTTTTCATTCCTTCTGTGACATAAACATACATTGTGCTATTTGAATAATTTATATGTCAAAATGTTCGACTTATTCAGGACATTCCTGCTAGGAGTTTTGGTCTTTGTAACTTTTATATTTTTCAAAATATTTAACCTTATTTACAAATGTTTTTCCCATTGACATACATTATTATTGGACTCCTTTAAAATAATGTTAAATTGGCGTTTAGTTACTATTAGCTTTTAGCTCCTCTCCCTCAGTTAGTGCTACTAAATTTTACCTTTAAATTTAGCAAGTGCTAATCCACTAATAAATTTTAAAATTAGCAAAAGCCCTAAAGCACTTATCAGGAAATTAGTTCCCCCATGAGTGCTTTAGAGGAACTGTTTTAACTAGTTTTAAGCCTACATTTAGCTAGTTTTAGCTTTTAGCTAGCGTTTTGTTATTTTTAGTTTTTAGTATTTTTAGTTTTTAGTTTATAGTTAGTTTTAAGCCTACATTTAGCTAGTTTTAGCTTTTAGCTAGCGTTTTGTTATTTTTAGTTTTTAGTATTTTTAGTTTTTAGTTTATAGTTAGTTTTAAGCCTACATTTAGCTAGTTTTAGCTTTTAGCTAGTGTTTTGTTATTTTTAGTTTTTAGTTATTTTAACGTTTTGCTTCTTTTACTCTTTGCTCCTTTTTAACTTTCTGTTAGCAAATTGCTAATTTTAACATTTAGTTTGCATTTTATTTCTTTTTAGGGAGAATTATCTGTCTTTTAGCTAGCGTTCTGATTTGTTTTTAACTTTTGCATTTTCACAGAAAATATTGAATATTTTAAAATCAAAATATAAACATTGAACTTGTGAAATAGTCTAAATACCTGATGAAGTCATTAGTAAGTGTCTGCACACAGCTGTGAGTCACGGCTCCTCGTTTCTTAGACCTCCACGTGTTTTTCATTTACGGTTTGTTTGCGTTTCTCCTGATGGCCCGTGTCTCTGTTTTTGCTTCTCTCTCGCTCTCTCAGGGCCTGCGGATCATCTTTTCCGACGGTTCCAGGATCATTTTCCGTCTCAGCGGGACGGGCAGCGCAGGAGCAACCGTCCGGCTCTACATAGACAGCTACGAGAACGACCCCCAGAAAATCTACCAGGATCCACAGGTCAGAGGAACGAGGAGCGATCCCAGCTGTCTCAGCTCCCAGAGAAAATAATGAAGTCAGAGACGTAACACAAACGGGACTAGGACCAATAGAAACATTGAGTTTTTTATATTCTCGTTTAGAAATGGGAGGAAAAGATAATACACTTTGTCATCAACTCATCTGCCCTGATTACAGCAGACAAAGGTTTACTCATGAGGCCCAAAACTGAACTCATTTGTGGTCTGCAGGCCTGCCAGCTCTCACTGGGTGGGGTTCTTTTAAACAAAAATCTGTTCTTTTCAAGTTTTATTTAACATCGGAGAGGATGATGGAGACGTTTGGCCAAAGCTTGAGTTCTGACAGCTTATCAGAGCATGTATGAAGAGAGAGAAACATAGTGCAGGAGGGGGGCAGAGAGCACGTATGCCAACTCAGACTTTATAAAGTGATTTTGACTGGTGTGGACAGGGAGGTGATTCACTACAAGAAGTGTAGAGCAGTGTGTGGGGGTAGAAATAGAAGTTCGACTCCAATATTTTATGCTCCTTACAGCTCAGGCACAGTGAATAACCTGATAAGCAGAAACATATTGCTTCAGATCCTGCAGGGAATGATGATGATGATGATGATGAAGACCACCACACTCTTGGTTTTATTGTGAGAAATCTTATCAAGCTTCTTTTTTTCTTCCGTACAGTTTCTGGCATCTATCTTATTCCATAACTTTAGTTCAATTTTTAACAATTAATATATCAAACCGTTCAGCTCCTTCAGTCATTCCAGTTCTGACGTTTGGTATTTCAGCAATTTATACTTTTTGAGGTATTTAGCTTTTTCCACCATGTTCTTTCCTAATTAAAAATGAATGGAACTGTTTTTACCATCCGTAAAACACTTCAAAATAGCACTTTTCATCTTTTTTGTTCTGCTTTTCTTACTTCTTTGTGCTAATTTTACCTCCCTTTGGCTTCTATTTTGCTGATTTTAGCTTTTTTAGCTATAATTAAGACTTTTTGTGCTTTTCTTTAGCTAATTTAAACTTTTTTGTCCATCCAGCGTCTTTCTGCTATTAAGTGTTTTATGCTTCTTTTAGCTGCTTTGAGCTAATTGCAGCTGTTTTTTATGTGTAGCCAATATTAGCTTTTTCTTAGCTAAAATCCATTCTTTGTGATCATTTCAGCTCCTTACATTCAGCAAATATGTGCTCTTTCTGTTTCTTTGTGTTTTCACCTGTTTCATTTATATTTTTAGTTACCCGTTATTATGTGTGTATAATACAGGAAATTTAACCTCTAATTTATCCATAGTGTGTGTGTGTTTGGGGGGGTATACATGGGAGTAAATTTTGAATTTTGAACTTTTTTTTTAATGTACAACCACAATAAGTTACAGTATAAACAGTAGCTGTTTACTTATCGGAGTCAGAGGAGACAGTACTTTTAATACTTAAGTACAATTTATATCAGAAATGATTATATATATGTTATAATTTAAGTACATTAAATGCCAGATACTTTAAGACTCGAGTGATATTCTTAGAGAAGACTTTCACTTTTACCAAAGTTCTTTTCTGGTAAGCTACTTGTTTGTACTTTTACTCATTTGAGGTACTTTATAAACTATGATGAGCTGTATGTTTGCACCTGATTGTTCTTCATGTTTCTGTATCCAGGTGATGCTGGCTCCTCTGGTGGACATCTCCCTCAAAGTCTCTCAGCTCCACGAAAGAACCGGGCGCACCGGCCCCACCGTCATCACATGATTGAGCAACAGAGACGCCCCTGCTTCCTGGAGGAGGAGGAGGAGGTGAAGCTGCCCCTGAATGCTGTCTTATAGGTTTAGATTAGATGAAAAAAGAGAAGCTCAAACATGCGGGTTAGATACAGGAAAATACACGAGCTGCGTTATTCACTGCCTTTCTTTTGTCTTAAATCACAGCAAGCTGTTTAATGTGTCCACAGGGGGGGATAAATCTCGACAGACACCTTTTTAGTAAAAGTGCAGAAAGGTTTCGTAACATTAAAATAATGCTCTCATTTGTGATTTAAGAACTAAAGTGCACTTTTCTGCAAACGTTTAAGTCTGGTGCAGACTGTTGAAGTGAACATTTTGGGCAGCCTTACCTCTTTCCCTCCACTTCACCCCTGTGACGTTGTTGGACTTTTCCCCTTTTCTGTGTTCATCCAACCACCAACATAGCCTCTCTCCACCTGAGCCACAGCTGTAGTGTTGAGAATTTAACAAAGTAACTATGAATAAAAGAGTCTTCTGTAAAAGGATCCGTGATGAGTTTTTTTTTTATCATTTCATCGTTAAGCTCACGCAGATTTTTTTGCTTCCCTGTTTTTAGAAAACTGAAATAAAGTTAAGTTTAGTTCAAAAATAAAGATTCAAAACCTTGATTCTTTAGGTGAGTTCTACCTGGTTAACCCTTAGCAAAAAGTAATATATGCAAGCATCCTTTAAGTATACTCATTTTAAACTAAAAATAAGAGTATACTTCCAGTTTACTTTTTATGTACTTATCTGAGAAATACTTAAGCAAGTTTATCTTACACTATACTTGGCTTGTACTAGAAAATACTAGAAGTTTAAGTATACTTAATCTATACTAATGTTTAAACTTTTGACCAAGATAAACTTTAGTAGTACACTGAAAGTACATTTTCACACAGATTATTATTATTTATAGTATAAATCAAGATTAAATTAAAAGTATACTTAGAAGATTACTTTTAGTATACTTTTGAGTATAATGTCAAATATATTGTAGGCCAATTTAGCCCTAGAAATATATTTGTTAGTAAATTTACACTTAGGGAAATACACTTTTATATACTTCAAGATACTTAATGACATGTATTCTTCCTTTTGGTAAGTTTATAAACTTAAAAATACACTAGCAGTATAATTAAAGTATACTTTTTATAAACAAAAATGTCTGAATTTAGTACGAACGAGTATTAAATCAGTATACTTTCTAATACACTACAAGTACATGGTGCCTTGTATACTTGATATACTTAAACTTATACTCAAGTATACTTAATAAAATGAACTTTAAGTATACTAGTTTTTGGTAAGGCAAATAAATGTTAAATTAAATAAAAAGTAGGCCTATATTATTATTTAGCTGAGCAGAAAACCATAAGCCAATAAATTATTTTCCTCCTAAGTTCTTGTTTTGTTAACAAAAAAGATTCTAATCTTAATTAAATTTATAACAATCTATATCTTAAACTATCACAGATAGACATTTTTCTTCTTAAGTGACGTTTAAAAAGAAAAAAGCTGAATGTCAACCTTTTTCCCACACAAAGTTCTGTCATTTGAAGGTAAATTAGCCACAATTGAGTTAAATGGAAGTATTTAGGGTGGAAAACGGGGTGCACAGCCACAGGGAACTGGTCTCCGAGCACCAAACGGAAAGTTAGTCTGGATCGCAGACGGCCCATTACGTTTGAGTTTCTGACGTGTTCTGGTGTCGTTCACTCGAGCCAGAAACATCCATACCTGTTCGTGCTGCACACAGAGGAAACGAGTGTAAAATGAAGTTAGATTTTCATGCAGATCTTTTGAAGAGATGAATGTTTGGTGACAGAGCGTTACGGCCAACTGTTACAACAAATTTACATTTTCCTGTGATTTTCTTTCTACAAGCTTTGAGGCACAGATCTCACACGGCTCTGCTGACTTGTGGCTTGATATGAGTTAAAAAATATATATATATATATATATATTTTTATATATAAAATATATATATATATATATTTTTTTTCCACATTATGATTACAGGAAAGGTTTCTTTGACCGACTGCCAGTCTTCAAAGGTAGAGAGTGAAGCATTTTGCTCCTTTATGAGGAATCACTTACCCTTTTTCATGAAGCAAAGTGTTGCTTTTCTTTGATTTTTAGTTGTTAATTTAAATGTGCTGTCATCACATCAGGTAATCACAGAAAGACTTATTTATTTTAGATCTCCAAATGTACAAATGCTTTTAAGTTCTGTTGATACAAGAGGACAAACATGTCATTCTCAATGTCTTAAGAAAGAAAAAGTAAGATTTTTTTGATTTTCTTTTAGATGTGTGTCAGATGTTGTTTCTTCTCATTCACAGTTGATTAAGTATGATAGAGAGACTTTAATAAAAATACTCTATGCTAGTCTGTTGGCAGAGGTACAAACTGACCTGGAGCCATCTCTGTCACGACTAATAGATCAAGTTAGGCTTCACTCTGGAGCTTTAATGAGTATATATATATATATATTTTTTTTTTTACTTGTATTTGTATCCTCTACATGTTTGCATGAGTATTATTATTAGGTTTTGCAAAATGTTTTCCATCTATTTGTTTTCTGCAGCTCCAGTCGTGGAGGCAGCTTCTCTTGGGGGATTCCCAAAGAGTTCCCAGGTGTGGGCGTATCCATCTAAGTATCGATATCAATATGAGTATCAGATCGATACCAGCGGGATGAGATTAGTTCTTTTGTTTACATTTAATTTGCACCATTGACTTTTTTTTCCACAAATAAAAGTGAAAAATAGTTGTTAGCTCTTTACATCAGTGGTTCCCAACCTGTTTACCTCAAAGCCCCCTTTCTTATTTCCAAGCCAAGCTCAGCCCCCCTACCCCACACACTTCTATCCCTTTTTTCAAAATAAAACAAAGTCAAAAGTTGCAAAATTATTGGTGAAAGGTAAAAAAGAAGTGAGTTATACAAAGTTTAGATTATTTAAATAGACTTGTTTTGGGGATTTTTTATATCCATCCATTTTCTGTACACGCTTATTCCTTTCAGGGTCGTGTGGGTCACTGGTGCCCATATCCAGCAGTCACAGT
>JARVGW010000427.1:7393322-7419936 GCA_031762495.1 Anablepsoides rubrolineatus | reverse complement strand
CTCGCTCTCTCTCTCTCTCTCTCCCTCTCTCCCTCTCACTCTCTCTCACACACACACACACACACACACACACACACACACACACACACACACACACACTATGTTCATCTCATCCCAGCTCAGCGGCTCGTCCCTCTTTGCCTTTTTTGCCCATCTGGCCGACACGCTTGTCTGGGCTAAGTCTTGTGTTTACTCAACAATAACTGAGAGCAGAGTGGCTCCCGGGTCTTGCCGGGACACAAAGACAACAGCTCAGACAACTTCTGGCGTTCTGTTGTCAACAGACAACATCTTGGACTTCAGCAAGATACATCTTGTTGAAGATAAGGCAGAAAAAAACAAAGTTTATTTGTTCAGGTTTGTTGTTTTTATGTCAGCGTTGATAAACTATTTCTTTTCTCTCCTAAGTGAGTTGCGGTGGTTAGACGCCATCCCAAGAAGCTGTTTGTGTGAACGCATTAATAATACGTCAACACATGTATTTTCTTTTTCGTTTGTAATTCACATCCTTTTTGGTTTATTTCTGTTTTTCATGCCTTTCATAATAAACACATTCATGTCCCCCCTTGTGATGAAGTTCCTGGAATCACCTGGACTCCAGGAAATTAAATTTTACGGAGCATTTTAATGATTTGTGTTCATGGTGAATTAACTCTGTTGTGTCTGTTTCTGATTTGCTTGTCAGGAATCCTTATTGCTCGTTTGTCTTCCCATTTGGGAAGTTTTTATTAATGTGGAAAATGTAAAGTGAAGTGTTCTCCTTCTTTGGTGCCTTTTTTTTTCTTTGAAATTAGTTTCTTCAGCGACAAGCGTTTGTTCCTGTGGCGTGATTAAAGATTAGTTTTTCCAAGCAGATTTTAGTCTATAGATCTTATTGGGGATTTTAAGGATCATCTGCTAAATATTAGTGTTAATGCTGTAAATACTTAAGCCTTCTTTACTTTTCAGTGACTATAGTGGAGAAGGAGGTAACAGTTCAGCCCTGAGTTGGTTCAAGTCCTACCTGACAGACAGACACTTCTGTGTTAACATCAAGGACTTCATGTCCTCATCAGCACCACTTAAATGGGGAGTACCACAGGGCTCTATCCTGGGACCCCTTTTTTCACTATACCTACTACCACTAGGTGCAATTTTTTCGTAAACATGGCATACCATTTCATCTTTATGCGGACGACTGTCAAATTTACTTTCCTCTGAAACAGGCTGGCCCACACTGCATCCAACCTCTTCAGACATCATAGACACCCTATTGTAGGGGAAACCCTGCTAAAAATGTGAAATATTTGTTACTATAGGGGAAAAAAGCAAACATTTTCCTGATTGTTGAACTAATCTGGAGCAGAGTAAATACAAAAAAAAAACAGGGAAGTACAGTAAATCATAGTAAAAGTATTACAATGTACTTTAACCTAAAAATATCCTGAATTGTTCTACAAAAAGTATTTGATTTAATAAATAAATAAATAGTCTTTCTACCCTTTATGCCAGGGGTCATCAATTCTGGTCCTCGAGGTCCGCAGCCCTGCATGTTTTACTTGTTTCTCTGCTCCAACACACCTGATTTGAATGAATAGATGATTATCAGGCTTCTGCAGAACTTGGAAGAGGTAATTCACTGACTGAATCAGGTGTGTTAGTGAACGAAAAAAGTAAAACATGCAGGCCTGCGGACCTCGAGGACCAGAATTGATGATCCCTGCTTTACGGTCTTGGAATATCAGTTGTTCAGGAGAAAACATTTTTGTGAGAACGGAAACTACGCAAATGATCATAGCGTGAGAGAAAAAGCCGCAAAACCCCACACAAGTGATCTAAATGGAAACTCCTTTTTACGTTTATTACAATTCTGTTCCAGCCTCAGTGAATATTGAGTCTGGGGTCTTGCTGCATTTGTAAAGCATTAGAAAATGGTGCATCTACCAAACCACTGCTGGACGGGCGGCATCTGTTTGGATCTCACTGTCAGAGTAAAGCAGAATAAAATGTTCAGAGATGTGTGATTAGTTTTTCCACACGTTTCACAAAGACTCTTATTGTTGGAGAATATCATGGTGTGCCTCCCCATCAGAAGCTTCTTTTAAGGCAGAGCTTTTAATGACTTTGTCTAACCATCAACAGTTTTGGTGCCTTTCTAACAGAAACAAGCAAGAATAATAAAAATAAAAAGATACAGTCAGGTATTTTGGGTTAAGGGCTTTCTAGAACCACTAAGGCTCTGTATGATATCTGGACTTTCTGTGGTTAAATCTGCAGGAATGATAATGAACGGGTATTAAATAGTCATAGAACAGGAATTTGCCTTTGTGTTACCTTCTCCACTTCTGTTTGCTTCGTTCTGTATATAATCAGAATCAGTGCAGAAGAATCCCCCTGACCAGGAATTCATGAATTTATTCTGTGGGATGCCAAATCTCATCTCCATGCGCAATTTGTCGTCCTTTTAGGAAAATAAACAAAAAAATGAAGAGGAAAATTTGAGTCCTCCTGTTCTTAATATTTCTACTTTCAGCTGCTATTTTATGTCTCGGTAAAAGTTTATCGGAGCTGACACCCCATTGGAACCAGCCCAGTGTGAATTTACGTACTGCTGCAATTGTTTCCTGCATGCCTAAACAGTTCTCTCACACCAAACTATTATTTTCTGTCTCTCCATATATCTGTCTCTGTCTTTTCCTGAATCTATACCACCCCTCCCCTTCTTTCTGAAAGCATTCATTTCAGCCGGGCAGGAAATGAAACTACATTGCCCTGTGACTCCCAGCAGGAGAGGGAGACCTGGGAGGGGAAAAGTGAAGAGGTTCATAGACTAGAAGTAGTACAGTAGTAGTTTCTTTATTTATTTTTGTTTTGTTTTTTAAGATGGATGAAAAGATTGATATTTTGAGATGAATGAAGGCTTGGACAAATCCTGGGTCAGTGCAGCGAAAGCTGAGAAGTATGGAAGGGGGCCACAAAGCAAAAAAAAATATATATAGTTTTTTTCCTGAGTTCTGACTTTAGTTTTAGTTTCAGAATTCTGGGAAAAGATGTCAGAACATACTGACATTTTCTAATTCGAAGAAAAATCAAAATTGAGACTTTAATCTCAGTATTCTGAGAAAAAGTCATAACACTGACTTTTTCTAATTCTGAGAAAAAAAGTCAGAATTCTGAGGAAAGTCAGAATTGAGACTTTAATCTCAGAGTTCTGAGAAAATGTCATAACGTTGACTATTTCTAAAAATGTCAGAATTGAGACTTTGGTTGTATTCACACCTGACACCTGAGTTTGTTTCCCCCGTTGGTCCGGACCTTTTGTGCAGGTGTGAATACACTCATGCAAAACCTGGTGCGGGTCAGACCATTAAATTAGCTGCTTTTGACATTTTAAATAATATTGCATTTGTACTATCAGCACAGATGGGCACATCAGAACTTCAGCATGCTAGCCTGGTTAAAACCAGCCCCTTGTCCTTCACTTTGCGTCGTACGAGGGTCTGGACTCTCAGCTATAGAGAAGCGATTCTTGCTGGAGGCGTGGCCTCTGTTGAAGTTTAAAATGATTGGATCGGTTGGCCGTGACGCATGTGTGCCAGCTCCATTGTGAAAGAGGCTAAGCTAAGAAGCTAATCTGAAATTGCGTGTGCTGTGAACAACCCCACTGCGAGGAGAGAAGAAATCCCAGACGGAGCAGTGAAGGGAAACTAGAATTGAGCGGAACTGCATAGGAAAGCAAGGGCCAGGCTATCAGCACGCAGAACTTCAATGTTTTTTTTTCTGGGTCTGTGCGCTCAGTCCCACCCCCGTCCTTTCTGTCCAGTGGGAATAATTATCGTCACCCTCATGCCTTTGTTTACAAGTTATAGTTTGTTTGCAAAAAAGCACAATGTGAATGCAAACTGCACCAAACGAAAAAAATAAAGTCCACTTTTGATCCGGACCAAAGGACTTTCCTGGTGTGAATACAACCTACAATCTCAGAATTTTGAGAAAACAATCAGAATTGAGACTTTAATCTCAGAATTCCGAGGGGAAAAAGTCAGAACTCTGGAAAATTATTTATTTTTATTTTTTTGCTCTGAGGCCCTAATCCTCTCCTGTCCAAAGGCTACGAATTAGAATGAGAAAATATTTTCAGAGGCGTTTGACTGACATGGAGCTTAAATTAACTCTCAGGTATCAACCAAAAGATTTGACTCTTGGAGAGAGGGTTAGCATGAAAAAACAAAACAAAAGTAAATTCTACAAATGACCTGTGAAAGAGGACTCCCACTTATTGAGGACTTGTGGGCCCTTCTAGCGTTGGCAGCTCTCGACCTTCATCCCGCTATCAGAAGTCAATGATCTTCTCCTCAGAGGGGCCTATATAAGAGGCTTAGACCCGCGTGATTTCACTGCGTGTTTGTTTAACCTCTGCGTGGCCGCCTCTGGAGTGCTAAGCTCCGCCAACAAAAGCTCATTACCTCTCGTTCTTCCATCCTTTTTTTCCTCGTTTCACCCAGCCATCGGACGAAGCCGCAACCAGAGCTTTGCATTTACGGAATCTGTAAAAACGTTTGTGTTAAAATGTTATGTGGTTTGTAACAAGTCCAGAACGGCGGCCGTTACGGGCTTGAATTTTGAACGGTTAAGCTGTGCGGGGCAATTTTACTCCCCAAGGATTGAAACGACATTCCCACTGGTTAACAGGGAAAACTTTAGAACAATAAGCCTGTCGTGTTGTTATCGCCACGATTGGAGCAAAGAGGAGAGATGGCACAGGTTCAGCGTCTTTCCACACGTTTAGCCACAGCCTCAGAGCGCTAAAAGAGAGTATTTATTGAGCTTTTCATTGAGATGTACAACTGTTTATGCTGTTGCATGCAGTATAAACAGTTCTACAACCAGTCTCTGCAGTCGCATCGTGCTGCAAAAAAAAAAGGAACACTGTGGCTTATTATTCCTGACATGCTCAGTTGACATGCTGATTTGGAACCAGACAGACTGCTGTGGGTGTGATTCATGACTGTTTGCATGAGAGTTTTAAACAATGGCAGAGTCAAAAAATTTCCACTGCTGGTCCACTTCAACAGTTTGGGCTACTGTCTTCTTATGGCAGGAACATGTGGTAAAGTTTGTCTGAACTTTCCTTCGTTTTTCCCCCTTTTTGCCTTTTTTTTTTTAATTCCCTCCGTTTCTCTTTGTTTTGATTTTCTCATGCACTCTCTCAGAAACCTCTCCAAGACAGAGACGAGTTATTTTAGCCTAATCCATGGAGGATGTTATGTTCTAGTTGTCATTTCATCAGTTGCTCTCTACCGGACAGCATTGACCTGTCATCCCCCCCATCACTGCCCTCCGTTTGCACCCTTATTGTTGTTATTTCATTTGCCTTTCGCTTTAAACCTGATTTAACTCCAGCCAGCTGGCCGGTTAAAGCTCCTCACGATGGGTCGGAGTAGGAACGGTTTCTTCATCTGGGTGTTTGTGACAAAACAGATGTGCCTCTCAAAATGCTTTTCGCATAAACTTTACTGCATTTTCAAGCAGCAGACTTGTATTTATGACAATTAGCCTTCTTCAGTGTCATGCAGTGTTTTTTCAATCAGTCCAGTGACTGCTTTGGGATTAGACATAAAAGAACAAGAGTAGACTCAACATTTAGAAGGTCAGTGCTCTTATTAGTTTAGTTAGGTGGTTCTCAGTTATTTGTTGTCATGCCCTCCCTGGGGAACTTAAATTTTATTAACGCCCGCCAAATTGAAATGCCATTAAGAACCTGATAATATTTAATTATTTATCTATAAATAACTCTGTATGACCTTCTGGCACCAGCATTCTGCATATAATCACCTGATAACGGTCAGGGAAACACTGCATTATGTAAAAGAACAAATATTGTTATTATTTGTAACTGTATTTATGGCTAACCCAGACATTTTCCCTAAAATTAACCATTACTGGTCTATAGTTAACCCTAACCTGAACCAAAACTTAATTCACACCATCCCTCTAAACCTAACTAGTAAAGCACATTAGAACAGCAAACAAAGTGAGGACATTGAAGAGGTCCTCAGAATATCAATAATTATTGATTAGTTTTAGACATCAATCTGATTGTTGTCAAACCTAAAATATCTGAAATACTGCCAAAGTGGTGACGTCGTGACCTTTCCTCTTTTACACTGAAAAAAAAATCTTTCAATTTACTTACTTATTTTAATTTTACCTAAGTCCCTGGTTGGATTTGATCCAGCAACCTTTTCACTGAGAGCAAACAGCTCTACCCACTGTGCAGCCGATATGGCATTTAGTTATTTCTGCTCTTTCTGTGTCTGTTTTTGCTGTGGATTTGCAGGATCGTGTAAGGGAGAACCAAATTTCCTGCCCTCCACGTTTAATTGGCACAAACAACTAATTGCTAATTAGTGCTGGAGGCTTGTGTTTAGGAAGTCCCGACACTCTGGTGCTCGCTTAATCTGTGTAATTGTCAAGAAATGTTCAGGAAAGTCCAGCATACTTTAAATCTATTCAGTTTTTTTTATTTAAGTTTTATAAAACTTATATAAAACATACCCATTGAGTTTCTCGGACAGTTGGAAATACAAGGCCTTTAGCTGCGCATAGCGGCCGACACGTTTTAGCTTTAGCCCGGGCTTAAAAAACACTTTATTTAGCAAGTGTGACCAGCTTGTGTGCATTTACAAACGTGCACACTGCTGTGTCGCAGTGTTGGTGGTCTTGGAAAGCCACCAAGATCACCCGGCTGCTCTGTAATGTGAAAGCAATTAGCAGCCAGTGGTTTTTACGCAGTGCTGATACGTGTGGAGCAACAAGGGGGGAATGTAGGTCAGCGGGGAGCCATAGGTGCTCCGAGTGGCTGTTGCATCATCCTTAGATAGTTTAAAGCTTTGAAGGAGTTACCTGTTAATTATAAGCACACATTTAAAGCAAGTTTTTGTCCTTTATGTATGCTTTTTTTTTCTTATTAATTTATGGTAATGTGTAAAATCCTAATAAAACACAAAATTTTAACATTACATGCAACTAAAATGGTTCAGTTTCCAAGACTTCTTTTGAATTCTTGCGAGAGTTAAAGTCTGACGTAAATGGGTTGTTGTAAGTTTAAACCCAGATTACTCAGCTCCCTGCAGACCTCTTTGATGTACTCCCCCTCTCTTTACATCATCTGACATTCATTTTAATGAGACGGACGTGTCCTCGATAGAAATCGGCCGATGAGGAGGAGAATACTGTGCCCCCACACACACACACATGCATTCACATTGGGGTTAATTCGGGTCCCTTTGCGTGTGGAGTTTTTTGTTTTTGTGTACTGTATGTTTACAGAGTGCGATCATGGTCCGTGTGTGCGCGCCCCCGTCACATCTGGCAGCTCGTGGTTTTTGTGGCTTTTTTTCATGAACTGTAAATGAAGGGAAAAATCCTGACAGCTGCCCTCAGGACAACTCACCTGGCTCTGCCGTCTTTTTTTCTCTCACACTTTCTGTTCATTTTTCTTTTGCAAACATGCAGATTAACTCGCTCAAACACCCTAAGCAGCCTGTCCCCTTTTTTTTTTTTTTTTTACAGGATATGCCTGCCTTTTTTTTAAAGCCCTTAAAGTGCACAGTTATTAAAATATGTAGGTGACTCGGCCTTAAAGATAAATATGCTTCTAATTGAGATGTCCCAAGATAACCTCTGAAGTCCGATTAAGACGAGAAAGACAGTTTGGCAGCGTTACAAACGGGATCCTCACATGGTAAAATCATTTTCACCTCAGCCCCTGTGGGAAGCTGCAGCATCCACCCCGCCCTGAAACATCATCTCAACCCCCCCGAGTGTCATATTTTGGTTGTTTGAAGGAAGCAGAACTGAGGCAAAAAAAATAAAAAATCAACCCTCAAAGCTGAAAAGCAGCTTTTGTCTCAAGTGACCCGTTGAGACCTCTGCCTTCCTTCTCTATCAGCAAATCATAAACTACACACCACAACTAGAAACGCAGGGGTCCGCAAACCAGTGGAGAACTGAGATCAGAAGAAAGTCGAGTCGAAGAAACCGAGATGAAAGGCGGGGAAATGCAAAGTAAACAAGGCTGAATTGTTGCCGGCTTAAACTCTGATTATTTTACGAGTGTGTGTGTGTGCATATTGATTTGTAGAAAAAGAGGGGCCTTAAATTAGAAGAGTCGTAAAAGATTTAACTACACGCTCAGTGAGATGGAGGGGGGGATTTTTGAACACAAGCTGTGTTTAAAAATTACAGTCTCTCTTTGCTAGATTTACCTTATAATAACTTCTTCTTACGTTTCTTGACCATTTTATTACAGTTTTTTTTATTTCTTTCACACCAACTCCTTTTTTCTTTCTTGCCCAGACAAGAACTAAACCATCTTATCCTATGACTAATGTCAGACACTGTCTACTAAAGGAAAGCTTACAGCTGGGATTTAGAAGCCTCATTGCCTTTCACTTATAGTAAAACCCATCATTTCAGGATTTTCAGGTTTTGTACCAGTTAAATACTGTATTAAAAAGCAAAACACTGCTATAGCAGACAAACGACAGCAGTGAGGAGTTTTAAAATCACTGGAATTCCAATGACTGCGTGCGTGTACAATAATACTTAGAGAATACAGTGTTGTCTTTAAGTTTCTGACAACATCTCTAAACTTTTATTGAAATAAAATAAAAAGGATTCATTTGAAGCCTTTTATAAGATGCCTATTTTCCTCTTCTGGTGATTGTTGTTTTTTTTTAAAACAACAATCACCAGTTCATACTCAAGAGCTAAAACTTTCCTTTTTTAAAAAAAACAAATTGATCCTTCTAATATTAAGGATTTTTCTATGTAATAAATGGACAGATGAGGAAATGAGAATCAAGCAGAAAAAAAGAAAATCAAGGAGGAAACTAAACTACTACACCTAAATATGCATTTTATCGAGATGTTCCATTAAAATGCATATTTAGGTAGTCTAATGTATAAATTGAGTATTTTTTAGAAATGCCACACATGACCTTAGATTATTGGAAATTTATTTATTTATTTATTAAATAATTATTCCTAAAATATCTTCTTTATGTAGGGAGTAGTGATACAAATCAAGAAGGAAGCTCCCTGTTTTGTCCAACACTGGCCCTTATTTGAGAACCCAGGTTGATGAGCCGCCATACCCGTCTGTAATTCAATCAGTGAATGCCTACCAGCCCTCTGAGAGATTCGAATGAGCCTTTAATCCACTCTGATGTTCTTGAAGAGCACAGAAAAAAAGAAAAAAAAAGAAAATGGTCCCTACTGGGATGTATAAAGTAGGCCATGCAAATCGATACACTTCCTGAAAAACCTTGCAGCGTGGTCCCACAAGCACCAACCGGAACACCCAAGTCTTCAGGCAGACCTGCTCCTTCACTGGCCTCGACTCAAGAAATTACACAGAGTCTATGATTTTTCTCTGGAGGGGAAATCCTATGACCTAATGCCGTAACAAGACCCCAAAATTTATCCTAGACTCATAGGATTTCTATAGATTGCATATCATCTTTGTTTTTTGCATTCACAATAGACATGTTTCACTGATTTTACAGTAACTTGAACTTGAAACTCTGTAGAAGAAACACTTTAAGATGACATTTGCTTCAACATGGAAACATTAGTTAGAATAAATTTTATTTTAGAGAATAACCCAATACAGTATTGTCATTTAGTCATAAGATGTGCAATTCTTCCTCTAATTAGGTGAAGCTTTAAAGTCTATTGGTTGTTTGTAAGAATGTAAACAATGTAAAAGGTCCTTTTGATTGGAGAACCTGTTTCTGTGGCTCAGGCTTTCATAGTTGAAAAATGTTATTGTCTTTTTTTTCAGTTGGAGTTTAGATTTAGTCAAATATATTTTGCTTCATTTTGTCTCTATACACAATGTTTGTATGGGTGTAAGTGTATAGTAAAATAAAAAAACATCACTAACATATTTTGAATATTTTTTAGCTGTGTTTGTAGCGTAGCATTAGGAGCAGTTAGCATTAGCTAACCAGGATGATGTTCAATTCAATTAAAAAATTTATTAATTTTATTAAAAAAAAATAACTACATACAATAAAAAACAAAGAAAATACGAAAAATCAAAACATCTAAATAAAATGAAAAATAAATTTTAATAATGTCTGCCCCTTTTATCCCCAGAATATATTCAAACGAAACATAATTTACAAAACAATACTAAATAAAAATAAAAAAACATTAACTCAAACAACAATTCATATAGCTTCACATTTTACTTTTCCATATACCTTAAAAAAACTAACTTTTATCTGTCTCTTAAATATAGATATAGATCTGGCATTTTTAAGATCCTCCTCCAGACCATTCCACAATCCTATACCCTGGATTAATGTACATCTTTCTATCAAGCAAGTATGAAAATATGGTTTCACAAACATGTCCATCCCCTTAAGATAATAAGAAGTTTCTCTCTTAACGTTGTCTGAATGTTGGAAGGTAATATGTTTCTGTGAACCTTGTACATAAACAGTAAAATATTATAGTCAACCAAATCATAGAATTTCAAAATTTTAAGTTTGCAAAATAATGTATTTGATGGATGGTTGTAATATTTTCTAGCGATAATTCTTACGGCTCTTTTTTGTTAAAAAATAAATCGGATTTGTAATTGTTTTGCAAGCTTTACCCCAGACTTCAATACAGTAAATTAAATGTGGAGCAATTATTGATGTCACCATACTGCAACAGACGTCAACACTAACGACGCTGCTAACGCTTCTAACGCTGCCAAAGATGATTTTTAAAATCCAAATTCAAAAAGTGTTAAGTGAAAACAATAAAGATGGTACCTGTGGTCCCTCAGTTTGAAGAGCAGCTCGGGCACCGGCCGCAATTGCAAGTTTGAGGTCTTGTAGGGAAGCGTTAGCAGTTGGTATTGTCTCAAGATAATGACATAAGAGTTGAGCACCAACAGCAAATGTTGCGTTCCATTCCAAAATACTTAAATACAACATTTAAATACATTTAGAATTTAACTTTTACATTTAGGTTTACACATTCAGATTTAGAATTTAGTATTTCTGTATATTAGTTAACATTTAAAATTGATCATTTAGCAAAAAATAGCAAAATGAAAGAACATTGAGCTGAATAACAATAAAATGTTAGTGAAAATTTTTAAACTAGAATTTTACACGTAGAAACAGCTAATAAAAGAAATGACATTTTTATACATTATTATTTTACACTTGGTGCCCCATATGTTTGTGACCTAAATCCTCTCAAATTTGATTGGTCACATGGACAGCAAAGGTACTACACATAAAAGACATCAATTTACTGTTACTGAAAAGTAGATCCCCTTTTCTTTGAGTTTAAGGAGATCATTGTTCATCCTGCAAGCTTAAACAGAAACTGGACTTCTTCACCAATCAGAAGAGCTCTGCCCAAAGCCTGTCTGGACGGTCGAACCATGAGGCCGCCAGCTATGACCATGAAGCCCTCTGTGTTTTGGAAACGGGGACTCTCTCAGCCTGTTATCCTGCACAGGAATGATGGGGCAGAAAAGGTTGCCGGGGTTGGCTGAAAGAATATGGCTGAAAGAAGCAGCTCAAGCAGAAAGAGAGGGAAAGGGGTTAAGTGGAGGCAGGTGTTCCATAACAGACCTTACAGCCCCCACCTCTTCTTTTTCTTTAGTTCACTCCACCAACCAGAGGTCCACTGAGAGTTCAGAAAACCAGCTCAAGAACAGACACTTGTTAGTCACTTCCCTCTTTCTTTTTTTCCCCCTCCTTTTGTCAGCCCTTATTCAATCACCTTATCCTCCTGATCTAATCTGTCCTACCAAATTGCATCCTTATCCTTTTATGCCAGCTTTCTCTCCATGCTCTCCCCTGTGGGCTCTCCCAGTTGCTGCAGGACCACCTGGCTTTGTGGTTTATAATTGTATAAAATGTCCATTGCTTTAAGCAGACCTAACAGCATTCCCACTGGTCCATGCCGTGTGACCCAGCTGGCAAACTATTCTAGTTTGGACTGACTTAAAACCTGCCTTCACTCATCGTATTCCAGAGGTTATTAAATTCCATCTTAAGACTTGAGAAGGAAAGTACACAAATCAAACTCTGATCGCTGGAAGGGTGAGGAGCGCATGGTTTATGTCATTTTGAAATTCTAGTAAATAAAATCAGTCTGATTATACAGTTTACCCTTTTAGACACCATTGCTTCCAGTTGTTTTCAATCTTTACCACATTTCTACCAGGGTTTCTGTGCAGTGGGCCCAAACGATGACCTTCTAGGTCTTACTCTCTTGTAGTATTTTAGACATGACTAATACCTGATTCACATGGTAAGATATTAAAATTGTCTGCTGATTTTCAAAAACCAAAAGACCGCGCAACATGGTGATAAAAAAATCAGATACAGTATGTTGTACATCCAATGAAAGTAAGGATGATAACAAATTGGACAGTATTCTGGATATCAGTGATATTTTCACAGTTGAGGTCTTGTCTGGTCTTCAAATAAAATCTCGAATCCTTAATGGACAAGACC
Organism: Anablepsoides rubrolineatus; assembly: GCA_031762495.1. Lineage (NCBI taxonomy): Eukaryota > Metazoa > Chordata > Actinopteri > Cyprinodontiformes > Rivulidae > Anablepsoides > Anablepsoides rubrolineatus. Next base: position 7,407,415 of record JARVGW010000427.1, on the reverse strand, counting down.
AAGACAAGACTGTGTACAATTGCGGTCAAGTCTGAGATGAGGCCAAGACCGTCAACAAATGTTCTTAAGACCAGTCTCAAGACCAAGACTGGTCTGAAGTACAACCCTGGGTCCGTACAGTATGTGGTTTACAGCCATACGGCAAAAGACAACATACTAGGTTGGGCCAGTATTGATTGTTTTCATACCGCAATATAACCTTCAGAAAATACAGCAGTATATAGTATTACGATGCAGTGTTTTGAGTAATTAATTAATAAAGAAACAGCTGATCGTAAGCATGGGTATAGCCAGAAAGAGGTGTTGGAGGAAGGAACTCATCAGATGTTGCTGTCACAGAGTGGCTTTGTCCCTTATTGTGTCAAACAGATCCAAATAAATCCAACTATGTTTTTTAGGTGTTCAAGTTTCAAAATAATCTGACTCTCTTATCATGGTCGTATCCACGTTGCTACATGCTGTTACAGAGGAATGTCTTTGTGTCGACAAAGTTTGTAATCATAACCTAACCTCACAGTCATAATTTTTATAAACCGTCACCATATTTTCATACCATGGTGTAACAAAAAATGTTGCCCTAGCCCACAACACACACAAACAGTTTTCACTCTTATTGTCAAACATGAAATCTCTCAATACAACTTGAGATCAAATGTGAGTTCAGAGTAAATAAACATGTCTGACAAGGAAGAAGCAAAGGAATATCTCACAAGATTATCTTAAGAGCCATCACCTTTAGCCATCATCATTACCTAATTTCCCTCTGGGATAAATAAAGTATTTTTGAATTTGAATTGAATTGAATTGAATTGAATTTGATCACGGTAATTCAGGAGTCCGTAAGATTGTCAAAAGGACAAAATTGGGTCAAAAATCAACACTATCTTGCCATGTGAACCCAACATAACTGATTTTGAGCAGTGGTGGGCAGCACTAATCTAAATATTAGTTGCACTAACCCTAAAGCGTTAACTCAAGTATTTACGTCCCCTAATTCTAAAGCACTGAAAATTTAGCAAAAGCTATTTCTAAAGCACTAATCTAAGTTGACACATGAAACATTCCTTCGAGTCAACATGAGACATTATTTACTGTGTGCAGAATATTGTCACTCAGTGCCCTTGGCGGGCCAAATGAGTCACCTGCAGGCCACATTTGGCCCGTGGGCCTTGAGTTTGACACGCTGTAGATGAGTGACACGCATATGAACAAAATGTATGACAGCTTTCACCCTAACAGCGTCACGGCACACGATTCATAAAAGTGTATGATGTGTTAAATAATGTGGCACAAGCGTCTCTACATTCATCAGTCGAGGGATTTTTAATTGTCACTATCGTTGATTTCCTTTGACCCCTACTCTTAGAAGTGTGACTCACAGAGGCTCCGTTGTGTGAATAACGTGTGGGTACATTCAGTGTCATGCTTGGAAGTTGTTAAGACAAGTGTGTGTCTTTCCGTCTGCCAACACAAATTTTGTGTGTGTGTGTGTGTGTGTGTGTGTGTGTGTGTGTGTAAGCAGACAGAGGAGGATGTTTAAGGTCTGACTTCTTTCTTCCTTACAGCCTCACAGTGACAGATCCTTGTTTTGTCCTTGAACCATCTGCAGCAGTCAGAGTCCGTAAACATCTGGAAACGAAGCATTCCGGTGCTGTTTAAGTGTCAGAGTTAACACACAAATACTATAAATCCATGCACACACTCTTAGACTTCTTCCTGTAGTATTTCTCTGCACAAATTATGTTTAGTTTATTGAAATGTTTCCTTTAGAGTATTTAAGTAAAGTACCCTAAAGAAAGTATGTAGCATCAATGAGCAGCTACTTAGTGGTCTAAGGTTGTTAGGGGCTCTAATCTCCTTCTGATTAGAGCAGCACTGATAGACTCAAAACGATGAGTCAGACCCAGAATAGAAACAACTGCTGAACTGGTACTGACTTAAAAATCTAAAGAATTCAGACATTCATATTCATATTTCACCGTATTATTTTAAATACTTCTTTTTCACACTTAAATCATTTAGTTGGGGTCTATATAAAGTAGTGCTGCAATGCTTTGGTCTGAATTCCTCCTTATTGTAACTCCACAAGCCCCTCTTTTACCCCTTTCTGAGGTGTGCCTCAGGTCAACTCATTTTGAGGCTGTCTCTTTAAACCCCGCCCCCCTCCAGCTTCCAGACCGGTTCACTCTAGTTTGATAGAGAGATTTATGACTATATAGCAGCGCAGAAACTTTTTATTTACAAATGAATTAAAATATGTCAACAAGGGAAGACCTGTCCATCCAGCTTTGGAGCCAGAGGAGAATAAAGGCCACCAAATTGTAGTTTGTAAGTCTAGACCTCTTTGCAAATTCTTTGATGTAACAGTTCAGAAAACAGAAAACTGAACGGGTGGAAAAATTTGACCCAAACAGAATATAAAGCACTATATATCTAGCACTTGGAGAGACTAAATTAAACTTTTCTGCACTCCTAGAGACTCAAGTACACAACAAAATGCATTTAATGGCTAAAAATTTGGATTTTGCATAATATGTACTCTTTAACCCTTTAAAGCTTATTTATATTATTAGTCATTATTAGTCTATTTAATTTTGTTAACCTATTCTGACAATCAAATTTAACATGTTTAATTTTGTATCATCAGCCTCCTTTTCACATATCGTCATACGTAAAACACCCACGCTTTCTGTTGAGGCAAAAATGCCTCTCTACTTAAACACATATCAGACCGTGATAAGAAGGTCGCCACCTCATGGCTGCCACACTAACTTAGCCGGTGCCAATTTCTGATAAGAGCACCTTATCAGCGTGTTATCGCTTGCAGGGAAAGAGGCTACATGCCAGGCAGCAACAGTTACAAAAGAAAGGGGAGGGTGACCACTTAAAGAATGTAAAAGTGCCCAGTAATAACTCACTATATTTCATTGTGTTTGTTTATAGTAAGACAAGTTGTGCCAGCTAGTTACTGCTCTATTCTAAAAACCATGTTTTTGGGTCAAATTTAATTACGGAACCGCGTTATTAATAAAAGCAAGGGGGAAAATGAATCCTGCAGCTCAAAGCCCACACATCTGGTCATATTCCAGCATATCCTCTGTTTCTGCTCACAAAAAGATCCTCAGATTTGGCAGCCTGGTGTTTACCTGATTAAAATGACCTCCTTGTGTAAACTAATCTGGCATTTTGACAGCTGGGTTCACACATGTGGGATCTCTAAGGACCTGGACATTGTATGAAAGACTCTGACAGTGTGGCCCACTCACACGTGCTGACTTAACCAGGAAAACCCAGTCAATTGATTAGTGTTAATATTAAAACTATCATGTGAGAACTTGATGGCAGTTTCCATTTATTGTGGATTGCCACTCGTCTTTTGATTTTTTTTTTTCACTTCAGTAGAAAAATAACTAAATATTAGTTTCTTAATTTCTTTATCATCAGTGATTTTTTTTTGGAAAAGAAGAAAGAGAAAAGAAGAGAGAAAAAAAAAGAGAAAATATGATTAAGATTGAGAGGGAGATTAGGAAATATATCAAATATACATCAAGAGAACACAAAGCCACACACCCAACGTCTGTCTGCTCACCTGAAAGTAAATAAATACAAGAAAACATAGCAACAAGATGCATATCCCTATATTAATATATTAATTATAATTTCTTTGTAAAGCGTGCATACATAGGTTAATAGCCATACATACAAACATACCTGCATACATTCATGCGTATTATATATATATACACACAGAGATATATACACACTCAGTGACCACTCGTCTTTTGCTACATCATGCTTCCCTTTTGCTTCCTATCGTATCTCTCTCTTACTGCTTTAGGTCTCTTGTTCTCTCTGTTGTCCTTTTTTATGCTTGTTTTATGAGTTGGGGTCAAGTAGCGTGGATACTCACTGATCTTAGCCTCAACTGGATCATAAAAAACAAAACTCATCATGCTGCCTGTCTTTCGAAGCACCACGTGGGCTTTCCATTTTTGTGTGTGTGTGTGTGTGTGAGTAGGTGTACTTTCAAGCAGAAGTTAAGTGCATCCTGTGGTTGATAAATCACAGCTGACAGCTGTCATATTGTTAAAATGCAGCATCTAGTTGGAGCAGATGGTTCTTATACCTGTGGTTTCCTCATCCCCATCGCTGCTGTAAATCCTTCCTCGTCTCAACCGTTCTAACTTCAGCAGACTGCATGGCACTTGTTATGCAGAGTCGTTTTGCTTGTCCAAAAAGTGTGATTTAACTTCCATTAAATATTTAAATTATCTAAGATTAAAATATCACCACGTTAAGCATATGAAGACCCCTCAAACGGTTTCTCTGGTCTCAGTTGTGCCTCTGATTCCCTAAGATTTTAAACATCCCAAAGTTTGGCTTTAATCAGACCTTCGCTTTGCCAAAGGAGGGGGAGGAGATGCTTAAAGGTTTGCTCGCAGCCACAATGCAGGATGTGAGATGAAACTATGCAGCAATTAAATCTTGGATTTTGCATCAATATTTCTTGGAGTTTACTGTAATAAAAGCTTTTTTTAAAATAGATGTGGCTATTTTACGGGGACAGGAATGGGAGTAATTAGTGAGCCGCAGAATGCTTTTTACTTGTTCAAAATCATAACTTAGTTTGTGAAGAAAAATGGTTTTAATAGCCTCTTAAATCTTACAAATGTAATGCAGTGTGTTATTAAAGGAAATTCTAGGTTAAAGTTCACAAAAGAGGCAAAACATATTGCCTAAGCTTTGATTTGACGTAAATATAGACAATATACTGACTTTTTCCTGCAGGAACTCACTGCACTGCAGCACAGAGACTCAAATATCTGACTGAGTATCAGTTTTGATCATGGTACAGACTTTCACAACAGGTAGTGTAAAACAGATCAAAGCCCGACCCCGTCCTGAGGTTTGAAATTGAGTAGTAACAGAAATCAAGCCATCACTTTCAAATTTACATCAATGCTTTAGTAAAATTGGTTAAAATCTTGTCCCCGAGTTGAACACTTGTTTTGCATGGAAGTGCTCCGAGCGGCAGAGGACACTGGGAGGAGTGGGAATGTCAAGACAAAGGCTACCAGTAGAGCAGGAATGCTGGTGTCCTGCTGAGCTAATCCTAGCTTGAAGAAAAGAGAAAATGTGGAAATGGGAAAGAGAGAGGGAGGAGACGAAAAAGATGGCAAAGGAAGGTCCCAGGGTCTGGGCAAAAGGGAAAAAAAAAAGAAAGAATTGCTTCAAAAAAATCTTTTCCATTCCACTGGCATCCTCCCTAACTTTCACCTGCTCGCTCTCTGTCTCTCTGTGGCTCGAGGGTGTTCTGTTCTGCTGGTGGTCTCTCTTTGGAGTTAATGAGACAGCTGAACTATTCGAGAGGTGAAGTCCTTTAGATCAGCTTTGCTCAGTCTGCATGGCCGGGTGCTCACTTGTCTTTTGAGTCCTGAGAGGAGTTAGTAATGCCACTTTCACCCTCAAGGGCCAGTTATATTGAAAGAAACACCTACATTATCCTGCTTTGTTTACCACTGGATAGATTAGTCTAAGCTACACGGGTACTTTTTAGTAAATTAACACAATGCGGACACCGTGAGTTCATTTAGAGTTGTTTTTTCTTTCTGAAGGAATTTAAATCATATTCAGGTCTGAGGCATCTGTTGAATATTTGTCCTAAAGGAAAGGCAGCTTTCTTTCTCTGGGAATCTTTGCCTGCTTTACATATATGGGAATGTTAAAGAAAACCTTAACTAGTTGTAACATTATTTGATAAACATTTACTTAAACTGTAAAGCAAAGACTGTAAAAATACTGTAGGCTGTTTAGTTTTTATGAATTAAAAAAAAATGTATTTATGCTGCAAAAATGATAACGTTTACTGGGTGCTCTGCCGGTACGAGGCTTTAGTTTTTCCCTCCAGTGCACCACGAGGGAGCTCTATCCACCCTAATGGTTAATCTAGGACAATATCTGTAAACAGAGCGTGTTAACGGAGAGGAAAATGTAGGAAAACAGCTGCCGTTAGCTTTGTCTTAGGCCTGCACAATATATCGCAAATATACCGTCATCGCAATATCAGTGTGTGCAGTATTCATATTGCAAAGGACTGCTTGGAGTGCAGTAATTGTTGACAAATGTATTTGAAGAGTTTTGAAGTTGTATTTTTTATGCTAATGTAATATTTAGCCTATTGGACGGGGACTCACGGCTGCAAAGGTTCACACCAGACACACATGATATTACTAAAAATGCTGAATGTCAAAAAAAGACATTGTACCTGCTATTGTCCTTGTAATATTTGTTAATATTGCTTTTGCAAGATATTCCAATATTGTGTATTTTAGCGTTAGCTCCCAAGCTAATAACATTAGCTATATAACAGGCTAAGCTAACATTGTTTTTCCATGAAGCAGCTCTGTTGTCCAAAATTAACTTTCAGGATGAACAGTTTGGTTAGCCGCTCGCACAACCTCGCACCGACGGAAGACCTAGTGAACGTAATAATTTACTCTGTATGCTTGTTGTTGGTGTTGTTGGTTGTTGGTGTTGTTGCCATCCATGTGGCAATGCATATTTTTTTAATTATTAAAACTAAAAAGTCTGCAGTATTTTTACAGTCTTTGAAGTAATTTTTTATCAAATAATGTCTGTAATAGAAATAATACTTTTTGGTTTAAGCCAGTAATTCATGACATACTTTAATGACTTAGGTTTTCATGACATGCTGTTTATTAGTAGAGAGAATGATTAAAGTCAGAACAAGATTTGCCAACAATCATTCTTAGATATCACTTGTGTTATCTTTGTGTTTTCACTTGACCTAGCATTTCCTTAGAATGAAATCTTGCTTTATTAAGATGACATAATGGTGTTTGTTAAACAATATGAGGCTTCAACTAAAAGGAGCAGAGAGCAGGGGGACAGTCTGATGGCTCTATGTTTTTCTCTGTGTTTCCTGTTGTAATAAAACTCAGCTAACCATCTCACGGACTACCTTCATTCTTGTACCACATATTTCTGTCTTCGTTAAATAAATATTTCCACGACAATGTCTAATGTTGCAACTACAACTTCCTTTAGGAGTTTCTGCTTTTAGACACTTGCGCTGCCGTGTTCAGTGAGCAGTTGTTTTCAATCCAATCGTGACAGGAGACAGAGTGAGTCTGAGCCTTCTGATTTAAAGCAGATCTTCAGAGTCTGTGTACGGAGACTTGCTGTGGCTTCAGCTTCAGATGGACCTCACAGATATGAACCAGACCACTCGCAGCTCAGAGGACATGAACACAGACCTAAAAATGACCAAAATAAACCAATCAAGTGAAAACAAAACTTGTTTAAAAAGACTTTGTGAGTAATGTGCTTCAATGTGGCCCAGTCTTTTTATATTCACTCTCAGCACTATCTTGTGGATAAAACAAGATGGAAACGTCACGATATATCTTTCAGACCAGCATGTTGTCTCAGTGGCTAAAGCCAAACCATTTCCTGTCCAGCCTCCTGCGCCAGCCCTCCTGGTTTTGTCCTGTCTGGTCCAAGCTTGAAGCAATTACAAGCGGCTCAAGGGAAATCACCTCCCTTTACAATGTGCTCTGGCTCATTTTTCACAACACCGCAACTCTTTTAAAGTGTTGACAGAGACGTTAAACATGAAGGCCTCCATCACTGACAAGTAGTTATGGGAGGACGGTGAGTTCAGACCAGAGAGAGGGGGGAAAAAAACAAGATGCTTTAAAGCAGAAGGAATCGTGAAATTTCTTCTTTAAGTGTAGAAATTTAGACGTTTGCTAAGTGAAGGAGTTGTGGGGAAATAATGAGTGTTGGTTTTGGCCGGTGTTGCTCCTTTTATTACCAGCATTAATGACATCAGTTGTTTAATAGCAGCTGTCAGCATGCCTGTTGGCATATTTTTATATTTAGTTATGAAATGCATACAAATATGTTGTACGATTATGGAAAATAACTTGAAAACTTTCAGCAACTCGAGAGAAGAATGTGATTCATGGATCATTTAGTATTTGCTGTGTGGCGACGGCTTTCCTCAGCGGATGAGGACTGTAGAAAGGATTTTTATGATCCTGCTACTTTCACTCCTCACAACTCATTGCACACAAACGGAGGTCAGTATTTCTTCATCACTTTAAGCTTCTGTTTCTCTTCTTTCTCCTGTCTGCGTGTCATTTTTGTGAATTTTGCTTGCATTACAGTTTTTTCACTCTGCTTTACAGCTCAGGAAGTTTGTTCTGCTTGATTCCAGAAGGCTCTGTGATTTAAAGCGTTCTCCCTGTTTTTGGTGCCATTAGCATTTTTACTGTGTTGTTCTTGATTTCCTGCATCCAAAAGATGAAAAAATGGTTTATAGTTCTTATTATCACTCGCTGTTTAATGGGCTTGACACACGGGGAGAGACAAACGACAGCGACTGGTGGGAACAAGACAAATGGGCTCACATTATCAGGTTTGAATGAAAAATCGATTTTGAATCGAATCAAATCGTGAGTAGGGCTGCCATGATTAGTCGACTAGTCAACAACTAATCAACTAATAAAATAGTCAACAACTAATTTAATAGTCGATTAGTCATTTTTTAGTTTTTTTACTTTGTTTTTCTCTCCAAACTGCTTTGACACCTTCCACTGCTGCATCTACCTTTCTGTCCTTGACACACATGCACAGTAGTGGTAACCAGGGTAGGCCGTGGACGTCACAAGACATTATACAGACAGGCTCTGGTATCATGGCTACCTGCCAACGGAGCTCAAAAGTGTGGGATCATTTTAAGAAAATGAAAGAGAAACCTGTGCAATGCAATATCTGCAAGGCAGAACTTGCCTTCCTTTAGTTAGCATATAGCTAAAATCTAACAATGGTTATATAATAGCAGCTGCATTCTTGCGCGATAAGCTGTATGTTTTATATTCAATTAACTTATGATTCGATTAGTCGACTAATCAAAAAAAATTATCGGTGATTATTTGACTATAAAAATAATCGTTTGTGGCAGCCCTACAACTGGTAAATTTTTATTATTATTATTCATCATGATTTATTAGTTGAAGTCATAATTTTTCAATTAGCTAAAAAGCCTTTTTTTGATTTACTTCAGGTCTGGTTTAGATCAGTGTTACTTATAAATTATATATATTTTACTTGTGTATATCTGCTGTTTCGGTGATTAGTCGACTATAAAAAGAATTGTTTGTGGCAGTCCTACTGGTGGCATCGCTAACACATGGGACAAGATGGCGACGGCAGGGTATTCTTGGGTCGTTTGTCTCCAAGACCTTTGATTGGTTCTTGGTATTTGTAGGGTATGTATGAACTAGAGATGCACGATATATTGGTGTAAACATCAGAATCGGCTGATGTTGGTCATTTTTTAGCATATCGGTATCGGTCCGATAAATAAAACTGGGCTGTTATTGTCTGATATTGACTTCATGCTTGTTTTTGTTTCTGTTTCGGGAGGGGAAATGGTTGGTATCTGTTTGATCATGATAGTAGCTGCATTTCCATTGCAAATGTGTGCAAAACGTGTTTCTATTAAGTAAGAAATGCTTTTAAAGTCACGCATGAATATGTTTGTTCTTGAGGTAAGTCAAACATGGCGGCAACAGATGTAAACACATGCATATTGATACCACGACACTAGCGCTCAGCCATCAGAGGAGACGTCAACATCTGGATAATACTTCATGGAGTGTTAGCCCTTTATATTGGGAAAGGTTAATTATTCATCAGAAACATCTTCCTGCTTGGTTTTTGAATGTGAAATTCCCAGACTTGGACTCAAAATATTTAGTTTTAGAAATCAATTCCTTCATGAAACAGACATTTCAGCAGCAGGAAATATCAGAGGAGGAGGCCAAGGGAAGAAGGAAAAAGTGGGGGTAGTTATAGGGTGGGAGTAGCTGTTGGAGACATGGATTTCATTAGAGCTCCCTGTGTGAGCATGCCTCTTCCAGGAGAGAGGGCATTGTTCAGCCTTCTGCCCCCAGCTCAGAGTTCCTGCCATGGGCAGGACCTTTTAGAGAGACAGCCTCCTGTAGAGGGAGCTGGACAAGGGTTATCAAAGGACAAAGGGGGCTTTTGGTGTGCTGACAGGCGGACAGGTCAGACGCTGTGGTGTGTGTGTGTGTGTGTGTGTGTGTCAGTCAGAGAGGGGGTGTGTGTGCTGATGTGAGGGTTGGTGCTCTGGCACAAGAATCCTTCTCTTGTGGGTTTTTTACATGTTTGTTCACAGCAGTAAGGCTGGTGTGAATAGAAGGCCCTTAGATGTGCAGCAGCCTGATCCTGCATGTCACGTTGGATCGCTGGTGAAAAGGACGACTGTAGGAAATGTTGGAGCAGAACTTTTATTTGTTGCTTTAGCAGCTGAAACAACTCTGCTGATCTGGTTTACTTAAATAATAAAAAAAAAAAAGTTTATTGAAATGTTTACAGTTTTACTCACTACAGTCATTTTTTTCTCCCTGTTTCAGAATGTAAAGCACAGCTGTGACCTTTCAATGTCACTAACAAAAGACGATTGTACGGATTACAGTTTAATTTTTACTGGTCCAGTGCACCTAATATAAGAGACCATAGGGTCTTGTTAAAGGTACAGTATCTGCTCGTGTGTCAGACATCTGATGAGATTTATGATCTTCTTAAAGGGGACATGCAAAATCCACCTTTTTTAGCTGGTAAATTCATTTTCTTGTGTGCTTGGAAAATTTGAATTTTGTGTGAATTTTGTGCATAGATATATTTCTATTCTGAAATAGTTTTCTCTATTTTGTCCTGAACATTTACATCACAGTATTTGGAATGGATCTGCCAAATAAGGTTCAGACCAACTACAGTTTGATGGTCTTCATTCTCCTCTGGCTCTGGGTTAGACTCTGGCTCCAACACGTAAGGCTGGATGGACAAGTCTTCACTTGTTGACATCTTTTAATTTATTAGTAAATAAAAAGGTTTTGCGTCGCTATATAGTCGTAAACCCCTCTATCAAACTAGAATGAACCGGTCTGGAAGCTGGAAGAAGGCAGGATTTAAAGAGTTGATCTAAGGCTCACCTCAGGGGGTGAAAAAGGGGCTTGTGGAGTTACAATAAGGAGGAATTCAGACCAAAGCATTGCAGTTCCACTTTATATAGACCCCAACTGAATGATTTAAATGTAAAAGAAGGATTTAAAAGCAGGATATGTCTCCTTTAACTTAGTGGAAATTAAACGTGACTACAACATATTTGCCTGTTTTAAATTAGTTCTTTTAATTTACTCCTGGGTCAGTATGATTTTTTTTCTCTAAATCTTTCTAGTATTGCATTTTTTGTGCTTTGTCTAAATCTTAGTTCTGTTAAGCAACAATATTTTTGCATATTTGCAGCAAAGACAAAATCCAGGTTTCCTTTGTTCCTCTACAAGCTTACATGAATGCTTTCATCTTAAACTTTGATCAGGAGTTAAATTTCACGTCTTCCTCCCGCCACCCTGCTGAGCTCAGCCAAAATCCAAGAACCTACATTTGGTGATCCCGCTTTATTTTGAAATTATTATTCATTTAAAATCGTAGCAGGTAAACGCCAATCACTTTTCTCTACTGCGCTGATAAATCTATTGCTTATTTCTTTCCTTACAGATCTATTTATTCTTCAGTCAAGGTTTCATTTTACTAATCAAACCGTAAATATTTGGGGAAAATTCCAATTTGGAAGATGTTCCCAAACTTTTCCATTAAAACTTGTAGGATTTTTCCATCATGTATGTGCTTTTTTTTTTTTTTTTGTCAAAACAGCTCTTTATATTAAATTACAGCATGTGTGACAGTAATGGGATTATTTATGCTAATCATGGGTCAGAACCACAACATGCCAAGCACCGTGTACGTGCCTTTAATCTGCAAAGCCTTCATGTGTCCTGGTGCTGTTTTTATTAAACAACCTGTGTGTCCAGGGGCTAAAGTCCCTCAGAGTCTAATGCCAGGGCACCCTGATGGATTTGGTATGTTATTAGTGTAGACAAGTGGTGTTGGACCTCCACCCTTCCCACCACTGCAGATGTGTGAGTGTGCTTATGTATATCCGTATGGAAATTTCATGCTCAGTTCTGCCAAATGGTGTCTGTCTAGAAAGATTAAGCTGACTTAAGGACATTTGATCCATTTTATTTTAAGCTTTAACACCATTTTTTGTTTTTTTAGCCTTCTTTTAAAATGACTTTTTTAAAATTAATTTAATAGCTCACGCTCCATGTCCTAAAATCAACACAAAGAGAGTATTTCTGAGAAACCGATGCTGAGATGTGGACAGGCTTGGTCACTAAGAAATAAAATAGAAAGCAGAAAAATCAAAGGAAGAGCGCGCTGTACGTTTGCAGATGTTTAGTTTGTGGCTGAATGCCTGTCGAGATCTAAGTTCAACTTAAAGTAGAGGTTAAAATCCTTCCTGTGGTGCAGTAACACAATATAGTTGTTCTAACCTCGAGGAAAATATCGGACTGATCCACAGAGGCACATGCATCAGAAACATGTTGACGTGTAAAGTACAAGGACATTTAGATTTTTTTTTCTCTCTAACTGAAAGGAATTATAAACTTGTACTTACAGAGCAGATGAAACAAAAAGGGACCACCCATAGACTAAACACCCCCCCTCTGTCTCAGTGGGGCCATGCAAAGGATTTTCTCTTTTGGCATTCATATACACAGTCTTCAAATGTGGCACTGATTTAGACCAGCGTACAACCCCCTGATAATCGAGGCGGGGTCGCATGCAAACTCACTCACTTGTGCAATATGTCCGTTCACACGTGTGTGAAACCAAAATACAGCGATCCACAACATACAATCTCATATGAGCTCTTTGTTCCATAGTTTCCTGTCAGCTGACTGCAGATTCCTGGCTCTCCCGCTGTTAGCAAAATAAGTGTACATTATTGCAGCATGACTCATGTAGATTTCATTTCGGGTACATTTTTCAGAACTTTACTGTGGCTGTATTTTACTGGGATTTTGGCAAACTAAAAGTTATTTTTCTGTGATGTACCTAAAAAAATGAAAAGCCCAACACTTCCTAAAAAAATGCCTATTGCCGCCACTTTTAATGCCAGAGTTTAAACTAAGACCATCTTATGATGAACAGGAATGGACTTTTAGCTGGTTTGGTGAAATCTTGAAAATTATGTGCAGTTTTATTTGATGACATAAGATGTTCCACTCAGAAGATGAATTACTCTCAGCTACTACCACATCAAATTCTAGCTCAGTATCTGTAAAATCGTCACATGAGCACACGAACGAGCGCCACAGGGTCGACCGGCTACGGAGATTGGAAAAAAATGTCAGAAAAAGCCCTGCCTGAAAAACAAATCATCATGAATCAGAAAAGTCTTGGCTCTATTAGTGCCACATAAATTAAATCTCCCTGTTTGTCTCTCAGATCCAACAGAGAGATGTGCTCATCTGTCAAACCACCAGGGGCGCCCCTAAAAAATTGGGGGCCCACCCACTGGGTCCCCCCACTTTTATTCTCTTGAGCGCCAAGTTTTGCTTTAATTTCCCTCAACTATTTATGATTCGTAGAAACTTTTAGAAGTATTGTTTTTGAGAAATGAAGAGTTAACAATATAAATATATATTTGATTTGAAATAAAAAATAAAACTTAGTTTAGTCCCTCTGAATAATTAATATCGTTTTAAAAAGGTTGTAGGGCAAAAACAAACAAATACAAGAATAGTTTTTGTTTCCCAAAACCATAACCATTCTGAACTTGCACACAAATCGATAACACAGGTCAATCACATCACCTTGTGCCACCTAAGGCGACCAACTGATTTGATTCAATCTGAATGTAAACATTACTGTCTATACCATGCAATATCAGGGAATGAGCAATCTGCAGAGCTGAATGTATATAGTATTTACTTTTTTAACTTAAATCTTATCCCTATTTTTAAGTGGATATGTTTGCACTGTAAGAGGAGTTGCCTGCTTCACTTTTGTACTGATGTATAATTATAATGACAATAAAAGCATTCATTCATTCAATGGCTGTGTCTCAATTCAAGGGCTGGGTCCTCATGAGGACCCAGCCTAGCTGGGCCACGTGGGCTGGGTCCTCACTG
>JARVGW010000427.1:7373710-7384775 GCA_031762495.1 Anablepsoides rubrolineatus | reverse complement strand
TATCCAGGGTAATGTCAGCATACCACCAAGAAGGATGAACCACATCCAACAGGATTAACTGTGGACGCAAGAGGAAGATGTCTGAAAGGGATGTTATGGTCTAAATCCAGGTGTTTTACTTTTATTGTCTAACCCCTGTAGTTGTAACACGGTGTGAAACGCCTTGTTTGGGTGTAAAGAGACAGCCTCAAAACGAGTTGATCTGCAACACACTTCAGAAAAGGAGTGAAAGAGGGGCTTGTAGAGTTACAATAAAGAGGAATTAAGACCAAAGCATTGCAGTTCCACTTTATATAGACCCCAATTGAATGATTTAAATGTGAAAAAAGATTACTTGAAAGTGAAAGTGCTCCGGCTGGGGGCCAGATTTCCATCACACATTAAGTCATTAGGTGGATATTGTAAAATCTGCAATTTTACACAGGATGTAGGCAAAATAAAGAGGTGATGATCTGTTCCATCTCATGGCTGCAGGATTACAAATGTATCCCAGAGATAATGATGACACTGCAGCTTTTTATTGAGTTTTAAGAAATTGGTTAACCACAAAATAAATCTACAAATTATTACTTGCCCTTGCAATACCATTTATTTGCCTCAGGTTCTGATGTAGGCAAGCACCGCCCAGTTTGTTTCGTGCAATTTAAAGTGATTTTTATACAGATTTGCAGGAGCAACAATATGTTAGGATTTTATTCATCACCACAAAAAAAAAAAAGTTTCAGACTCAGAATTTCTTTTACTTTACGCCCTGTTTATAGCATCTACGTAATCACAACAAGCGTTACATTCTTACTGACACCTCCTATGATAAATGAACTGAGGTGCACATACATGCTGACAGACAGCTAAAGTAAGGGCAAAGCAAACGTAGGAAATTTGTTTTCTTATTTTGTGGCCTAAGCCTTATATTTGCACATCATTACTAACCCTGCGCTCCACAAAGTCTTCATTCATGCTCTCCTAACAACCCTGTTACCTTCGTACACCGCTGCTTTCCTCCGCCTAAAACTCCTCAAACCACTTGGCCTGCAAAAACTTCACTTTACTGTACATTTGTTGTCTCTTGGAAAAATCTATAGAAAACTCTTGTTTTACATTGTTAAATAGGAATTTTGATACTGCAGGAGGATAGTTTTGCGTTGCAAGAAAGAGAGTAAAAAAACAGAGTTTATATACAGAAAACATATGCAGGAGCAAGATGTTGACAGATGACAGATTATGTTGTGTATTTTCTGTTTTTAGGCCTAATTGCTTTACCAGTCCTGGAAAAAAAAAAAAAAACTCAAATCCCTAAAACCCAGCAGTCCTCTGAACCGTGCACCCCATCCATTCATTGGACTTATATTAAATCTCCGTGTAGATTTCTTGCTGCGAGTCTTTTTCTGCACGGCTGATGGTGTCGGTAACAGCTGTCATTAATGAGTCTAAATCTGGCAGGGGGGCCGGCCCCTCTCAACAACTGTGCGTTGGCAGGGAGAGGAAAAGTAAAGAGTATCTAGTTAGCTTGTCAGATTTAAAGTGCTGAAAACAAGATGGCTTAGAAATAGAACCCTAAATGAAACTTAAGCCCCCTTCATGCAAATGCTCGCAGGCTGTACACGCACATGTCGACCGCGTGTGTTGAATTTGCTTGCGACTCTGTGCAGACTGAGGTGTGTGTGTGTGTGTGTGTGTGTGCTGAAAGGCCTGCCTGCATGCGGGCTTGCATCATGTGTGACCCACATTCCTGAGCGGCTGTGTTATTCACACGCAGTAACAGTTAGCGTTAGCGCAGATGCAGAGCTTCAGCACGTAATGATTCACACGAGTCGAAACTCACATCTGAAGAAGTGTTTTAAGTATATTAAAATACCAGTATTGGTATCTGTAGCTGCAGTTGCTCGGGGCCCACCTGTGGGATTCAACAAAAGGCTCAACACGTTTGCAAAAAAAAAAAAAACTGCAACGGTGCCAACGTTTATTCTGTCATTAATTAATTTCTTTCATGAGCTGAAACACCAAGATTAGTTGTATGATGAGTCAGCATTCACACTGTGTTACCGTTTATTGTCTCTTCCCCTTGTTTTGAACTCTACTTTGTGCTATTTTAATGTTCACATAAAGAACTTGGGTTGTTATCTTACGGTGAATAACTTTGAGCTTGAACCCAAATGTGCGTGGATGTAAAACAAGACGTGCGTCTGCTTTCTGTTTGCTGCTATGCTTTAAGAAAAGACAAATGTGTAATCAGATGACTGCAGGGTTTTTGGAAAACGTTGTTTTTCCTGAAATCAAAGTTAGTTAATTTGGCACAGGTTGCATCAACTAAAATGATCGTCTCTATAATTTTTAGTTATAAATCTGTTTTTGGTAAAATATATATATATATATATGTGTGTGTGTGTTTACATATATTTGATCTAACCTGTTTTTTAAGCTACATGTATTATTGCTGTTCAGGAGGTACTTGATTAGGTCTGAACAACTATTTGTCAGATATTTAGATGTCTGACTCTGAACATGTTCAAGTAAAATAAAAACTTTGTGTCCACAAAGATGTGCACATGTAAATCCAATATTGCACAACATTGTTTTGAAGAACAAAGATTTCCCAAGAATCTACAAAACAATGAGACCGAGAGCTGGAGCTGACTCAGATACGGTATTATAAAAAAGAAATGTAAAATAACATGTTTATATGATTAGCAGATTGTTACCTTGCAGGCGGTTTCCTTCCTTCTCTATCATCAGTCCTGCAGTATTTCAAACAAGCAGGCAGTGACTACTCGACCCTGCAGGGTCATGAGCCCGTAGAGCCGAGGGACTAATGAGATTTCAGTCACCCACCCAAGAGTCTGTATAACAATCAATTAGAGTTCTCAGAAGGCCTGTGGGCCAATTAGAGAGCTTCAGCTGTGTGCATTCCATGGGCAGGTGGCAAAATGGAGGATGAGGTCCAGAGCTCGGAGTCTTGGTCAAGGCCAGCTGTGGGTGGGAGTCGGTGCTGGTCGTTTTGTGGAAGAAGCTTGTTAGAACTTTTCTATGCTTTTAAAGTTCTGAAACTCCTTCGGCTTAGTGCTTAGGGAATTCACGTTTTAATGATGGCGTACGTCCAGGGCTGCACTGACGTCCAACAGCTATCCACCCCTTCACTGGCATTGTTTTTCTTTTTTCCTGCTTATCTTGATATAGAGTCAAATCACCATGCATCAACGTGAACTTTAGGCAGCCGTTGTCTCAACGCAGCCCACTTGTCATTTGTGGGGGGGGGGGGGGGGGGACGACGACGAGAGGAATCGTGGAGAATCAAAGTGAGCTTCAGGACAGAGACTGAGGATGCGCGGGAAAGGAATGCAGCAGGGAGGGATGAAAAGGAGAGGGAGAAAGGGCTGTCAGGGATAACGGAGTAGCAGCGTTTATCAGTTTCTGGATCGGGATGGAGGAAGGAGGAGGGAGGGACAGAGAGATGGATGCAGGGATGTTGCTCCTGTAGATGGAGCTGTAAAGGTGCTATCAGTGAATCTAGTTTTTATTAATTAACTTGCTGATTGTTTGACGTAATCTATCCTTTTAGTTTGCTTTTTTAGCCTTCTTATACAGCTTTCCAAAACAAATGAAATACACCTTGAAAAATTAGTTTCATCACATTAGATAAAAAAAAATAACATCTTGAAATTCCAGAAACAATATTTTAAAAAATGGTTGCCAAATGATTTTTTTCAACACTGTTTTAATTCATTTTTTCCATCTTTCATAATGTTTGTCTTATCTTGCAGTTTCTTTTGAACGACCTAACTTTTTATTAGTAATATTTTTGAATTTCAACTGACTGTGTAAGCTTCAATGCAAATGTTTAAACAAGTTCTGTTCAGTTGTAACATATATAATACCTCACAATTTAATCATTTAAGCCACCTGCTCTCTTTTATAATTAAGACAAATGATGTGACTACATTTGGGTTGTAATTGGCACTAGCTGTGCAGAAGGAGCAGATGTTGATGTTAGTGGAATTCAATTAAAACTATTGAGTTTAAACATCTACAGAGGAATACACGAGTAAAGTAAACGGTGATAGATTTGTTGGATTCAGAGAGAAAAAGACGGTGAAGAAGAATGTGGATGAACGAATGACTGAATGAGACGTGAGTGAGGGGCTCTGATTGTGCTTTAGACCTCCAGACTTTCCCCTCAGTTTGACCCCGTTTTATGGTGCTTTTATTGCCTTTGCATACTGTAGCCGTCCAGATTCTTTTCTCCAGGGTCCTGCTCACCTCGTCAACCCCGACTGCAGGCCTCAGGCTGGGTCAACTGGCCTGTAACACCCAAACGCACCCCCCTCAAACCCCCCCCGACACCCTCCCGATTCTACCTCTGATTCAGTCCAGATCAAACACTCTCCCTCCAGTTTTTCAAGCAGCCGTCTGTGCAATACTTTTCTGCGCGGTCATTCATCACCTCTCTGCCATTGAAAAGGAAAATGCAGACGTTTTCCCCGTTTTGAACGTTAAGATGAAGAAAGAGTTCAGCTGTTTTATTACCTCAGAATAACCATTAAATAGTTAACTAATCAGTTAGCAAAAAATATTGGCATATATCTGGTAGTTCAGTATAACAGTATTGTTTCTCTTACTTTAGTCATTTTAAAGTGGACATATGATGCTTTTAAATCCTTTTCACATTTAAATCATTCAGTTGGGGTCCTTATAAGGTGGAACTGCAATGCTTTGGTCTGAATTCCTCCTTATTGTAACTCCACAAGCCCCTCTTTTGCCCCTTTTCTGAGGTGTATCTCAAGCAAAAGTATTTTTTATTAAAGAAAAATGCTGATGTGACAACAAAAAAACCTTTCGAATCTCCAAAGCATAAGCAAAAAAACATTAACACAGGCTGGTGTCGCAGCACAATGATCCAACAAAAGCTGAAGACACGAAGCAGAATATAAAAACCA
The DNA here is from genome assembly GCA_031762495.1 of Anablepsoides rubrolineatus. Classification (NCBI taxonomy): domain Eukaryota; kingdom Metazoa; phylum Chordata; class Actinopteri; order Cyprinodontiformes; family Rivulidae; genus Anablepsoides; species Anablepsoides rubrolineatus. Next base: position 7,379,844 of record JARVGW010000427.1, on the reverse strand, counting down.
GACTGATGAGGGTAAATGAGGGACACCTGAAGAAGACACATCAGGAGCAGGTGAGCGAGAGCAGGGCTAGAGGATTGACAGACAAGAGGACAGAGCAGAAAAACACTGGAATCAACAGAGAAAAGGAGAAACACAAACTAATAACGGTGACAGATATGACAGGTACAGTTGAAAAATATGAGCCAAACAGACTATAACGATACCTACCATCAAGCGAAACTAAATTAAACTTTTCTGCACCCTTAGAGACTCAAAGTACACAACGAAATTTCCTTAATGGCTAAAAAAAGTGGATTTTGTCCCCATTAAAATTGAGCCCAGATGTTTTTGGTGTGTAAAGTTTGTTTTATTTGGTTCATTTTCCCACCCATTTACTGTAGCGCTTCCATTTTTAACACCACTCCTCTCACTCCCAGATCATAATTTATGATGTATTTGTTCACTTTACAGAACACTTGGGGTCTAAAAAAAAAAAAACAACAAAAACTGAACCATTCCTCTCTTAGGTTTCTTTCAAATGCCTCAGAATTGGCGTTGATAAATATAGGTGCTCAGAGCTTAATTTGATCCAGCGCAGACCTGTGACCCATCAAGCTCCGTACACAGTACAGATGGATGTGGGTGTCAGAATCCACTCATATTTATCCAATGCCATTTTTCAGCATAAGCAGAAATCCCAGTGCTATATTTTAAACTGGAGCCTGCTTATTTTGGCATTTGGGAAGTCTTTATGGCATACATCGAGTCGAACACACAAGGGAGGATCAGTAAAGTCCGTCAACCTGAACAGCACAAAGGTTTTTACTCTCTGATTTTATACCTTCTAAAACATTTAAGAACACCCAGTAAACAAACCAAGTATAAAAAGGGGCAAACGTTAAATTGTGCTAACAAGATGATGCTGCCCTCTTGTTCTGCTTTAAATCTTTGCAGGTTCTGTTAGAGTCAGAATCCTGCTCTGACCCTTGTGCTGAACTTCACAAACAGATACTCGAATAAATAAATACGCTCAGCGTGTGGGAAAACCGCTGAGGTTGAACAGCATAAAGAAGCTTTACAGTAAATGCAGGTGTGTGTGTGTGTGTGTGTGTGTGTGTGTGTGTGTGTGTGCACTGTACATGCAGGCTTGGTGCTTCGGAGAGGTTCCAACATGTTGGAGACATTTTAAACCCTTTGCACTCTGAACTTGCACATATGCGTACATGTGTGCAACAGATGCTCAAAGGCAGGTTGGATGGGAAATATTAGTAAACCTTTTGACTTCCAAATAGATCACTTTCTAGTTTAAACAGCTAAATTTAGCCCGATTTAGGCCCAGTCCATATGGGGGTTTATTGCTTTAGCCTTGCAACCACATTTGCTTTTTTAGAGGCAAAGCTGTTTTTCTTTATAAATGGGTTCAAAAATGGACATAATTTCATTTTATTGTGAACACTCAGTGTCTTGTTCAGTAAAAGGAGTTTTTCTGATAGAAATAGGGATGGTAGTCTGATCTATGGAGGATATATGAGGGTAGAACAGTGTTGTAGTACTCAACCGTTTTTGTCTCAGACTCGACTGCATTTGTACTCTGTCTTGTCTCTGTCTCTGAGGACTCGGGATTTAAGACCAGTCAAGACCACAACTGTTGAAATATCACTAATTTCCAGAAAATTGTCCAATTTCTCTATTAACATCCTTTCATTGGATGTAAAACGTACTGATTCAAATCCAAGTGTGACTCATTGGTAACGTATTTTTGTTACCGCTGTCACCCATCCCCCATCTTTCATTCACACGCGATTCGGCTACATAAATCATGAATATATTTGTAAAACAACATCCAGGAGAAAGCAAACAGCAACTTATACATTCTGCAATGGTTCGCGTTCAGAGACGGTGGGGACTACGTCAAACCTTTATCATCACTTAGAAAAGAAGCACAAAGATGTTAGCAAAGCTAGCTAGCTAACAAAAAAATCAAATTTAATTAAGTGTACATAAAGACGTTTTCCTTCTTTTGAACCGATCATAAGCTCCCTCTGAAACGTAGTGATGCCTCAGGCACTGAACGGCACACACTGAATTCAGGAAGTTTTAGATATTTTGTCTCCCTGACCCCAGGTCAGCTGTGCAGATCTTCCCCTCCAGCCAGTGGGCTGCATCTCCCTCCCCCTCAAACTGCTCCAGGAAGATGAAGATGTGAGATGCAGAGAGGTCAACAGAAAGACAAATGATGCAGCAGAGGGGGTGCAAAGATGGTTCACAGATAACTGATTACTGCAGAGGTTAAAGATTTTTAAATCAAATAATACTTAAAAACACGCTTTAGGAATCATAGCTTTGGTGATTTACAGTAATGTTTGTCTGTTTTAATGAAATTTTTTAACATTTAACAGTGTTTTCAAGAAATTGTTAAGTTGTATTCAAATAAATTCTAAAAACGTTAACAAAGAAATCTTGTTAAGCAAAACCGAGTGTTGTAAGATAAACATGTAGAGTTGTAGCATCTGTTGTACTTTTTTCACATCGTCGCAGACTATAACCAAAGTTCCAGTGTCTGTCTTTCTTCTTCCTTTACTTCACAAATTGAAAATACGCAGAGCAGATGGTGTTACTGCTTTATTGTTCGAACCACAGCTGTGTATCCTTTCATTAAAGCAAACCGTTCAGTCCGAATAACTCGTTAAATCTATGGTCTGTTAGAGGAACCCCGAACGAGTACCGTCGTTTCATCTGTGACTTTGGATGCGTTTCAGAAAGAAAACCGTCTGTAGCGTTTTCCTAAATCACTTAATCAGCTTACAGTCACAAGTGATTTAAAATGTTTGTGCAGCTGCGCATCTCGAAGGTGACCTAGAAATTTTACAGAGTGTAAATGAGTTTTCCAGCGTGATGGAGTTGAGGGCAGCAATCTGAAGAAGAACAAGACTAATTTGCTCTCAGGGGGGGAGAAAGATTGGTTGTCAAAACCCACATACATTCTCACACAGTCATGCAACACATACTGTATCGGCTGCTGGCCAAAAGTTACAGAAAGCATGTGGACTCTCTCTCACACTCGTGCGCGTAACCTCCACCTTCATCCCTCACTCCCTCCATCCTTCTGCGTCTGTCACCACCAGAGGATTACGCAGCGGGACACCTTACACCGCTGACGCAAAAAAAAAAAGAAGAAAAATGTAGCCTGGAAAAGCTCTACTGGAAGCAAAAAAACACAATCATTTATTCCCATCAGTCTTTCTGCTCTCCGTAATGCTCCCACACTCTTTTTTTTTCCTTCGTCTTCTTTTTGTTTGTCCACACTTTGTCCACCTCTGGGGTAACACAGTGGAAAATTAATTTTTTTTATTATTCGGTATATCACCGATTAAAAACCAAAACTAAAATCTGTTTGGTGTCTCAAAAAGCAGTTTTATATTTTCTGATGTCTGTTCTTTTGTTGTGAAATAGAATATAAATTTGTATTTTTTAAGGCATGAGCTTTTTCCATCATCTTCCTACCTCCATATTTAAAAGAGACATATGTTTTGTTGGTGTCTATATAAAGTGGAACTGCATTGCTTTGGTCTGAATTCCTCCACAAGCCCCTCTTTCACCCCTTTTCTGAGGTGTGTCTCAGATCAACTCGTTTTGAGGCTGTCTCTTTAAATCCAAGTTAGACTCTTCAGACCCCGCCCTCTTCCAGCTTCCAGACCGGTCTATGCTAGTTTAACAGAGGCAGTGGTGGAACTAGGATTTTTCTGAGTAAGGGGCCATCAAGGGGCCACGAAATTCAAAGAGGGACCAAATATTTATAGTTAATGTTCACACACAAATGCACATTACAATACATGAATTAGCATTACATTTATTAGCAAAATGCTAAAGTTCATGATATAGTAGGCCCTCAATAAACATTACTAAGAAATGTTAGCGTTGCTTTTCAATTTTTATCCGACAGTTGTGAGTAAATAGGTATGACGTACCAAAACTATTCACCATCATCAAAAAACCTTTGCTGCCGGATCGCAGAATGATTTTCTTTTTAAAAAGAGAAGAAGAAAACTTCTTTTGTAAGCTTTATTTATGTTGGACGTTCCTATTTCACTCAGCGTCACTAGTGTTACAATACTTACTACAATACTACAATAATCTATAATCGTTCTTGGGCAAAGGACAGATGAGTGACAGGACACGGACACTTCAGGGGGCCAATCAGATTTCAGCAGGTGCTAATGTTCCTGTGGCCCCGCCCCTAGAACAGCCACTGGATAGTGGGATTTATGAATATATAGAGGTGCAGAAACTTAACTGTAACTAAACTAAACTGTAATTTATTTTTTTTTACAAATGAATTAAAAGATGTCAACAAGAGAAGACTTGTCCATCCAACCTTACATGTTGGAGCCAAAGTCTGACCTGTAGCCAGAGGAGAATGAAGTCCAAATTTTAGTTGGTATGTCCAGAACTTACTGGCAGTTTTGTCACAAATACTATAATGTAATAGTTCAGATTGAAGAAAATGACCCAAACACAATATAAAGATCTCTACACAGCACCAGGAGAGACTAAATTCAAATTTTCTGCACTCCTAGAAACTCCAAGTCCACAACAAAATGCATTTAATGGCTAAAAAGTGGATTTTGTATGATACGTCCCCTTTTAATCTTCAAATATTGACACTTTTTAAAAACTTTGTTTGCACTAAGTTAGGCCTGGTTTTACATTTCAGTATGAATAGTTAAGATTTCATTAATGCAACCTGGGGTTTGATTACAGGGAATGCTGATTGGACTTCAAGAAAAAAGTATTTTTTAAGCATAGCATCATTTTTTCCAGAATGTTAATAAAGTTAAGTTTTAGGAGCATTGCAGTTTGTTGGGATCACTGAGGAAGTTTTTACTTAACCTTTTAAAAGTTGAAGTCTATTAATTCACTTTACAATGAAATGACTTGTCTAAATGAAAGGAAACTAATTATAAAAACAAGAGCAATCCTAAGAACTTGTTTCCTGAAGCTGCAAAACAAGACATTAAATGAAGAGTTACAAAACAGAGTAATACGAGTCCTCCACACATCAGCAGTGACCGTGTTCTGTTCAGCCTGGAGGAAATTTGTTCTTTCTAACTACACACTTCCTAAACATCTGCACCATCTGATATCTCCAGCTCCATGCAGGATATCTGGCATGTGTTGTTCGCCCAGGGCGCCCAGTGAGACTTCGGTTTCCTGAGAGCTGCGACTTTGTCTTCACCTCGTGTTCGCTGAAGTCTGCCTGTTTATAAACCTCAGGGGAATATTTGTATATTGGCTGTGTAATCTGTCTTACAGCCGTAAATTAAGGGTGTGTGCGCGCAAGTGTGTGTGGAATCATATCCGACCCTGAGGTGACTTCTTCAAGGCGTAAAAGGCAAGCCCCGGCATATATCCCGCTCTGTTTTCACACAAACATAAACACACTCTTATGTTCTTCAACTCCTTCATCTTCCTCATGGATTTTTAGTTTTCCACTCAAATTGTTTCTCGTAATCAGAAAGTAAGTTCAAGACCCAAACATCTTAAGACTTTTATGCTTTTCTACCTTTACAGTGGAATTCCAGGTATGTTATAACTATGCAGGCCTGAAAGAGGTGTGTGTGTGTGTGTGTGTGTAGGTGTGTGTGTGTGTGCGTGTGTGCTGCCCTGGGCTGATGAGCAGATAAGGGCACTTTTAGATGAAAGCTTGGAAATGTCTTTCTCTTCTGCTTGTTCTCTGTCTTTGTTTCTGTTCACTCCAACAGTAAGGCTGTGTTTTTGGTGATATGATGCATATCATGACACATGGGTCACGATATATTGATGTATCGCTACAGTCTGTGTTTCTATCACGGGGCCCCTTAGGGGTGTAGAGAGAGTACACCAGTTATTTCAATACACTCATTGTTTTAGATAGTCATTGCATTTGGCCATTTCAGTGCTGTACCTCAGGTATATCCTTCAGCTTGGAGAGCTAGACAAATGCCTGCCTGTCATATCGTGACGGATCTAAATGCAGGCTGCCATCTAATGGGACACTTCAGCTTGACTTAACATACAAGACATACACTCACTGGCCATTTTATTAGGTACACCATACTAGTAACGGGTTGGACCCCCTTTTGCCTTCAGAACTGCCTCAATTCTTCGTGGCATAG